>KI911129.1:1571486-1780217 GCA_000482085.2 Cladonia metacorallifera KoLRI002260
TGGGTGGGGGGGAGGAGGGGGGGGTGGAGGGGGAGTAATGTCATTATTGGATTTGTGGTTTGGGAGGGGAGGGTGTGTGAAGCTGGTGTCGTGTTGTTGAGAGAATCGTTATTGGTGGTTGTTGGGGGAGGAGCTGCTGCTGGAGATGGTTCCACACGCGCCCCAGCCCATGCATCACGGCGCTGTATATATGTTCGTAGCCCTTCATTCCATTTCATTTCCTCCTCTAGCATTTCTCTTCGTTTGCGCTTCCGTGAGAGTAGCGGTTGGGCTAGGTCGTCGGGCGTGTCGAATCTGTAAGGGTCAAGGGCTGGGGAGGGAGGGCTGTAGGAGGAGTCGGAGTCGCGCTCGCGCCAGGATGAGGGGGATGGGAGGGATGCTTGTTGGGGGGTTGAGGTTTGGGATTGGGGTTGAGTTTGGGGGGGAGGAGGCCATGACCAGTCTTCCCGGAGTTTGGAGAGGATTTCTTGTTTTGCGGCTCGGATGGCTGGTTCGTTGGTTTTGGTTGTGGAGGGTCGCTTTGGGGGTTTGGTGAGGGGGTCGGTGGGTGGGAAGGGTTTTGTGGAGTCGTGGAAGCCGTTGGTGGGCTTTTCGGTGAGGTCGTGGGTGGGGCTGGTGACGGAGAGGGAGGGGAGGCTATCGGTGGGGGAATCTTGCATTTTGGGGCTTTCTGGGGAGGGGGAATACCGCCAGGTTACTTGGATGTGCACCATAGGGCGATAGATGAGCTTCTATTCTCCCACTGCTGGATCTGAGTAGGAATCTGTGTTGGCAGAGTGTGTATGTTGAGGTTGGCATGAAGAGGATGTAGCTGTGAATATGGTGATATCGTGATCACCAGTCACTATCTTAAGGTAGCTAGAGGGAGCTCTAGGGTATAATTCCAGGCCTTTGGATGACGATATCAGCTCCGCTAGCCCGCAAGCCACCCCCGGAAGTCCATCCCTATTGGGCTGCATCTCCCTACGGGCGATAAGTCTTAAGGCTGTGGCTAGGGGCGCTTCGGTGCGGGCCTTGCCTATGATCAGCATTGCTTGATTCTACACCATACGAACTACACACATCTGCTGGCTCTATTCCATCATCACCCAGTGCATTCTTGGAACCCCTGTTCCATGATTTGTAATTTGTAATTCATTGCCATATTGGCAAGTCTTCTATTGGCCTGGTATAATGCATCCGCTATCTATGCAAACAGGTTTAGAGGTAATTGTGAGGACTATGTTTGATTCCTCACCCGTGCCGAGTCAGATCCCTGTCTATCACTCTCCGCTCCCGCTTTAAAGCCATACCCTCTCTTCTTTCGCCGGCCTCTTCGATCCCCGTACTTCTCGTCGAACTTCCTGATTGCTGATAGCGACCCCATATCTTCGCTGATGCTTGCGCTAATCTCCTCCATCGCTTTATTGAAATGCCGCTGATGAAGCGTCCGCTTTTCCGCGTACTGGTACTTCTCCCCGTCATTGGCTTCTTGATCGTGCATGGCAGCTGTGTCAAATTCTTCCCGTACGCATGCTAGAGCTGCTGCCACTGCCAGGTTCTTGAGGTCTGAGCCGGAGTAGAACGGCGTCTGAGAGGCAAGTTGTGAGAGCGACACTTCAGAGTCAAGCACTTCGTCTTTCAAATGGATCTTCAGTATGGCTTCGCGATCTTTCTCCACAGGTAAGTCAACAAGAAGTCGCCTAGGCAGACGCCGTAGACAAGCTTCGTCAAGGTCGAAGGGACGATTCGTAGCTACCATAATGAAGGCATTTGTCTCCGTCATGCCGTCCCACTCTCGAAGGAATTGATTGATGAGTTCGCGATGGCTCGTGCGGTTGCTGTTACCGCTCCGTGCACCGAGTATGGCGTCTGCTTCGTCAATGAAGACAATACAAGGCGTAAGTTTCTTAGCGAGCGAGAACACCGCCTTGACGTTCTTCTCGCCCTCACCAACATACATGTCGTATATATCTACGCACTATCAGCCACTGAAATATCTAGAAGGATGGGACATGTATACCAGAGCCGCTCACTTCGAGCACTGTAGCACCACTCTCCTTAGCCACAGCCTTTGCAAGCAGCGTCTTTCCTGTACCAGGTGGGCCATACAGCAAGAGACCTGGTATCCTATCAGTCGCAAGGACACCGTACTTGAAAGCATCTGGCCGCACGAGCGACAATGATGTTAATGTTTTCAGGGCATCTATTGTTGATGGAGGTGCTTGCACATCAGCGAAGCTAGTTCGTATAGCCTCAGCATTTACAACACCGTTCAAGAGCTTCTTCTCATGGGTATTACATGTCTTGCGTAATTTGCGCATCCGCTCCTTGCTGTCCTCGTCGATCGTAGGTCCAGGCTCCGTCGTCCGTTTTTTTGGTTGCTCCTTCTCTTTGGTAATCCATTTAGCCTTCGCATCGTCGCTTGAGTCAAGGAGCTCCAATGCCCGTTCAATGTGCTTACTCGTCATCTCCTGTGTATCATCGAGCAGTCCCAGAGTAGTTGTTGCCACTCTATTTGTCCTGTCCATGGACCATATTGATTCTTCCAAGCCTGACAGAAAGCTTGACTTTGAATCTATCTCCAGTTTCCAATCCATCACGACAGGGGCAACCTGAGCAAAGTTCGGGGCTGTACGGCGGAGCATATCTCTTATATGACGTAAATTTGTCTCCTCCATTTTGCGCCTGTGCTCTTGTGCGAAGTTATCATAACCAGGTCCAACTTCCAGGATGGGTGTTAGGATCGCCCTGATGGGTGCGTCTCTGGGCTCGTTTTGCACTTCGTTGACGCCAGACCGCGAGAAAGACGGCATTAGCTCCTTAGAGGAAGCAGTACCAATGATGAGCACTTTCTGACCCTCTCTCCGCCTCATATCCACAACCTCATGTAGCTTATCGAGAAATTTCCCTCCGTTTACGGTTGAAAATATTTGCGGATAATCTTGAATTAGAACAATCAGACCTTCCGAACCACGCTCTGTGCCCGGCGAAGACGATGATTTTGTGGAGCTGACTTCTGTTTCATTCGAAACAACATTGGGTTGTCCAGTGGATTCTGCTGATTTTGGTAGTGGTGAGGAGTCAGCTGCAGATTTCTGTGTAACTCTCTTTATCTCTACAGCATTGAGCAGAGTCTCGACGAGCAGGCCCATCTTGAGTTCAGGTGTCATGTCTTTAGGTTGCTGCACAGGTCGCATCAGGAGTGGCTTGCCTAGCTGCGGCCCCCCGGCTGGAATCAGAGATTTGAGGACGTCCTGAATACCTCCAGGAAACGCACTGACATGGATCGCTCCAAACCTAGCTCCATGGCCCAGTTGAACAGGCCGGCCCCTGTTCTGATCTGGTTCCGTCTCCATCTCTTCCTCATCTGGCTCATCAAAGTCATCTTCTTGGGCATCTTCATCTGAATTATGCTGATAGCGGTGGCCAGCGACTAGTGGGGCGTCGTAGCCCAACGAACTAAGAGTGCTTGCTTTGAACTCAGATGCTTCGTCTATATAGTCGCCGCCAATCTCCGCAATATCCTGCGCATTGAGCTGTAGGAAATCTGTACCATTCTGCGTCGCTAGAGCACGTCCGAGTGTCTCCAAGAAATATGACGTCCCGTCCTTGGGACAAAAGAGTATAAGATGCGGTTTCGGAGATGCGGTAAGTTCTGCACGCTGCCATTGCGGGACTTTTAGGCCAGCTGAAACCATGGAGAATATTTCTCGCATGTTGCTACTGTCGAGCTGAAAGGGTACAGTCTTGGCTTCCTCGTCCACGAAGACGGTAGATCCCAGCGTAGCATTACCAGTATCGTTGCCTTCCTTTCGCTCCCTTCCGGTAGTCTCTCGAGTATGAGGTCCGGATTTATTGATATCCTCGCCCTCAATTCCAGAACCTGGTCCAACTGAAGTATTTATCGTAACGGACGGCGCCAATGATGTACGATTCAAGTCATTCTCATCAACATTTGCCTTTGCAGGGGCAATGCGCCAATGAATATTAGCATGTGCCTCTCGCAGCCTTACGTTCCTCTCGAGGAACCATGGCGGAATATGAACTGGAGGTAGTTCCTTCACTTTTCTTATGTTCCTTCCGGCTCTTCGTGAGGCTGACCCGTAATTGCTCCTGTCCTTTGGGCGAGGGTTCTCCGGTGGTCCCTCTGGGCTGTAGACCAGACCATCCGCCTCGATAGACGTCTCTTGCGGCCTAGCTAGCTCATTCGGAGGCTCCTGGACAGTGTTCCAAGTCGGTTCCGCGGGATCATCTTCGCGTCTGAGACTGGGAGAGGTGTGAAACTTTTGTTTCGAATATGGGCATCGGCGGCCAGCAACGAAGCGACAAGCTTTAGGATGTTGATTCTTTGAGACTGCCCGCAGTGCTCTCCATGCTGAGGTACGCATTCAGACAATGCTCTAACAATAGTGGAAGATGTAACCTGTAAGTTTCGCTTTCCGAGAGCTGCAACATGGGTTGAATTTGGTCTCCGATAACGCCGAGACTTGGCATTCTTGGCACGCTAAAATCCAGCCGTACATAAGAACTTCGCTCAGCCTTCTTGTTTTGTTCATATTCGAGGACTTGTCTACGATGATCAATTCAACACCATCATCGCGAGCTCAACATCTAATGTAACCACCAATTTGTGTGATCAAATAACTCTTCCTACGGAATAGAGTTGTTCAGCACTGAAAGATCTTCTTGGACAGTATCTCACTTTGTTTCTGGAGTGACGTACTGGGCTTCAACACAATCTTATTCCGCAATGAGTGAGTACTTGCTTCAAGGGAGCGTCATAAACTCTCATAATATCTAATGAAAAATGGACAGCCCAATCGTCAGTGTTACAGGCCGCCAACGATGGACGCCCAACGACATTGATGACCCTTCCGCCTGAGATACGAAACCGAATATACATGTTCGTGCTTGGCTCAAGGGACATTCGAACGACCGCCCGTGTTCCTTTGCGTGCCTCTGAGTTTGAAGAAAGACAATCGCGAGTTCTGACACACTTCCCGGCTAGGAAGGTTGAGAATCTTACCAAGACCAATTGGTTTTTAGAAACGCAATTTTTGACCAAAACGACTTTGAACATACTACTGGTTTGTAAACACATCTACATCGAAGCTTTTCATGTCTTCTATACCTCAAACCGCTTCTACTTTCCGGATACAGAGCTTCTCTTTTCTTTCTTGAAAGGCATCGGATACAACAAAAGACAGCACTTAGCCATGATCGCTTTTAATTGGTGTGGCCCCTTTGCCAAGGAAGCTTTTAGGTTGTTGAAGACTTGCAGGAGGCTAAGAAGTGTTCAATTTACAATTCCTTGCGGTGAGCCGCCTGGCTACGGAGCAGTGCGTGAGATCCGTGGGCTCGAACAAGCTTTGGTAATCAAGCGGATTCATTATTCGACTATGGTGGCTGGTCATTGTAGGCTAGCGTCGGAGGACTATGTCTGCGAATGCCATCGCAAACCACACGTGAAAGGACCATTGGACGACGTTCAGGAGCTTCAACGGGCAATGATGCGACCACGCTTGAAACAGTACGCTCAGGATCCGAGCGAGAAATTCAATCTTTTCACAGTCAAACGCGAGGTTTCGAAGAAATCAGAGGAATCGTTCTTGTTGGAGGACCGCGCCACTTGGTATCCGACACCATTCTTCAGGACTCGTCCGTCGAGTCTATCGTATTGACGTCTCACGCATAATTAAAGTGTTGGAAGCGGATGATCGGAGTCGTCACTGTTGCCATAGGACTACCAATGGCACAAGAGGAGGCTCACACGTGCCATTGAGTAGCCTGAGCGTCTAGTGCTCGCATATCGACTTGTCATGCGGATTTTGTATCATTTGTGAAGCCTACCATCTGCGCCCCAGATCTACCCAGCAGTTCGTGGCGTCGACAACCAGAGTGGGGCTGACAACCCCAACAACCCGCTCTCTCAGATTCGTTCATTCTTGCACGCTTGCTCACATCTTTCGAACTTGTTCCTGAACTCGGTCGTGTTTCATCAAGTATGTATCCACACAAGGCACTAATTATAGGGGCGAAAAGTCACTTTTATGGAAGACTACCTGGCCGAGGATCTGCGTCATCCAAGCCGGACGTAAATATCAAAGAAAATTTCTACAAGGTATATGCACACAAAAGAGTGTTACTGGCTGAACAATATATCATGACCCTCGTGCCATGACCAGGGTTTTGTGGAATGTTCCCCATTTTCGCCATCGCTGTCGATATGTGTAGGCTCACCATATCCTTTCCAGCTTTGAGGATTTGCTGAGATTATGATCCTTGCAGCGGTCATAAAACGATCGTCCACACTAAGACTATTCCCATCCATACAGCCTCCGCCAGCACACAATCTCCTTGAAAGCCGTCTTCAAGAATTTCTGATCCCGTCAACCCGGCAGCATGTACCACAATGCACCACCAATCTCCGCAATCTGGGAATCCCACCAGTGAATTGTGCCTGGAAGTTTGCTTCATGTTACTCCATGTCTTCGTTAAAATATCACTCTCGGAGTTTTTGTTGGAGGGTTCGTAAAATCGATCAATCCTCTTATTCAAGATGCGGTCATGCAGATGCAGCACCAATATCTGAGGTGCCATTTTATTGATAAAATTCTCACATGAAACATACCAGTCCCTCACAAAACGTGATCTTCTACATAATTTCATCACATAATGCTGACCACTGTGTGGGAATCTCCCTGAAAATGGGATAGTGTAAGATAGTCGATCTAGAAGGGAAGAGAGGCGGCCTACATAGAAGCTTCGTCTATGTCATGAGTCACGAATCAAATCGGACTGCGACATCGTGATGAAGGCCAACCTTTGGTCATCATGGAGTATTGGCCAAGCTTCCTGGTAATTGCAAACAGTATCTACGCTACTAGCTTCGATTGGTCAAGAGACTATGCTCCTCTGTCGCCACGACGTCCCTCTATGGTAGTCAATCAAAAAGAGCCCCATCGCAATCAAACACAGTCCGCCCATGAGTGTGAATGTCCACCCAATACCCAGTGCATCGATCATATCCTGTAGGAAGGAGACTGCAATGGCCGCCAATGCACAGCGTACGATGTTACTGGAAGCCTGGGCAGCTGCTGGCGTGCGATGATTCTTGTCTACCAGGAGGGTATTGTAGATCTTGGAATGATACGTTTTAATTCTCACTTCTCCAAGTGTTAGGGAAGACTTACGCTGAAATCAAGTTGCATGCATAACCCTGCGATGAATTGGAGGAAGAGTGGGACGGCAATGTGCTGAATTATGTCAGCTCGCGAGAAAATGAAGATGTTTGTGGAGTGCTGACCTGGTGGTAATGCAAGACCCAGCCAAAAGCCACAGTTGAGCAAGCTGTTATGAGCATCGGTGTCCATATGACACTGAGGCGCGCCTTTTCCACCGGGAAATTGTCCAAGTCATCTCCTACCGTTTCGTTTGTCGAGAGACCTCGTTTTGTCCTGGCATTGCGGTATGCGTTGTTCAGCAGTGGGCCGGAGATAAATGTTGAGACTGTTCCACCAAGACCAAACGGAAGGTATATCAGACCTGCTTCCCACTGGTCAAGGCTATAGATTTCAATGAACAAGACGGAGAGGGATGTATTAATGCACGTGTAAACCACGTAGAGGATGCCGCAGGCAATTATGATGATGGAATTATCCCTGCGTATAAGTATTGTCAAAGATTTCAAGGGATTTGGCATTCGCCACTTGTGTTCTGCAATCACGTCGCTATCCTCCCAGTGATACATCAATGTCGGAATAGGTAATCGTAAGTACTTCGATGGTCTGATTGATCCATTGCCAACGATGTTCCGGGAAGTCTCAGGTAGAAGGAAAGCCATCATTGACAAGCAGAATCCTGCAGCAATGCACAGAAACCAGAATATCCATGTCCAACCAGCGGCATAGGTGAGACCTCCTCCTAGTATGGGACCAATGCTCGGTGCTATAGTTATACTCTCTAACATGAGCCTTGGACTCGCCGGATATGGCATCAAGACCTACGCGAACGAGACCGCACTGACGAAAGACCCTCTTTCTGCGGGAGATGCAACATCAGTAATCACCCCGTACGCAATCGAAAATGTTCCTGGAGACTTTAGCAATGAACCCAGGAATGGGATGAGAAGCATGCCAGAGATTGCCAGAGCCTGGAGTACTCGAAGGCCAAGAAGCGCTGAATAGCTATTCGCCAGAACAATTGCCGTGTTGGCCCCTATATAGAGACTTAAAGCAATCATATATACTGGTCTACGGCCCAGTACGTCAGCAGCGTCACCAACTAAGGTCGGCGCTATCGTTGCCACTGCCATGTAGGAAGTAACAGTCAAGTTGATCTTGGTGACCGTAACGGAGAACACATGGGATAGCTCGTGTATGGCCGGATAGTATATGAAGCTGCTCAACGTCGAGAACCAAGCGGCGTAGGAAACCATGGCGATGATGCACCACTTCTCGGCTGCTGTGAAGACGGAGTATTTCTCGATGAATTCTGCTGGCCGAGCGTTGGTGGCCTTTTCCGTGGCCATTGATCGATATTCAACATGGACAACATGGGTTGTTTATACTAGCACCTGGTCTATGAGAAGTCAGTACAAACGTCAGCATATCGCAGCTGTTCAAGTCGATGGACAATTCCAATGACTAGACGCATCTATCCGTGAGTCAACTAGTATATCCGTAAGACCGTCCTTCTATGGATGAATCGAAGGATCATGCATTGTTCAAGGATCTGCCTTGACAGTACATAGAAGTAGCTGGACCCACTTTAGCTGGGGGTTAGTGCTTGACGGTGCCATCGCTAGCAGTGCCGCCGGCGACTTGCCGCATATCACCCATTCTCACTCCTTATTCTTTGTCGTCCCCACCGCTTTTTCTGTTTGCACCTGCTCAGTAGCTCAGCAAGCTTTCAAAGCCGTTTGTCTGCCCCACCCACCCACGCCTGCATATATTTATACACACCTAGTCATCACACACCAGGTATCCTGTCGCTCAGACGGAGGGGTCCTCGGCGATGGGCCTCCTCTCCCTGTTGCGGCCATTGGCAGCAGCGTCAGCTTAGACGTCCGCAGCAGCAGGGTGAGGGCCTCAGAGCTGGGGTTTCGGCCTACCAATAGAAAACACGGATATCCACATCTTACAGCTCCATTTTGCAGCTTTTGGTCTCACCGGATGAGCACTAAGTCTCTACAGAATATTGTCCTACTGAGAGGTAAATCACCTTATCATCATCGATTACCATCCCTACTGTTACCTGTACCAAGACTCATTATCTAGCATTGACAAAACGTGTGAGACAACAGGTAATAGTGAGATATAACAGCGTGGCGATGAGTGACAGCGGGACGAGGAACGACAACGGTGATCATGGGGTGGCGATCTATCACGACATCGATATATTATAATGAGAGCAGCAAGTATTCCAACCGATCAACAGCATTATTCAGCTTACAGAGATTAGCGTATGAACTGAGTAATCAGTAAAAGGCATGTGCTTAGTCCATCATTTCGTCAAGGTTACCAACTTCATACACAGCTCCCTTACGGAGAATTGACGGCATCCCAGCACTCGCACTTGATTACGCGTTTTTAGAATCTTTCGCCATACCAACAAAGCCTCCGGATCCTATTACATCTACCCGTACTCCGTATCGTCTCCTCTCGTTGTGTCATTAAATGCCTCATGACTGTTGCCTATGGAAATACCATAAGGGGCTAAAGTCGAACTCGCTGTCTCTATATTATGAGAGTTTTATCATGATCTGTCTTCATCCGTACTATCAGGCCACCCGTATCCGCATTGAACCCTGGATTACATCATCAACGATAATGACAATATCGATAAGAGCAGTCTAGATCAGATATGAACAGGCTTGAGAACATATAAAGATAGGAGTCAAATCAAGGCTGCGCATCTAACGACAGCAACCTCTCCGTTCCTCGGACAAAGCAAAGACCTCTCCGCGCCCCAGATACTGCATAAAGCCAAACAATCTCTACTGATCCAATCTCCGGGCAACGAGAAAAGTGGCTTCACTAAGTCCACAGCAGTATCAGTGATAACATTATCGCGATCATGAGTAACAGAAGTCGTTGAATGTGTTGTAGCTTGAGGTTTGTTACTAAAATTAAGCACCGGAATCGAAGACGATAAAGATGAACCTGAACGTAATGGAAGTTTCCAAGAGCAAATTGAAAATGTTCTGGAGAGGAAAATGAGGTTGTCGTGGGAGAGGACAGAGAGAACGAGGTCGATTTGGGAGGATAGGCTCTTCGGAAGAACCAATGGGATTATTGCTATTGAGCCTCTGTCTTCGTTGATACCTGGTGTTGTTGCAGTGGAAGTCAAATTTGGAGGTGCCTCGAAATAAACGAATGTCTTTTCTTTCGTATTCGGCCTGAAGGACGAGATCTGTGCCAATATATGCTTTTTGTCATGGGTTACAAGCACCCGATTGACCATATTTTGGTCTAGGAGGCTTTCTGCGTTCAATTTCATGTTTCGGTCATACGGGTATTCGAGCTTGTAAGTCTGGAGTTCCGCCAGGCTCCAGTCCAGTATGCGGATGGTATCTGACCCAACTCCGATGATCAGAGCGGGGTCTTGAGGATGTATGATCCATTTGCACACCGATGTATGCCATTCCGACGTCTTTGTCACTGAAGCAGAAGTGAGTGATATGGTACAAATCGTCGACGAAGAAAGGACCAAAAGCTGGTGTGAATTGGGGTGGAATAATAATTGTAAAATAGGCCCATTCGTGGTATGTTTCATCAATAACTCGATTCTCCTTTCCACGGATGGCTCCAAGTTGCCGGCACTGGCGATTAGAAAAAAGACGATGACTTTCTTACTCGAGTCAGAGAAACCAATACATCGTCCGTCATTACTCCAACTCATTTGCTCAATGCTTAAGAAGCTTTTCGACTCGTGAAGGTCGGCAAGCTTTCCCCCCTGGGCGTCATGTAGAGTAACTGTCCCTTTCTCCGTACCACAGCAATAACAAAGACCGATAGGCGAGCCTGCAAGTACTGTAACGGAGTCGATCCTCCGAGACCTCCACTCGGACACCGTGAGACTTTGAGCAAGACTTTCAGTCTCACTGCCACTCTCGATACCTTTGCCTCTCTGCTCTACAAATTTCAATAAAGCATTGGGCTCCCATGCATTCCCATAATAACCCCTAATGTCGTAAAAGCGATGTAGATCAGGACTGAATGCCAGGCCAAGTACGGCTTCCTCAGAGGTCAACTGATACAGAAGACAGAAGTCAGATGTAGTGTACACCTTTACCGTCCCACGTACATCACCCGTAGCGAAAAGATCCCCATCTCTGCTGATTGCTAATCTAGATGCCCCTGTGGCAATTTCTTCGGTATTACCATCATAGGGGCGCCATTTGAAGACAACACCTTCAATATAAAGACCCAGAACTTCTGGATAGTGAGGGTGCCAAACAGCTTCGATCACTTCGCCTCTGGCAACTTCTTCTCTTCTCCGCCAACAATGACCAATATGCACAGGTCCATCAATCTCCCACGCAGAAAGGGGATGACCTCGATATGCTACAGCAATCAAGCTCCCATCTTTGTTCAGAGCCATATAATTAGCCGAATTTAAAAAGTGCCCTTCAAGTTCTGGTTCTTCGAGCTCCCCCACGAGGTGCCAAGTAGGGGATGTTCGGTTCAAGTCCAGGGATCTTATTCGTCTATCGTCCGTGCCAACAACAAGCATGGTATTGTTGTTCGTCAATAGCATAGCAAGCGGTCGGGGTCGCGACTTGATGTTTTCAACGGACATCTTGCATGTTCCAGTGGATACTTCCCAAAGTTTTGTCGTACGGTAGCCATAAGTAGCAAGCAAGGTCCCAGTGCTGTTCAATTCCATCGTGTACACGCGTTCGCCGTGTTTTATTGGACTGGCTGTCGCTTCTTCAAATGTTGATGAGTCGTAGAGTATAACACTTCCTGATGAGATGAGGATAGCAATTTGGGCTCCGGCGGCCGAGATAGATGAAGCATAGCTTCCATATCCGAAAGACAGGCGTGCAAGTGAGTCGTCCCAGTCAGGAGTCGAAATACCTGATACCAGGAGGCTCTTGTCCTTCGTCTTCCCAAATTGTTGGTAAATTGCAGAATTCTGCGGACAGAAAGGAGGAATCTTCTTGTAGATTGATTCGGGGTCCTGTCGCAAGATCGCGCCGAACTTCCCAACTATCTTCACAATATCTTCAGCCCAGCTCTCGATCAGTACTTGTCTCTTGATATTAGCTCGGTCGTTCTCTTTATGCGCGGCAGAATACTTTGAGAGATGTTTCGACGCTCGAATGAGTACGCGCAGCTGTTTGCTGGTCGCAAGGACCTGGATCCATGTTAGGACCCAGTGGCCGCTCAAGAAATTGTTGAGAACTTCGGCTGCCTGCCCGCAGTCGAGGGGAGTTAACGTCAGATGCGAAGACCACGAACTAGCAGCATAGCCGAGAAACTCGGGCTTCTGGGACCCTTTGACCTTTGCTCGAAGACCTATAGTCATGAGACATCCCATGCAGCTCAAGAAAATATCTCTGTGGGCTACGTCTCTATCGACGTGAAATGGGCGATCTCTTCCATTAATCAAATATTCCCGAGCAGTCTGATGGATCATGGCAACGTTGGCACCATTGTCAATGACGATAAAGCCACCACACAGCTCCACAATTGATCGCTGAACATCGAGCATCCTGGAAGTATCTTCATGCAGTGCATGCGATAGCTCTGCAATTGTCAACGCACGTAACGAACAAGTGACACACTGCAGGATGCTCGATGCCAATGCCCTATCTGTTGCAGATGGGTTCTGGGCAATAGATGATGCCATGCGGTCATATAACGCTTCCATACCTACCGGTAGTCGTTCAAGCGCGAGTTCAACATCGGCCTGCGTATGACACAAATTTAATCTATCAACAGCAAGTCGTACCCACTGATTTGTTAGTATTGCCTGACAAGTACACAGAAGTTCGAAGTACTTACAAGGAAATTGTTATTCGCTCCTTGTACTATTCGATGCACAATGCTCTCCTTAAATTCGATGGTACCAGACATGCTAAGTTCTTGACGGATATAGTAGCACAGGTCTTCCAGATGGCCTTCAACACTGATCGAAGATGGGTTGAGCGCCTTCGGGGCCTTCTGGAAGATAGCCACAATTTCCGACGTCTTTCGACTTACGAGCAAAATCCGAATTGGTGTAGATGACAAAGAGACGTCAGAGAGCAACCGGATGAGTGCCCGGGGATCATCTGCTTCATCAAGCCCATCTATGACCCAGTATAATGGCTGGCGTTCCTCCATCTTGAAAAGTATGGACTTGAATATGCGTTCCCAAATCGTCCTCGGATCAGCGGTCTCAAAGTCAACAGCTTCATTTACAAAGGCAAGGACCTTTTGCAAGAAATCAGGCACGCTTCGTGCTATTTGGTAAGCAATTGAACGTAGTAATAGGCTCAAAGTCCGTTTCTTTTGATCGCCAAACCGTATGAAGAAGTATTGGCAAGAGACACCTTGTTCAACGAGGCTATTGATGATGAACGAAGACAAGACTGATTTGCCCATGGCTGCTCCACCGTTCAGCCAGAGGAGAAAGTGTGCTGCATCTGGGGCATGTAACCATTCGAGGTAACTTTTCTCTTCGAGAACCCAATCACAGGTGCCTTGTGTCCATTGGTCCCGAAAAAAGATGTAGTCGGCGTCAGGCAGTTCTGTGATGGCTAGCAAGGACTTCAAATCATGTGACTCCCTTCGATTTGATAGGGGTGGGTTTTTTGATCTGCTTGTTGAAATAATTTTGCTGACTAGCGATGTGAGAGCGTTTCTCACAGCAATGTAGTTAGGATCCCTGGGACTATCATATTTGCAAACGTTATGATGATCTGCGTTTAATGCCTTAGATGTCTCCCCAGGATATCCAAGCACGGAAGAGTCTTTCTCCAGTATCATCTTTTTTGCTATTAGCACAGAATCAGATTGCTTGCTCCCGATTTTTTGCTTACAACTCGCGAACTTTTTAGCCCGATTGCAGTAGGTTGTGTTTCATAGAAAGAGACAATGTCCAGTCTAGGTGCGATATGGCGGAATTGCTCATTGAGCTTTTGCAAGGTGAATGAATTCTTTGCAAGTTCAGATATATATGGCTTCGAATTATTGAAAAACGTTGATCGCAAGATCCGGTCCAATAATTCTGCCAGATTCGTACCACGATGTGGTGTTGAGAGAAAGGTAATTGCAGAGATAGCTCTGACGATTGATTCATACTCAGGATCATTCTGGCCTTGCATGTACGCCTGCACAATGTCAGCTTGAGACAATTGAAACAACAGCCGTTTTCACCTCTTTGATTATGAGCCCTCCCATACTGTGGACTACAAAGACGAGAGGAACCTGGTGTCCAATCAGATCTATCTTAGATCCTGCATCCGAGTCTTACCTACATTCCCTATGTCCAGATCTTCCTTTTGCTCATCCTTCGCATACTTGAGATCGAAAAGCAGGTCCTTGGCAAAGTCCAGTACTGTGGTGCTAACATTGCCTGCTGTGCGGATACTGGCATTATATCCGAAGGTAAGCACCCTGGCCAGACAGACATCGGGTTCAAGGGGTAAAAATTTCAATGGCCAGAATAATTCCGGGTCCTCATTCTTCGACCACGTCCTTCGACTAGTGCCTCCTAATCCATGTATGAATATAATGTCCACCTTGTGACCATTCTCAGGAGTGTAGACGATATTCAGACCAAGTTGCCCAGGATCAGTCTCGCTGTTCTTTCGATCGTGGTCGCTAGTCTTTCGAGGGTGTAAATAGGAGGATGTCTGAGGTAGAGATGTTGTGGAACCGACAGGGTCTTCTCGACCCTGGACAGAAACATCGGATGGGCTTGAGTTGGGACTCCGGGACTGCGATGTGGTTCGATGAAACCTCGACTGACGAGTTTCGTCACCGCTTTTCCTCCTGAAGCTGAAAGGTTTCTGAAACTACCGCGAAGCGATGTATTAAACCACTGCCTTACGTGTCTTTGGTAGTAGGATTGAGAACTAACCATGTCGCTTGGTGTGGCTTATCTTAGCTATCCTGTTAGACTATGGGCTTCCTGGAAGGTACCGAGTGCGGACGCCGTTGTGGCTAACACGACCAAGCTGGGCCTCCTAAGGGCCTCAATAGGCCTTCGAAGCCGAAGCCTGGCGGGTCTTGCTCTGTAGGGAATCCGTAGTCTTGATGTCAAAGTACTAAGATGACTGAACGACGCGAGCACCTCAGATTTGATGGCCGATCAATACCCCGGCAACCTCCCGGGCTCGCGGGCGAGACCAGGTTTGGCATAACCAGCTCCCACGCCAACCGAACTTGGTCATTTTACCTAAGCCCCAAAATGTATTATCTCGCTGAGTTAATGCGACTTCTGGTCTATTGCTCTTGCATGCGGTAACGGATTGTAGCTCTTTGGGATTGTAAAATCGTTGCAATACATTGGGTCCTTCGAAAACCTTTTATTGAACGTTCATTAGGGACTTGCGTGATTGATTTGTTCCCCTAAGCCGCTGGTGCTCGGTCGAATTTTTTCAATGCCAAGATACGGCACGAAGACATCCCTACCTACATATATATAGCTTTTTCTGATTCCAGCACCAAAGTATGTCGGAATGTTCCGAGTGGGAGTTGGGAATCGGAGGGAATTTCCCTATTCATAAGGCCGTTGTTAAGGGTAATCACGCAATCCTGAGGCTACTGACCAGGTGCAACTGACATTAATTTCGCAGTGTTGCCGAAAGGGACGAAGACAGTGACGGCAGAGTCTTGTGGTATATCTGCCTGGACGAAGACTGCGAAGGTCTCAGTCATCCTGGCGGATGGAAGTCCGAAAAGATATTTCTTGAAGGTAAGTCTACCTTCGTCCTGTTGACTCAATACTTGTTGATAAAAGGTTGGCACCGCATAGTGCGCGTCAGGGAAGGGTGCACGAGCCTTGGCCGAGGGGGAATTTCATTCTGCGTCTGCCATCGATGCTCTGGTACCAGGATTGGTGCCGAAACCAGCTGGATGGGGCGAGTATCATACCGGCGAATCACAAGTATATTTTGTCCTGGCAGACTTCCATGATATGGATCTTGCCGCAGCTCCAGAACCAGTCCATTTTACGGCTCAGATAGCCGAACTACACCAGAAAGGAATCTCTCCTACTGGGATGTTTGGATTTCCTGTTCCCACTGTGTGTGGCATTATGGAGCGTACAGTAACCTGGGAAAAGAGCTGGGCCAAATCCTTCACTTATCAACTTAAGGATGTCATCAAATATGACAATGAGACAAATGGTCCCTGGCCAGAATACGACAGCGCTTGCAAGCAACTCATCGATGTGGTCATACCGAGACTCTTGGGGGCTTTGCAGTCCGACGGCCGTACGATCACGCCAACCCTTACACATGGTGATCTATGGGAACGGAACGTGGGAATTGACATGGAGACAGGCGACATGGTGGTGTTCGATCCTGGGTCCACCTATGCCCACAATGAAATGGAATTTGGCACGTGGAGATGCTCCTGGGCTTATAATTTCAACTCACCGATCTACATGCGACTTTATCAACGCCATATTGAACCATCGGAGCCTGTGGAAGAGTGGGACGACCGCAATCGGCTTTATAGCATCCATCCATATTTGAATGATTCCGCAGGACATCCAGGGAGTATTTCACGGCAAATGTGGGTATTCCTTTCGATGTTGAGGTCAGCTGCTAAGTCATCCTATTTAGAGCTTATAATGATATACTATATCTCTGCGAGAAATATGGGCCCCTGGACTCCCTCGAAAAATACAACCCTGAGAAGGATGTGAGTGTTACAGGTGCTTACCTTCCATTCGTCGTGACACAGCTGGAATGAAAGCGGCCATCTCGTTTTAGGTTCTTCACAGACGGCGCGCGGTTAAACTCTAAAATTCCAAGAGAAAAGGCAGAACCTTAGCCACATACAACTATATATAGGAACAGAAAACTCTAATTGTGCGATTGATAAAGCTGCGTCGATATTGCGATTCTTGTGCATTTCAAATTTCAATGAATTGGGTGGAACGTTAATGAGGTTGTATTATAGGTATCAATGAAACTAATAGTGGCTGGGAGTTATGATATTGAAGCCAACGCCTAAGAAAGCTCGTCCACGCCTATAATACCCTGGCATATAAGGGCCATGAGGTCCGAATTGTCAGGCGTGGGATAGGCGTAGGTATAAGCATAAACAATTCACCTATGACAGCATGCCGTTAATGGCGCGCTGTAGTAATACGTCTTCACTTCGAGGGCAAATTAGCGCTTGGCGGCTGATTTACTAACTTAGTAAGGGATTTATGGAGGGAGACATTGCTACCTTAGTGCAGTCTGCGCCTATACCTTGCTATGGTCGTTTCGAATTTCGCTTGTACAATCAAGTCTGGAATAAAAAGGCAGCTGAGCAATCCCGCAACCTCTTCTATCCATGTCCCTTTTCCTTTGCCAAAACGCCGATGCGAACGTCTATAGCGTCCTATTCTCCTTTCGTTTTGAGCTTTGTTTTCTTCGTTAAGACATCGCCACTTATCAACGTACCATCCTCATTAGTGCTTAACTTCTCAAATGGAGACAACACCGGTCCTCACCTTCCCAGCAATACCACAGATCTCAATAATGATGCACTCGATATGAGCACAGTGTGGGCAAAAAGCCAGCCGTTCATATAGCGAACCACTAACCCAAGCGCAGCTTTCCCCCGTATCCACCTCCTAGTCCCTTCAACTATCACGTCCCATATTCAAACATCACTCTTATGTTTGCCCTTTATAGTACGCTATCATCCAGTAATCAGACAGAAGTCGGCATAATCATGCGAACTGCCATCAGAGACAGCGTTGACCCTTTCCGGCCTCAAGACCCAGTGCCTTTGACCCATCATATCTGGGAATCAAATCGATACTGGCTAGATATGAGCCCGCTGGGTAGATTTGGGCCCTTCACATATGATATGTGGACTGCTTCTCTTACTGGGATTAATAATTTTGTTCTTGCTTATCCGGCATTGTTCTTTCATTATCAGGTGTATCTGGATGACGAGTATGGTCATACAGGGGTCTGTTTGGCTATTGGAGGGCTTCAATTCACTTGGAGGCTTGATCCGGCAGAACCAGCATCAACAATGTGATGATTAAGGAGTCAGCGATCAGTGGCGTTCAGTTGTGGAGCTCACCAGCCGTATCAACTGAAATCGATTGGACCCGGTCACACGGAAACATTGAGGATGAGCCTTGAGCCCAGATAAAAGCGGATATGGAAAACTCTTTTGGACGGATATCTCGCGGATACTATCATCCTTCTGGGAAGAGCGAAAAGAACCCTGGAAGCAAAGACACTTGTAACTTCCGCGTTCTTTCATGGTTATCTTTTGACATATGCTCGCAAGTTGAGGGAATTCTAGGCACTGGTAAGGGCACCTAGATTGGAAATAATGTGTCCGTTTCGATACTAGGCTTCTAAGGCGTGAGAACGCTGGTCTTGATATTAAACCCTGCCCAAGTAGTACGTTGACGGCCTGATAAATGGACAGATATTAATCAATGGGAACTGTGCATACCTAGATACAGGTGGATGATTAGTCATCGGCGTGACAACGTCCGGGTGGCTTAGCGCGAATTATCTTTGGGTGGAGCCTACGTCATTCCAATGCGGACTGCCTTGAAACAGCAGCTGTCTCACAGAATGGATTCGGGCTGCGCACTGAGCAGATTTGATTCTATGCTCCCTAGTACAACTAAGGCTGTCAAACTGAGTTGTTTTCCAAGACCCAGACGCAAATGGCTGGACACGCAAACACCGAGGAGGGCAAGGGAGAGTCCTTGAATACCCTACTTGATGAGAACCAGAGGGGGGAGCTCACTTTCCTCATCGCCAGCGCTGCGGCTGCCATGCGCAAGACCATCACCTCTAGCTTTGATGCCAATGTAACTACGAGCTATGGTCCCTGTATTAACATCAATTGACAAATTCTAGGCTGGCATGCCCCAAGACCTCGTCCAGGAGCTGACCTCCGAAGATGATAAGATCATGAACGCCAATGTCAATGCAGATGTCTCGAAGTATGACGCGGATCGAAAGCTGAAAGAGCAGCGGGAAAAAGAGCTTAGTGCTCCAGCAATGAAGGAGCTCAGGCAATCGTCTCTGAAGTTTTTCGACCAGTGGAGAACGAGCGTAATCGTGCGTGTCGGTGAGGTAGTCAACTCTAAAGAGGAGGCTTCATCACAGGTCAAATCAGCGAATCCACCAGATTCTACCGTCCATGCTCCATCAGACATCAAAGTTGATCCAACTCAACCTACAAAATCCGAAGACACGGCAGAGGATCTCTCAAAATTCTACCCTCCTATTGATACACCACTCGCATCTTTGAATGAGAAATCTAAGATACTGATAATTCACTCGATGCTCCTACTTCTGTTATCCCTCGAAAACTACGTCGCTCCATCCCGAGTCCTCCTATTATACCTTACGTCCTCTTTACATCTACCACTGAAGGTCCTCACCGAAGATGAAGAGAAGATAGCAAAGGGGTTACTAGAAGCTGCAAAGCATATGTCTGGCGAATCTGAAGCCAAGAAGAAAGCAGAGGAAAACAAGGATTCACGAAAATGGAAAGTTGGGTTAGCCTCTGTTGCCGGAGCCGCACTCATTGGAGTCACTGGTGGTCTTGCTGCTCCTCTGGTTGCTGCTGGTGTTGGCAGCGTGATGGGTGGCCTTGGACTGGGTGCGACCGCAGCGGCGGGGTATTTGGGCTCAGTCGCTGGGAGTACAGTTATAGTTGGCGGGCTGTTCGGAGCGTACGGAGGGCGCATGACAGGGCAGATGATGGATAATTATGCCAGAGAAGTTGACGACTTCGCATTCCTTCCAGTGCGGAAAGACCGCAAGATTACTGAAAAAGAAGAAGAGAAAGACAAAGCTGATATTGCTAAGAAGTCTGAACATGTGGAGAAAACCTTGAGCTCCGAGAGTGGCGATCAACAGCCTCTTACAGACAAGCCTTCAACCAATGTGGAGGAGATCAAGCGTTCAGAGAAATCCGAGGAAGGTGAGGATGAAAAAGAAGGCGTTGAAGACCCCGCCCACCGCCGCCTTCGCGTCACTATTGGCATCTCAGGCTGGTTGACATCGAAGTCGGAAGTCGTGACACCTTGGCATGTGCTCGGTCAGGGTAGCGAAACTTTTGCTCTACGGTTCGCATTGGAAGCCCTCATGAATCTTGGTAACAGCATGACCGCCATGGTCTCCTCTGCCGCCTGGGGCTACGCAAAGAGTGAGATGATTAAGCAGACAATCTTTGCAGAGCTCATGACCGCAATGTGGCCGATGGCGTTGCTGAAAGTTGCAAGAGTGGTGGACAACCCATTCTCAATAGCGAAGAGCCGGGCCGAGAAAGCTGGAGAAGTGCTTGCCGATGCTTTGATCAACAAGGCCCAGGGCGAGAGGCCCGTGACGCTGATTGGGTACTCGCTTGGTGCAAGGGTCATATACTCCTGCTTGATGAGCTTGGCGAAACGCCGCGCTTTCGGTCTCGTGGAGAGCGTGGTCCTGATCGGTGCCCCAGCGCCTAGCACGACAAGTGACTGGCGTGTGATGCGCTCTGTTGTCGCCAGCCGTCTCATTAACGTGTACAGTGAAAATGACTATGTCCTAGGCTTCCTGTACCGGACGAGCAGCATACAATATGGCGTTGCTGGCTTGCAAAAAGTTGAAGGCATACCGAGCGTCGAGAATGTGGACGTCAGCGAGACCGTCAGTGGCCATCTCCGTTACCGGTACCTCGTTGGTAGCATCCTGAAGAAAATCGGCTTCGAAGACATCGATGTTGAAGCCGTCAAGGAAGAGGAAGAGGCCCTAAGGAAGATGGACGAAGAAGAAGCCAAGAAGAAAATGGTAGACAGAGCCAAACAAGAAGGTACTCAAATACTCAAAGATAATCCCCTTGGGGTAGGCAAAGAAGGCGGAAAAGGCGAGAAAAGCGAAAAGCAACAACAGCAGGAAAAGGAAGCTGCCGAAGCCGAGGCTGAACAGATGGAGGAAGAAGTCCAAGAAAAGACTGCAAAGGGCATGTTACAGTCCGCATGGGGCTATCTACCTATGAGGCTTCGTGGTGATGCTGGAAGGGGCAAAGATGAGGGGCAGGCAGCTGAGAAGGCGGAGGTAGATGCGCAGAAGTCGGAGGTGAAGAAAGAAGGTCAGCAGGGTGGTTGGGCATCGAATATTGCGGACGGTGGTAAGGAGGGATTCAATAAGGCTTCAGGATGGGCTGGAAGTCTATTGGGCGGTGGGAGCAAATAGGAGGCGTTATGGCAGGTGAAGGGATGATTTACGATTGTAATGGCATGCACACGACGTTCAGCATAGATTTCGATTTTGAATGATGAGCGTGAGAGCTTATCTATCTCCCAGATTTGTACAATACCTGGATTTACTGTCGGTGTGATTTTTAATAACGATCGTGGAGCCGGCTCATGCCCGTCAAACCACTGCGCAATACCCTGAAGAGCAAGAGCTCTAGGTCGGATCTTTGGGGCTTCCCCCCCTAAGGATCCTCGCCAAGGGCCGTGCTTAAGTCATAGTACAGTAGTATTGAGTAGTGATCCGGGTACCCGCAAGTTTTGGCGTAGAGGGTTTACCCCCCAATCGTGTATACCTGGTAACGGTATAGCCCCCCGGAGGCAGCTTAGAGTTATTGGCCTAGGCGCTAGGATAAGTCCTTCGAGCTAGGTCACTTACCTCTATGTCTTTGTTGCCCGGAGGTCTAGTTTTAGGGATTTCTCGCACGCTCTAGGTATCTACCCCATACGGTAGGGCTATACGGTTGGGGGGTGAACCCTTCTAGAGATTGATTTACGGGCTCCCGGACAGTCATACATTTCTATTTAGAATATCAATAGCTATAATCGCTTCAAGACGATGTGTCGGATAGCCTTCGTTTGGTCCCCCTCTTCGGCCTGACCACCACATCATCGTCGTCGTCGTCGTTCTCCTTTTTGACAGGAGTCTCGTCCATATTGACATCAGCAATTTTGCCTGTCCGCTTCTCGTATTTAGCCTGCACTAATTCCAGCCTTGTGTGCAAGCTAGCCATATCAAATGCCCAAGAGCTCCATCCCGCTGTGACCCCTTTTTGGCTATGGAAATTCCCGAACTGCCACGATTTTCGCTTGATACTGCCTTGCCCGCCCAAGCAGTGAATTTTTGAAGGACCATCATTCTGCACTATCTCTAAGACCTCGATGGCGTGGTGATACTTGGAGATATTATAGTCGTATAGCCAGAATTTGCGGAGAGTTTCTAGACCCATCCATTCGTTCAGTCTATCGGCATCGTAGAGGCTGAAGGGTTGAATGCCATAGTCTGCATGTCGATCTGTATAGTAGATGGCCATGCCACCTGGGAATGGGGAGGGCACATGCGGGCTCTTCTTGGTATTTTGAAAGCTCCAGGAAGTACACCTCTCGCTGTCCCAACCAAATGCTGCTGCGATAGCTTCATGGAATTCTCTGAATTGGATGTCACTCGGAACACTCAGAAGCCGGTACACTGTGGGGTCAGAAGTGTTGTAAAGAGTGACTTTGATGAGGTAACTTTCAGTAGAGGCCGTAGCCGACGGCGTGGTGGGTGGCGTAGGCGAGGTTGCGGAAGACATCTTCGTTGTGCTCCGTTGACTGAAAACGATCTGCGACTACCAGCATAGCACAGGGTAGATTGTGGTCTCAAAATACCATGCACAAATGGTTTCTTGGACTTTGGTGCTTCGAGGCTCCAAAGTAAGAATAGGTTCTGTTTCAGGCGGCTACATGAAGAGTCAGTAACGGGTGAGCAAGATCTGTATGATAGCTCACCTAAGTTGAGATGGAGAGTACCTTATCTGCCCAATAAGACTGAATGAGAGTTGAAAATGGATAAATAGCTGAATGTGAGCTGAATGTGGTGAAGTGATAAGCTGTGAGCCAAGTGAGATTCTCGAATTTATTTACTTGGGG
Organism: Cladonia metacorallifera KoLRI002260; assembly: GCA_000482085.2. Classification (NCBI taxonomy): domain Eukaryota; kingdom Fungi; phylum Ascomycota; class Lecanoromycetes; order Lecanorales; family Cladoniaceae; genus Cladonia; species Cladonia metacorallifera. Next base: position 1,594,536 of record KI911129.1, read on the forward strand.
TCTTTGTTTCCAGAGGGAAAGAGCTATTGTGTTGTCAAAGACGCTCAAAGCAATTTTTTCCACTGAGAAAAGAACGAGCAGTATGGAATTTGAATTTAAGAGAGTGAACCTGGCAGGTTGATGAAACTCATCCAATGAAGTCTAGATCAAAATAGCCCTAGTCTTCAAATCGAGTAGGGTCCTCGTACAGTCCAATCTCTGACCGTTAATGATTGTCGCTCTTATGGTGCTTCTAGGTCTCGTCTTAGATCCGCCCATCTGTTCGCTCGTAGAGGATCTAGTTTAGCCAATTCGTCTACCCAGTGGCCGATCTCGCCCCTTCCTACCGGCCACTCGCTCCTGAGACTTTGGTGTAAGATGCTTAGACTTATCAATGATTGATAGATCCACTTGCAATCCTCGGCACCATCAAGCATCTCTTGGAGTCGTCCGATCTCCTGAGTGACATATTCTACGCGCTCTTCTCCTGAGAGGTCGGGCGCCATTGAGTCTGCAGCGTATTTTGGATCAAAGGTGGACATTAGATTTTGGTGGTAGAACCACAGAGACTGATCTTCCGAACCAGCCCAGAGTGCTCGCTGTATGAGCTCAAGCTCTTAGTTGTATGTTAGCAATGGTACAAATTGGTACACCGCGAGGAGTATGCTACCTTCATCAAGGAACTTGCGTCTTGCACCTTTATCCGCTTGTTTTTCGGTCAGAAGTTTAGGTATCAGCTTGCTTCGGGTGTGCCAAGCTGAAAAGTTTGATAAGTTCGTATTGATCATCTTCGTAGTATAATCAAATTCTTGCTCAGTCAGAGTACTTGCAGAGCCATCAGATTGAAGCTCGGGGCTCTCTAAGGCGTTGACTACGGTCCTGCGATAGCCCCATCCATGGAAATTTCTGCTGTCCAGGCTCAGCATCTTACCTGCTAAAGCAAGCTCCTGCTGCCATAATTGCCGTCCTGCTACTGCTGGTAGGTAATGTGTGGACTGCTCTAACAGCCAAAGGCGGTAATTCCAGATCCAGTAGCATTTCGGGTATTTTCGCATTAGAGGGAGCAGAAAAGAGAGCTCGTCCGAAATGATATTGACTGAGGCATCATGGCTTGTCTTGAAACCTTGTCCATCCCCGCCGGCTTCTGCGGACAGAATGTGTTGCATGATCAACCGGCGATGATTCCATATGGTATAATATTCCGGATTCCATTTCAAAAGCTTGGTTGTTAAACCCAACGTCTCAATCGTATACTGGCGGTCTTGAATCTGAAATCCATCAGAAGAAATATCAGTATGCGAGCTTGATGCGTACTCTCAAGCGGACCGACTCTACAAGGCCTTTGTAATCTTTGATTTTCTGTAATTCTCTTTGCCGGTCTTCAGCTGTCGCAGGCTGAACGCCGCTGCCTCTTGGTATACCGTGCTGTCAGCCCGTATCAGTCTCGACGATTCACGCCATCCTATAAATTACTTACACTCATCACACAATCAGACTTGATACAATGGAAGGATTACTCAAATAGAATGGTGCAGGAAGTCGCGCTTCACCTGGTTGTTGCCTTCTCAGTCAGCCCTACGGTCTTGGCTCCTTCTCGCGCGGTACATGCCAGCTCGAACAGCATCCTTCATCCTAAGACAACATCCAAAGCGCAATAGGCGTTTATCATCATTACTAACATGCATTACAGCCATCCATAGCACTGGACTACTCCCAGAGGAGGTTACATTCATTCGCTCGGCACGCTCTTTTTCGTCTGTTTTTCATCTGCCTCTTCAACAGCTTTATTGGGCTTCTACTGCAATGCCTCGTATTTTGTCTGGTTCTGTAGACGACACTTCATGCCACACAGTGACCAAAGATACTGTCTACGTGTTCAATGCTCACCCCTCACATACTGTGTCAGCCACTGACCTTCGATACCCTGCAAAACTAGAATATGTTCTTGCAGAAGCCCGCAAACCTGAGGACTTTCAACATAACCTGCGTGCTGCTCTTTCTACGCCTCGGCCTCGTATAAGCTATAATGCCCGCCGATCAGCTTCAACCTCTGATACCAGTGGTGTATCAGGCTCATTTTCTTCTCTAAATGCTTCTAGCAGCAACGATTGCCATGTTCCTGAAACATCAATCGCGGCATATCCGCTCTCTTCGGCTTTCGAAAGTGGAGGCAATGCCTTTTCCGATCGAGAGAGCATATTCTCTTATGATACAGATCCTTTGCCTTTTCCCCTCAATCCCACACCTATCTCAGCTCATACTTGCAGCGCAGTTACTGATGCTATGGCTTTGCCAAGGACACCAAGTCGAAGGTGGCCCAGTGCTAGACACTGCTGGACGCCCCCGTCCTCTCCAGATCGTTATATATCCAATCGACAGAAGCCACAAGAGGCTTCAAAGACGTTCCGAGTGAGCAAATCGCCACACCAACTTTCCAGCTCAGAAAGGCTTTTGCGTCATCCTTCTGCTACACCGGACCCATTTGGACCTTTGGTTGTTCCACGGACCCGAGATCATAGGACTGCTGGTGCCGTAGCAGGGGACGTCCAAATCCAACGCTCTCCTCCCCGGACTATGGGGTATACTAATCTTCTAACCCTTCCGCAAGACACACTCGTACTTCAAGATCGGCAGATCAGCGCAGGAGCAGTCTGGAACGTTGGAGGAAGCAATGCAGCAACCCATTCTGGTCCTATCCGCAGTATTTCCGACGGCAGGGGTGGGTATCTCAGTAGCGGTTCCAACGCGCCGATGCATACATCTCATTTTCATGACGAAGATATCCTTGATCATAGCTTGGGGCGGATGGAAAGTAGGCTTGCGGCTGCCCTGGATATTGACCTGACAAGCAGAGTGATAGACACCTCTCGGCCAACCAGGAGTGTAAGCGTTAATGCAACTGGCACGAAGAGGAAATATGTGCACAGTGACCCGCGAATTCGATGGAAACATGGCGAATGGACTCAAGGCGCGTTCCAGCCGTGTATGTCACTTTGCTTCCTTCTTGACTATGTGACAGCAGCTTTAGACTCGTTCATTAGAGGCAGATGCTGATGTGCCACCGTACAGCGGCCAAGAAACTGCGGAAGACAGAGCCTAGAGCTGTCCCAACAATACCATTCAGATAAGCCACGCCCCTCTGAGCTACCATAAGGCTACCCTGACTTGGTTGTACAGTACTGGATGCGCCAAGCCTTCGCGATGATTATTATTGCACGATCCTGGCCTATTGCCGCACCTCCCATGTCCTCGCCGTAGGCCTTGGTAACAGAGTCTATCTGTGGTCTGAGTTGGGTGGTGTACAATATCCTCCAGAGCTCAACACCGGTCGTATGACCCACGTCACTTCGGTATCGTTTTCCTCAACCGAAGGAGGTCACAGCATCCTTGCTATAGGGCGAAACTCCGGCCAGATCAGTCTGTGGAGTCTCCACGACGCAGAAAGTATCAGATTCCTCCGTAAACTGCCACGTGCAGTGGCATGTCTCGCATTCAAACCAGTCGTCACCCGCAGACACTCTAACCACTTTAACTGTATGACGGCAACCGAGGAACTTCTTGTCGGAGATGAGATTGGCACTGTGTATTATTACTCATTAGAGTGGATGAGCAAAGAGCAGTCCGAGATTCATCAATACGAAGGCTCGATGACGTTGCTAGCCAAAATTACAGTGCACAACCAGCAGATATGCGGGCTAGCCTGGTCAGCGGATGGCGAATTCTTCGCCACGGGTGCGAATGATAATGCATGCTGCTTGTTCGAGACCAAGGACATATTTGCGCCACGCGATCCCACAAAAGACGCCCTCTCTACATACAGAAGTCCGTTTCAAACCTTGCTAGGAGGTTTTGGGTTGCCGAAGTTCATCGCACGGATCAACAACCACTCTGATTCTATGGAGGTCACAGCTAGCAGCACTCATGTTAGTGAAAGCAGCACCGTTGCGAGTCGTAATAGTTGCCTTCTCATTGTCAATGGAGCTCAGAAGCACAAGTGGATGCACAGCGCTGCCATCAAGGCTATCGCTTTCTGCCCTTGGCAACGCGGGTTGATAGCAACCGGGGGTGGTTCCAACGACCGGGCAATACATTTCTACCATGTATACTCTGGAGCTTGCCTTGCTACGATAAACGTTTACACCCAAGTCACTTCATTGATATGGTCAACCACTCGTCGAGAGATTGTGGCCACATTTGGCTACGCACAGCCAGACCACCCCTACCGCATAGCTGTGTTCTCCTGGCCCGATTGCAAACAAGTGGTGGCTATACCTTGGGCGAGTGACATGCGTGCTCTTTATGCCATACCATACCCTGGCGGCCCAGGCGAGACCACGGCGAATACGAGCATGGGCGAAACGTGGTTTTCCCGTACGAAGGAGGAAGGCTGCATTGTAGTTGCATGCTCGGATGAGAGTGTCAAATTCCATGAGGTGTGGAGTGGCGCGAGCAAGTCCACAGATACTCATATGGGATTATTAGGTGGTAGTGACATCCTTGAAGCATTGGAGGGTATCGAGAAGGAAGGGACGAAAGTCATTCGTTAATACAAGCTCGGCACTAGTATCTTTGTTTTGGGTCCTGTACGGGTAACGACTGTAATGAGCGTCACGGTGATGAACCTGTAGTGATAACAATGCATGGGGGAGTGGTTCCTATTCTTATTCCTTCCAGCGTTGCGGGCAGTTAAGAGTCCTTTCATCACTGACACGTCCAGTTAGCTGAAGGCCTCACACCCTGGCGTTCCTCGAAGAACCTTTCACAACACAGCAGCACAAGCCATTGTCCGATTGACCCTTCATTCTCTGATTCCAGCACCCGCTCATTCATCATTCAGCAACACCTCATCCTCTCCTTCAAATCCGCTTCTCACCATCACAACCTCCCCATTCGATAACCAGAATGTCCGTAGCGCGAAATAGAGAAACAAGGCTATGATAGCAACCGCAACGGTGCCGAAAATAATGAAGACGTAATAACTGAGCTTAGTGGTTGAGCTGGCCATCGTAGGTGGATTTCTTGGACGAAGACGAAGGAGCTGGCAGAGTGTGCGTCTTGGAGGCACGGACGGAAGTGCAACATTTTTAATGTGAGAATGTAGAAGAAGAATGTTAGATTAAGGGGGGGTCCGGTGGAAGTTTGTCAGAGAGTTTTGTTGGGAGAGGAGCTTAGGGAATGCGGAGACGGTGAGTGTGGCTTGGCCGGAAGAACGTTGTAGAGTAGCCACATTCGAATTTGACAATAGCTTGAATTGTCACATTCTATGAAAAGGTGTGGGTGTTTCAAATCTCCTTTCAAAGCTGGAAACTCTGCCTCATAAAGTTGTTAGAATTTCAGAGCATCGGTGTGACAAAGGCCGGTATTTCTGTCCGAACAACTCCTTCTCATCATTCTCGCGCATCAGAGCCCATCTAGGAACTATTCGCATTCTCCTTCGAACCATCTTCTCCTTTCTCACATGCCCCAGGACCTCCACAGCCATACCCAAGGAAGAGAAGCAAGGGAATTTGTGCTCCAAGGGAATTGTACATTTCAGGATTTGAGAGCATTTACACGCCGCAGTCGTCTTCCTAACATTAATTTTGAAATTAACATGGCGGCTCCATGCAATTGCGAACCCCAAGAATACGATGGCATCAGTAGCAGCGTTATGATGAGCGTTGTCTCGAATCTGTCAATTCTTGGCAATGAATCTCAGCCCTACAGCTACCACTATCAGTTAGTGCCCGCACCTTAGCTCCCACACACTTGCACTTACGCGAAAATTCTAGCTTCCACACAGAACACCTCGTCCGAGCCATCTACCACCCTCACCCTCCATCTTGACGCAATCGCCCCACCGTCAAGATGAAGCTCAACATCTCCTACCCCGCCAATGGCACCCAAAAGCTCATCGAAATCGAAGATGACCGCAAACTCCGCGTCTTCATGGACCGCCGCATGGGACAGGAAGTCCAGGGCGACAGCGTGGGTCCTGAGTTCAAAGGCTATGTCTTCAAGATCACCGGCGGCAACGATAAACAGGGCTTTCCTATGAAGCAGGGAATCATGCATCCTACGCGTGTCAGGCTGCTTTTGAGCGATGGACATAGCTGTTATAGGCCCAGGAGGACTGGGGAGAGGAAGAGGAAGAGTGTTAGAGGGTGTATTGTGGCGATGGATTTGTCGGTGTTGGCGCTCAGTGTGGTTAAGCAGGGAGATGAGGAGTTGCCGGGATTGACAGATAAGGTGTTGCCAAAGAGGCTGGGCCCAAAGAGGGCGACCAAGATCAGGCGGTTCTTTGGATTGAGCAAGCAGGATGATGTGAGTATCTCCTGTGTAGCTGGTGGCTGGCAGTTATTTGGGATTGAGGCTTGGTGTTAATATGTTTGTGTCATACAGGTCCGCAAATTCGTCATTCGTCGTGAAGTTCAGCCCAAAGGCGAAGGCAAGAAACCATACACCAAGGCCCCACGCATCCAGCGTCTCGTCACTCCTCAACGTCTCCAACACAAACGTCACCGCATGGCTCTTAAGCGTCGTCAAGCTGAGGCCTCCAAGGATGCTGCAGTATGTCTACTTCTCTGAATAGGGTTGGCGAGGGCGTGCGGGCTAATCATGGCGCTACAGAACGAATATGCCCAGATCTTGGCTAAGCGTGTTAATGAGGAGAAGGCTAAGAAGAGCGAGTTGAGAAGTGAGTTGATCTCATATCCCGAGCGTTGATAAACATATGCTAACCGTGATATAGAACGAAGAGCGTCGTCGATGAGGAAGTAAAGTATGGATGGGATACACAGGAGCGCACGAAGGGTCGATATGGAGTTGTTATGTCCAATGGCTGCCATCGTAGTCTACATCAGGCTATAAGATAGCTCAGCATATGCTTGCGGTGAATCAGTCTTATTGAATGCGAAAGCATGTACAACATGTCAGACCCATAGAGCAATGTTGGTGAACGGCAATCGAGTCCATGTGCATGCGACTCTACGTGGTACGATCAGATAGTGACACGCCATCCCAAGCTCAAAGAGTCTATCCTATCCACAAAATCCAAACGCCAAAGGCTCCCATGCTGATCCTGCTTTTATATCCAACTAGTTCATGATGGCGGTGCGTTGCTGAACAAATAGGAAACACTCTCCCCATTATGCGTGCGTCTGCAAGCCTCTGCACAAATCACATTAGCAATCCTTCTCCCCCCTCAAAATAGATATCAACCAGACTCACCAGCCAGCGTGGGACTAATATCAATAATCCGAATCTTATCACACTCCTTATCCTTCCCCAACAACGGCACCGTGTTCGTAACCACAACCTTACTCAGTGTATCGCATGCATTCAACTTCTTGATTGCATCCCCGCTCAAGATCCCATGCGTTACCACACTGATGACTTGCGTGGTGCCGTGTTGGGCGAGCACTTCGGCTGCGGTGCATAGCGTGCCGCAGGTATCAGCCATGTCGTCTATTAGGATGGCGGTCTTGCCGCGTACTTCGCCTGTGAGGGTCATGCGGGAGATTTCGCCGGGTCGGGTGCGCTCTTTGCTGGAGGGGGGATTAGCTAGCTGTGGGCATATGGGTAAGCAGGGATGGATACTGGATTACGGCGAAGGGGAGGTCGAGGCGGCCGGCTATGGACGTTGCTCTGTATTTGTTAGCACCCAGGAAAATATGTCCAGATAGCGATGAATGCAGGAGCTACCTCTTTACTCCACCAGCATCTGGAGATACTATGACTGCTTGATCCAGGCTGACGTTCTCTCGAATCCATCTGAGGCTGGTTGGCTCAGCATATAGGTTATCCACCTAAGCAAAACGATCAGTCAAGGTCCGGCGTTCTAGTTGTTGCGACAGACCGGTATATTGAAGAAGCCTGGCGAGGTCAGGAACTTGAATGAACCCATGTATTAAGGGGGTAAACGGACCTTGAATTTGTGACGCATGTAGATCCATTGTAATGACATGATTCACACCCTACCAGTCAATTTTCAGCAGTGTCTTCCACGTCGATTACTAGACAGTTCGTCTGACTTACGGCTACTTCTAACATCCTAGCGACAAGTTTGGCTATACGGAGATAATATTAGCATGGACTTCCAAGCAGAGGTTTGGGAACGAGCATACCCGTGATCGGTGCTCTTGATCTGTCTTTCTTGTCTTGCCTAATGGTCGTACGTATTTAGTACCGTGCCTAAGAACAAGAAGGTAGGGTGAAGACCTGGCATATGGATAGCACGGGATTACAGCGGTCTATAATGGCTTAGTTTCGCTTTCCTCTCATGAGGTCTTCAGAAGCTTACGATTCGTCTTGCACTCGCATCTTTACATGCTCTTATCATGATCAGGAGTTCCATGAGATCGTCGTTTACATCGCCAGGCGCAGTTGATTGTAGTACCTTTTGCGCAGTCAGTCTCGATGTGGACGAGATTAGCACTATGTAGAGGACTTAGATAGTGGCATACAAAGACATCCTCGTCCCTCACACTCTCTCCAATCGTCAGAGATATCCTTGATTGATTAGCTCAACGCCTTGGAATGATATCTGGTTGTCTCACTCGTGATTGCTGTCTCTACATTGGTTTCTCTTAGCGTGTGATCTCTTCCTACTTGATCGGCTCTAGGATTTAGGGAGCCGTACTGCAGACTCAAAATTTGTGACTTCGCACACGCATGATTAGTTAAGATAGAAATATTCCCTGCGAGCTCATACTTGCTCAATACCCAGCCTATAATCTTGATCAGCTATCGAATGCTTCTTGAAGCCGCAAGTCTTACCTATCAGCCACTAATTTGGCCAGATCTGGATGAGAGTTGCCCGTCAGAAGCTTGATTGAATTGGTTGACATGTCTGGCAATTTGTATTTGCTCACACACCACGAAAGCGAAACGAGCTAAGGCAGGTCATGAATTTATGTAATATGCAGAAAGGGTCCTATCCGAATATTCAAGGTTTTCAGCCACTTTGCCGGGGCGGGCCGCTGGATCTGTCTATTGCTCGATCTGGTTAGCGTCTGCGGTGATATCTGCTGTGCAACGAGATCCACCCGCATCAAAATCCGAAAGCCCCGGAGGTCTCACTCAATATAAGTATCAATACAGTGTTGGCATCCCGCATCAGCCTAGAGATTCCAATACTATCTGGCACTACTAAATAGAAGAGATGGCTAGAAAGATGCAATATCGATGTGCGACCTATTCTCCCAGCAAAGTTGTCTTTTCTCGCAGCCAGAAACACCTTGAAACCGAAAACAAGTAAGGCAATTCAGATTATTAATACAAGTGATTGTAGCATTTGCTCACGAATGGATCCCTGCAATCTCGCTGAAGCCATACAACAGCATACCTTGCCTAACCGATCAGTGAGTCTCAGACCCAATACGATTTCGCCCGATTACCGCGAGGATGCGACATAGGCGACCATCTGCTGGGCTTCAACTGTAAATCCGTCTCCCATTCAACATCCACAGTCTTCCGAATGCCACCAGCCTCCTCGTCACCGTTGCGATTACCCAGGCTACCGAGGCTTAGATCATCATGCCTAGCCGGGAAACCTCCTGTGGTGTTAGTTTGGTGCTCTCCGGTAAGATTTTGGGAACTGAGTTCCGACAGCGATAGAGGTCCCGGGACTCTATGGAGTTGACGCTGATCGTCGAATGTTTCGGGCGCCGTATCATTGGTCGATTTCCCCGTCAAGCTCCGTATCTTCTGCTTTGTCAGCCTGAAGAGAGGTTTAAGGGTCGGGATGCAGGCGGCTATGAAGCCGATGTCCTGTTCTATGCTGGAAGGAGTGATTATCAGCCCGAATGGTTATTGGTGGAAGATAGAAATGATAAAGGAAGGGCACGAATGGCACGAGGGATGCGCTTACATAACAGTGATATCTAAAGCGAAGATGTTCCCTGCATCTAGGATCAATTTGACGAGCTTGTGATAGGAGGTGCAGAGCTGTCGTCTAGCAAGGGCAACGTACATGTCACATCCCCCTCCGTCAAGGTCTTCGTCAAGCAGGTCCGGACAAGAGCACAGACCCCCGTACTAAGCACTCCATGTTATTATCGGAGCCATATGGCCAGCAAGTAATGGAGCGACTAGAAAAGCTTACAAGAACCCCAAGGCCATGATAGTGCAGATCCCGACTTTCACATTCAGACGCATTTGCACATTCCACATGCACAGTATCGGTAGGCTAGCAAGCGTCCAGTCACTGACCACGGAGATGGCTTTTGTGTATTAGCCCGGGAAAGGATCAAACAGAAAGGAACGCTCACCTCCGTTATAATATGCCTCGAAGTTGATGACTGCGGGAGAAATGCATTTGCCAGGGACCAAAGGGTTCCAGTTTTTACTCAACGGCCTACACTCAGCCAAAATGATGGACAGAGAGGATAGGTTCGTGATTGTTATAAAGCCGGTGACAGTATATAGGATCCACTTCCACTGTTTGATGGTACCAAAGATACGCAACAGGAATAGGCAAACAGAGATCCTGGTGGCTAACAGGGAGAAGGCCGTGAGGATTTCCGACAGGAACTGCCATTTTATGACTTGCACAAGTTGAAGTAGGAGCTCTGGCGTGAGGGAAAGGTAATACTCATGTCTTCCGAGCCCAGACCGTATTGCAAAAGCCGTGAATGGCGCCGCTGTGATCCATATCATCTGATACAACAGTCAAAATGCTGAGCATGTTCATCGGAGCCATGAGCCAAGACTCACGTAGGCAACAGAGATGAATAGATCATCCAGCCACAATTTCTTTGTGATGCAACATCTGACGAATAGCCGAGCAAGAAGGAATACTGTGGAAATGACATGGAAGACAATGAGGATAACGGCTAATGTAGGACCGCGGTTGCGGTCACCACCAGCTGGTGGACTAAGCGATGGTATTGACCCATCCGTGCTCATTGTGCCGAAAGCTGATGGCCGTCTTGGAGAAACACTATGTTAGGTTCAATGGATCTTCTGGGCAGGGAATTTTGGGTTCAAAGAAACGAAACGCCGAGCATGGGATATTTTATGTGGGGAGCATAGATAGGATCTATGACCATGGCGCCTAATAAAGATCACAACTGATCTGGATCTTTCAGGGAGATTGGCGAAAAAACAAAAGCACACACTTAAAATGGTTTACATCACACGTGCAGAAGATTGGGGATACGATCCTACCTACCGTTACAGATGAGGAATAATGCATAGAAGTAGTAGTCTGGCACTACAGGCCCCATTGGTCACAAGAGAAGTTGGCGCCACACCACCGAAAAGGTGACCAAGGAGTTGGATGTGTATGCCACTTGACTGTTCAACTCCTGCGCAATGACTTACTTAGACTCCGTTGAAGTGGACATCGCATTCTCATGGACAGGCGCTCCAGGCGATGCCAGTTTCGCAGTAGGTGTCATAATTGAGAATTTTCCCTCGAAGAAGAATCTGGACAGCCATCCATGGTATTGCGTCACGTCCAGCGCTCACCTTTTTCCTTGGTGAACTATTCTTCAGAGATCCCGCCCTGATGTCAATCGCTTTCCCTAGCAAGCCTAATCTGTAGGCTAGCTCTGAGATCGAAGCCGTGCGGGCCATGTGGGCCATGTGTAACGGGCCGTGCAAGTGTGCAATAGGCAACGTGAAGACCTGACTACGCCACCGTTAGAACCTCATAGCGTGCAGTGACACGGGCTGGTAGGCTTTGTTTTGGCACTTTTCACCCAAATGCCGATATATCGGAGTTTTTCCTCTTCAGATGCGCGTCCTAATCACTGTGAGTCCCCAAATGTCATCGCAAAAAAGGTTAAGCACCGAGTTCATAAAGAAGACTGGGAAATTCAGCGATGCCTCTCGGGGCTTGACGAGGCGCTATCGAGGAAGAATGGAATGGAATGAGGTGGCCCCCAAACTAGTTTCCTAAGCGATCCCCCCGCAGTCCCTATGAGCGGCCTCGGTGCTACTGTTCTAGGGGCCGGGCTAGGGGACCCCTCGGGGAGGCGGGGAATGACACCAAGCTATCGACTCTAACCCACCGCGGTCCAGCGGAGCTAGCAGTGGCACGGGGATATCTACGCCACCACCAATCGCACTGTGAAGAAATCAATACGGTGCCTTGCATATTGCACGGTATGATGTTGCGACACGGGATGAAGATACGGCATTACGTGCAGGCGCTTAGATCAGACCAAGAGCGCTGAGAACGTCTCGTGAATCACGTTCCGCTTCTGAAGCTCGTCCCGGAGATCTGTTCCATGTACAACACTTGTCAGATTTACATGCATTTAGCAGATATTCACGGTCTTAGAGAATGGTACCTGGACAGGTCACTGGTATTCCATGTAGCGCAAGGTCGAGAACAGAGGGAGCATTGTTGTGGTTTTTGACTGTCAAAGTCAACTACATGAATCCATCACTTCCCGTCAGCAAGCTTGCCAATGACGAATCAAACCCGTCTGGCTATGAAAATCATATGCAAAGATTTCAGAAAATGGCTGTATATGGCTGACTTTTCGATGAACGAATGAGGGAGGAGCCCATACTATCGAAGACACAATGCATACATGTACCTAAGACTGTATCAAACCGACCTCTGAATCGCCGATGAGGTCTGCTTCAAATAGGAACAAGATCGTACCGGGTGAACTTCGCATGCATTTCCTCACGGTCTCTTTCGTGTTGAAAACGCCTTAGGTTCTTCACCAAGCACCTCAAACACATTGTCACGACATCAAATTCATACAGGCTCTGGCCTACCACGTCATCTCCGACCCTTTCTATGTCGCCTTCTACTGTCATTTCTGGATCCAGCATCCCGTCCCGCTCGCCACCTCACTCGTGGTTCCCAGAGGGTGATGTCTCCTCAATGTCACTAGATAAGGGGGATACCAATTTTGCCGGGCTAGGCTCGAAGCACAGAAAAGCTGGTAAGTCTTCCAAAAACGTCTTCTACCTACTTAAAGGGTTCGTCTTATCCTACCACTATGATTTTACGCTGATCTTACCCCAGTCGTGGAGCCAATGCGAGCGTGCCGAAATTCCCGAAAAGGTCTGTATTTCTTCTAGCCGCATCTGAACTGGCCGTGTATGCCTCTTTGTTACAACGTCTCCCAGATCCATTCGGAATGCCCTTGCTCACCGATTCCTAGCTCTGTCAACCATGAGTCCAGATTCGAACAATGAACTGGGCCTCCAATCATCATATTCGCTAGTCACCCGCGCACATTCCGGTCAGCCCATCCATGGACCATCCGTGCTGGCGAGAAACGCTCGAGGTCGAGAGAGACCGGGGTTTTCCGGATCGATGAAGGCAGTCCGCGTGAATGAGAGGGCCGTAAATGATGAAAGACTGGTGGCATTGGCCAGGAAATTGGTATTCATATAGACCCATAATCATTATCACCCTGCTAACTTCGAAGCTTTGCATGAAACTCTTCGACGACGTCGTCTTGATTGATAAAACGGAATCCATAGCTTATCACAAACAAATGTTAGACCCCTCAATATGCGGTATCATCCTTCTCAAAGACTACGGCGCAACCAGCGTCAAAATTATCGAGACAGGAGAGGTCCTCAGAGTGGAACCTTACAATCGATTAGGTGGACCTGATGGAGATGACAAAATCATTCTAGTGGTGAAGAAGCCTGACAAAACGGCTTGTATCTACGGGACACCGCCAGTACGATTCATGCGTCGGGTCACTTTAGAGAGAGACTTTGAACTCTTTGAGGATTCAGCTGACAATTGGGATGCCATTGAGGAAGCGGCTAAGATTGATTATGAATATGAAAATTTCGCAAAGGAAGAAGCTGAAGCTAAGGAGCGTGGACGGAGGTCTGATGCTGAGAGGAAGTCGCGAGAGAAAGAACGAGAGATGGAATCTGGGCAGCAAGGGAGAGAAGCACACTGACAAGGCACGTTACGCAAGTTTAGGTGCAGTGTATACATGGAACTCAAACCTTGGCAAACCTGATAACAGTGCTGATGAGTAAAGCTTGAGAGAAATGTGAGGCCACCTCCAATATAGTATTTGGAATATTCTACCCGAGCTCTGGGTGAGAGTAGTCCTGGTATTACAAACCCCTAAAGTTCTCCTCATCTCACAATGGTACAAAGTGGCGTTCTTCGATCAGTGTAACACACCATACATTCACTTTGAACAATTTTCAACACCTTAAATTGTTGTTGATCCACAATTTTTCCAGCCAGCAACGCAACTTGTTACATCTCACCAACGAAGAGTCGCGTCCATGTCTGGTGCTGATTGAATCTTCTACCCACGTACCGTCCATCTACAATACTCAATACTCAACGCTGCACCTTGCCTCTCCGAAACCCAACGTCGCACCTTCCCTCTACGATAACGAAGTCACCATGTCAACACGTCGAAAACCGCGACCCTCCCGAGCTAAGTCCTCGCCATCTAAGTCTTCACCATCTAGACTGTCGCCGCTCAAACCGGCATCGGTGAACTCGTCGCCCCTCAAGGCGTCCAAAGCCTCCAAGAAGTTACCGTCAATACCCGCTTCAGAGGTGGGTGACGATAGCATGGAGGGTGTTGCAAGCTTCAATAACGAGCAATCGTCTACGCTCTTGTCATCTGAGAGTGAAATGGCCCCGGATACGTCGACTTCTAACCGCGAGCAATCCTCAGCTCCTCGGGCAAATGCCTCAGGTTCTGCAGACAACCAGAATGGAAAGAGAGCTCGCACAGTGAGCGAGCTTCCGTCATTACCACTTCCGTCAGACAGGCCACTTTCAAACGCTTTCATTAACCAGCTCAGACAGCTTATTACAAGAGGTCCCCTCATCCCATCCTTGTCTGATACACAAAATCTCTACACGCACCATATCCTACACAAGGGGTTTGTCTTCTCTCTATTTGAGTGCAGTGTCATATGCGCTATACGAATGTTTGTCCAAAACCAAGATGGTAGTTGGGCTGATGATGATACGGCTACCGAGGTCCTCAGAGCTATGCGGAATACCACTTCCACGGTCGACTGCCAAGGTCTTTACGACCACGTGATCTTGCAAGGATCATCTGGTTTCCAAGACAGGGGTGAATGGGGCGCGCAAGTCTATAACGAGATCCAGAACCGCAAGTCATTATGGGCTGATGTCGCACAAGCATACTGGAGGGGTTGGATAGCTTCCATGAACAACATTTGCCGGCAGTAAGTAGTGTCTCCGAAGTAGTATTAGCATAAAGCTCACTACTTCCAAGCTATAAGGATGCAGGGAGGCTTGAAGAACTCACAGGGGTCGTCCCTGTGGTTGACGTGGAGCCGTTCAGGACAGTGTACGAATCCGGCCAGACCCTGTCTTTCATGCAACGGATGCCAGTGCAGAGGAATAGGCAGAGGCCAAATCAAATGCGATTGCCATACCAGTGGGCGAACCAGACGGCAATGCTAAGTCCAATGCAGATGCAGTCTTCAGATCAGGTGCCAAACTCAATGCTGTTGTCCATGTCACCGCAAACGCAGATGCAGATGCACAACACGTGGGAAGATCAAATGAGAATGGCAGGCTTAGCACCAATACAATTCCAAAATCAGTGGCTAAACCAAACGTCAATGCCATTCATGGCAGAGTATCCAGTACAGGGAGCGAGCCAAATGCGTACCTATCAGCAATTGCAAAATCAGCAATTGCAAAATCAGCAATTGCAAAATCAGAGGCGCTTGCAAATGCAGATGCAGATGGAGCTACAACCACAGGTATACTTACCACAAATGGAACAGATGCCGGCGGATGCTATGCTACTGATTCCGTCAACTACCGAATTGCAGATGCCAGCACCGAAACGACCGGTAGAAGCGTCAGATATTGCTAGCATTGCTACGCAGATGCTTACGCCATTCCCAGTCCAACCGCCCACGTTACCAACCCAAGCATCACCTCTCAAGAACCCGCGAAGAAGAGCGAAGGATGACATCGTACAAGAGTAGCGAGCATCGTTCCATCGGCAATCGAGAGGACGTAGGAACTATGGAGGCTCGAGAGGTATTCAGATGGGGAAGGATTTGGTTGATGCTTAGCTAACGCTGTATCTAGGTTTAGTCTCTTAATTAAGCCCCCTTCAACCCAGAAATGACGCACCCTTCCTATGACTCACATTCCAATTTACACTGAATACGGGGGATTACCTTCATGACCGACCGCTTGAATTGCTGTCGCATGATACCATTCCATCGCTTATGCATACCGGGCTGGCTACTTTCTCGGTCTTTCAGCTTCCTCGGCGCCGCAACATTGCTCTTGCTCTGGTCGTGCAATGCTCCTCGGGCGATGTCATCGGCTCACAAACTGCCTTAACGTTTACAGCCATACACTTTTGTCCTTTTAGATATGACCATTCATTCAATCGCCGAAAACAATGATGACTTTCTGCATGATTGAGTCCTTACGCGCAGCAAATTCTTCATCGCTTATATCCATGTGACTCAATCGCCTAAGCCTGAGCTCCTTGACCTTTATAGAATCTGCTATAAGCTTTCGCTGCCGTTGTCTCTTCTTATATAAATTTGGAGGTGGAACAAGCAAGCCTTGGTCGACGAACTGAGAAGGGCTTTCCACAGGCGATGACATTGGTGTAGGTATAGTAAGTGTGATTTCTTTCGGACACTGAAGAACAAGGTTTGGTCTACTATCTGGTTTTTTGTAAGTCTTATAATGGATGGAATGTCTTTCGCGTATGCTGGCTATGTAGCCTTTTAGCTTCGATTGCCGAGGTTGTGACTGAGACCAGAGGATTCGTGAGGACTCATGGAAGGGTAGGAATAGCTCATTAGGTGTGTCCTCCGGAGATGGAATCATCTCAGCCTCTTCCATTATGACTCCTTGTGACATGGGCTTGCCACTTCCGAGCTCGATGGGGAGGGGGGTGCCAGGTCGCAGAATTTGTGGAATGTCTCGAGACATTTCGAGGGGGTTTGATATGTTGCTCATGCTCGTGCATTCAAGTTCTGGACATACTTTTCGCTCATCCAGCTCAAAGTCGAACATTTCCCAATCACCCGAAGCTTCCTTCGTCGTGTCCGATTGCGAAAACTCCGCTGGTTTGCTTGTAGGGCAATTATCATCAATGCCGAGATAGGAGTTCAATTTCCGGAATTGCCGAATCTGGCTTTTACTTGGTGAATAGCAATCTTCGTCGGTCGCTGGATTGAGTATATTCTTCTCTAGAGTTAGAATAGAGGTAGCGTTTTCACTTACTATGTCCCGCGATGTCATGTGGTAGAGGTCTGTACTGAACTTCCCTGGTTGCTGCTTTCTTCCTTCCAGACGTTCATACTCAGCCTCGTTACCCGTGGCCGGCATTTCGTGCTCTACATAAGGGCCAAGGTCGTCGTCCCCAGTTGATGGCGTTCGATGGATGACGTGCTTCTGAGCAGCATGCTTCACCTCGGTGTCCATCTTTCCAGGAGGCATCTTCGACCCTCGATTGCATACATATCTTGATTTATTATTCTGACTTGTGATTATTTTGGCTGGGAGCGACTTTGAGCGACTGCCGTTTTTGTACCTTGACCGGCTCCTGGCGAGTATCTCATCGAGGTTCTGTAGCTCGGTCCAGTGCTCGAATGTGGGAGACATTATTGTTGGTATTGTGATTGTTATATATATTATGTTAGCAGTTTATTTGGTTACCTTTTTCGTCTTACCTTGTTTATTTGATAATTTGATTTGTGTTGCTCTGCTGCTTAAGATATGCTTTTGGTAGTGTTCTGGCTTAGAAGAGGCGTGGCATGAGGAGATAGCGCGGCATGGGACAATCGCTGTATTTGTGTGAGGGCGTACAAAGCATGTGGTTCAGAACAATGGGGGATAATCGGCTTTGAGCTTCTTCTGCATGCGTTTGAATGACTGTACTGTTGTTGACAATGAGCTTTTTGGAAATAGTTGTTGGGGCATTATTTTGAATTCTTTGACACATTCTTCGCACTGCTGACGATGGGAGATCTGTTTGAGGGTGTTTCAATGGTTCGTCCTGTGTTCGCTGTCGACAGAAATGCAAAGGATCATTGTTACGGGATAATGAGATTGTGTTTAACGTTAGTAACGGAGAATTGTCCTCGAATAAGTATTCACGATGCAAATGCCCGGCTTGACACTTTTTTGGATTGTATATCTTGGGGGTTTCTTCTTATCCTTCGTCAGTCCACACGGCTCAAGATGCGTCCAGAGAATATCAAGGCCTGGGCAGAAGCCGTGGAATTCGGTCATCCTCCTCCGTCGCAGCCTCCTTTCGACCAATATGGGACTCCCATATTTTCCTATCATGACGCGGTAGCTTACCTGAACCGTATGGGGAATCGAGTTGCGGAAGAAGCAGCGCTTAAGCGAGTATCTCAGCAACAAAATATTCGCTTGCGGAACGGTGAAGTCGAAAATTTAGAGCTTCCCAATACACAGAAGTCTGAACCTACCAATCAGAATGCCGAAGCATACCTAGAGAGGCAACGGAAGATTCTCTTCCAGAACGTTGGTGCTAAAGATCTTAAAACTGCGCAGAGGGTTGGAGTTACTAGACCTTTTAATCAGGACCGTGAAGCCTACCTGAACCAAATCAGAAAACGACAAGCGGAGATAGCAGAGTCTGAGCGAATGGCGAGGCAACGAAAGATTCTCTTTCCGGATAGTGTACCTGGAGATCCTAAGCCTGAGCTAGGACCTTACCGAATTCCTACTAGGAAACCAGTCCCTAGATCTGATGATACTACTGGGTCTGCTCCCCAAATGGTACTTCTGAGGAACGGGGAGACTAGGAAGCTTGAAAATATACCTCCCTACGAAGAACGTGTTCGGGGCGTTGGACAGCCTGAAACTTTACCTCCGATGGTTGTGACGAAAATTGGAGAGAAGACTAGTCTGGGAATCGACTATACGGGCGGTAAAGTCGGCTTCGAGAAAGATGTTGGCCAGAGTTGTCGCCAGGATCAAAACTCGAGCACGCCAGAATGCACTGTTGGTACCCACACCCCACGAAAAAGCGCCCTCGCGCCAGGTACATCACCAGCTCCCGGAAAAGCTCTTCCTCCCAGACCCTCCGCAGCCGCCGACCAGACTGAAGCCATGATTAGAGATCTCGTGGATATGGGTCTTGTTGAGTAGTCGTATACTCAGTCCTAGCCACTTTTGCCCCTGGCTCTGCAGGGTCAGGGCTGGGGGGGAGGGGGGCGGGGGGCGGGGGAATCTTGGGTTCTAGCGAAGTATCGGTACGTCCACTCGGTCCTACGCAATTTTCCCCCATCACCGTAGGTTGGTTAAGTGAGATTTTGCCGGGCTAGGGAGTAGGGAGGACTCTTGGCTTTCTCTGGTATCTGTACAATAGTGGGGTTGTTATCAATTCGATTGACTTATTGTGAATAGATGATTTGATTCCAGGATTCGCTCCGGTATGGGTCTTGGGCCTGTGGCTGTGTCTCGTGGGTGTGTTAATTCCTATATGGAAGTGGTCATGGTGTCGAGGCTCTATTGTTGAGCGAATAAAGAGAGAGCCTGCTCCTGGCTTTCTTTGTGAGTTCATTGCAAAATCGGTTTGTGTTGTGACATTGCTTTGTGTTTATTGTCCAGCAAATATTACTCTGCTGGGTATAAGATATGGCTCCCCCGTCCAATGATTTTGGAAGGATATCTATCCCCTCATACTTCCTCCAGACGCTAATCTTCGACCACCTCATACAATACTCCTAAAACAACTCAAAAACAATCGATAAAGATCATACCCCAAAAAGAAAGATGATCTCAACCGAGTACGTCCAGGCGGGTGAAAACAGCCCCCAGATCATCATGCATGAAGCTCATAGCACTCGTCGCTCTCTAAAAGGCATGGTAAAACGCGCATTTGGAAGCCAGAAGCGGGGTGGGTGGGACAGACTCGAAGAGCCATGCAACTCTCAGAAACGCGTGCCAACCGGGACAACCTCCCCATCTTCTTCCACCCCCAACTCTGGGACCTTACCTTACGAATCTCTCCGAAAATCATTCCCTGAATTCCACGGCCTCCTCGACGTGGACAACTGGCCTACTCTCCCACCACCCACTAACCCCTATGGCGGTAGGAAGGTTGGGTAAGCGGGGGCAAGTGGGTCACAGATCTGAGCGTGTATGATTAAAGGTAGTTGTATGGTATCTCAAGTAACATACTATCATCGGAATATTTAATATAGCGGACGTTGTATGCGAAAGGTGCTGTGAAGTCAACGAGCCACTCTTACTATTTTCCTGTTAATCCTCCACTCCTTGTTTTTTTCATTTCCTGCGCACGGGCTGTGCTGAATAGACTTGTCTCGCGTTAGCTTTGCTTATGTCTTAACGTACGTCCCTGTGTTGCAGGACGCCCCTCGTTGTAGTCTCAAAGGTGTCTCTTTGGCTCGCCCACCGTATTATGCCCGTCTTCGACCACAACCCACATGTTAGGTATACCCGATCCGTGATTCTCTTCCAGTGCTTATTCGTTGAGCTGGTGATGATGTCTTGAGAGTATCTGCGAGACTTTCGTAACTGGAAAAGGCTGAAGATGCAGTTTTTCGGCGGGTAGTCGGTAAGGAAGTAGCAGGGCGTGAGCGAGAGTGTAACACGATGTCCGGTGCTGTCTTGCTGGAGGGGCAGAGGAGATTGTGAAACAAATCACGTTTCCGTGTCTGAAGCCCGCTCATACTGAATCCCATTTGAGGGTGTCCCTCACCACAGGGATGGACGTTAGCGTCGTTCTAGCATAAAGAGAATCGAACAAAGCCGGCCTTGTCTTTCCCACACAAGGGCTTTGTATTGTGCATTGTACCTGGCCATGTCTGGCATATTCCTATATATCACCGGTGTATCACCTCATGCATGATCGCCTATCACGTCTCCATGTACGTTCCCGGCTCCTATCTAATATGCATCACTAGGGCTTTCGCAGTCGACCTAACAAAAGAAAGCGTACTTCCTATTGATAGATGCGTGACAGAGGTCCTTCGAAATAGCTCAAGCTATTCAACTGTCATCACGTGGATGACCGGACTCATGTCAAAGTCTCAAAACACGACTCAGAGGTGGTGGAGGGCTTTCCAGAGGGTGAGAAACCTGGTGGGATTATTCAGGCCTGATGAGAAGCCACAAACCAATTGTGTGCCTCGTGCTAAGACAATATTCACCAGGAAACAACGAAAGCATGCACTAAGTGACAAGCTCCCTACGATTCCAGGAGTTTGCGAGACCAATTCGGGAACCCCATGCAGAGCACAGCCCCAGAAATCAAAACCTCCACAGTACAGAAACATACAACGCAAGCGTACACCATGTAGTAGACTTCCTTCCATTCCGGAGGAGTGCGAAGTCCCATTCGAAGAGACTCTGAAAGCTGAGTCTCGAAAGACAGCTCATCGGAAAGTGAAGATTCGCAACGCAAAGCCCCAGCAGCATTGTCAGGTGAAATATGGACTTGAGCAGGAAAAGCGTAATCGCACATTTATCACAGATTTAATGAAAATAGACAATCTGTTTGCCATATGGATCGATCATGGTGGAAGCGTCCTTGTAATGGTCCTTCTTGGAGCACTAGCAAGCAGTCTTGTATGGTAAAATAACAAAACCGCATTGCAAATAGGATCATCATTTAGCAATCGTCTCTTGAACCTCCACGTGCATGATAGACTTGGTATAGTGATCGCTGAGTGTGCTTCTGATCTAAGGAGGACTGTGGGGAAAAAGGGGTTGGACCCAGGCATTAGCTGCCCGAGAGCACCCACATTCCTGCCCGCAAAGTCACACTGACGTCTATAACGTTGAACAATTCAATACCGCCTCAGCTTGCCATTGTCTGCGATCACTCGGACGGTCTATGTCAGATACTAAGTCAGTATTCAGACGATCGCGAGATGTATCATGTATAATCTCAGGAGATTCAATCCGCCATGTGAGAGACCAGTCCAATCTTCGGCTGGATTTGAGATTCACACAGGCATGGCTGTTCAGCGCCATGCTTGTCTTCAACTTACTGATCTTCCAGCTAGCCCAATTAAACAGCCTACCATGTGAGCTATGACCAGTTGCAGACTCGTAGATGCCTGGAGAAGAAGTGGTCTTTGCTCTTTGGGAGAACAAGCTATCGTATGTAGGGACCAATGAGGAACTTGCTATGTTCCGGATATCTGGTCTTCAGCACATGCTTATCTTGCCACAAGGCCGATGTTGGATGATCCAATGGTAGAGCACTGCGAAGGTGGTGCTCTCGGAGGAGACGCCATTCGTGGGTTCTCGAATGTACCATCTTGAAATTGATCCCCTCCAAAGAGAAGAGTGTGGGTCAAATCTGGAGAGACGCAAGAAAGGGCGAACATCACATCATTTGTGCCCTCTCGATCAATGTCCAGCTCACCAAACGTTAGGGTCTGGGCGATGGTGGAGGCTTAACACAGACGCGGCAGCGCCGATTTGGCGCTACGCCGTGTGGAGAGATATCGCATCATTTGTTATTTGCCAATAGGATCTGACCAGTAAAGTAAAATTGGCGGAGTCATTGAGGTGTTGTGAGAGTAGCATTATTTCAGCTCGCTCTGTTAGCCGAGCATGACCGGAGCCTCATCTATGCTAGTGCAGGGCGCAACTCTCAGCTGCACCCCGAACTTCTCCATCCCACCCTTTTTGGATTCACATAACCTCCCCGCTTCTACCATGCTGAATATAACGAGAACAATTGGTGGATAAATAGAATCCAGACCAAAATGGTGTGAGACACGCGAATTAAGGGACCCTCATCTTCGTAGTTCATTGCCAGATACGACAATTCTACACCATAGATCCAATGATACAAGGATCAACAGTCAGTTTAGAATGCGTTTTCGGTCATGCACCCCACATTTAATTCTCCACCGCGCGATCTTTGAGTCGTATAAGCGCAACTTCCGTCGCAGCTCGGTTGGCTCCGAATACTACTATCGAGTTCTGCCATGAATGAAAGATAAGAGCGTTGGTGGCGGCTTATTAGCATCTGTTGCCACTTCTTAAATGCAGGGTCTCTAGTCTGATCGAGATGAGATGGTGTAGCAGTAACACATGAGAAAAAGGGAAAAGCCTGCGTAAAGATCTGTAGATCACTTTTTGGGGCAATTGGCAGAGAATGCTTTGCCTCCGGAGCCTTGCAGTTCATACAATTGTACGCTCAACTTTTGTACTAGGAACGCTGATTCAAATACCCTAACCCTTCATCAGCTCCACTTCAGCTTTATGTCGACTCACCGACTTGAAGCTAAATTCTCTTTGACACAAAAGCTCCTCAGCCAAACGATGAAGTCCGGTCACTTTCTTCGTCATGCTCTTCCCGGGCCAAAGTGGAATCTAGCTTTAGGTCCTTGACTAAGAGACCACTCACCAGAGCCATGGCGGCGAAGGCGACTGTGGTTATAAATGTTGCCTTCAGTGCCAACATGTAGCTAGTCCTCACAGGCCACTGGATCGAACTGGGTAGGCCATCAACATCATCAAAACTATCCTTGATACCACGAATGATCTTTGCAGCTTGCTTTATGTGGCCTATCTTCTTCCAGAGATCAGCCTCGAGCACTGACTGATAGACCGTTGAAGCGAATGCAAGGCCAACCACTGAACCTGTAGAGCGGAAAACGTAAGATAAGGACGTTACGACAGCCTGTTCCGATGGATCAACAGCGCCAATAAGAGCCACAAGGATGACAGTAAACATTCCGCCAGTCGCGAGCCCTATAATGGCGAGGTAAACTGTGGGCGGCCACAGTGGGTTGGAAAGAGTGTTGGTACAATTAGCAACCGCGCCGAACAGCATCAGGAGCAGATGGGCTCTGAAGAGCTGTTTGTATCTTCCGGTCTTCGTGATAATAAGACCGGATAGTAGCGATCCAATAGGAAACGTAACGCTATATGGTATCAATGCCATTCCGGCTTTCGTCGTGCTAGTACCTCGTAAACGATAGTAGATGGGAATGTAAAAGATGAATACATAGACTGTTAGGTTAACGAAGAAATTGGTCAAACAAGCGCACAATACGGTGCGATCACGTAAGAGGTGAAGAGGAAGTATAGGTTCTTGCGCGATCTTTTGTTCCACCACTATGAAGCAACCGAAAAGAACCGCAGAAAGAGGGATGGAGACGGTGGCGAGAGGATGGGTCCACGGGACAATGTTACCTCCAGTGGTAAGACCTAGCAAGAGCAGAACCAAACTGGAGACAAGTGTAAAGGATCCCAGAAAATCCACCCGGGAGAGCGAAGATTGACTGCTGGAGGGCTTTCGGGGCCCCTTTGATCGAATTGTATCGAGCTGAATCCAGATAATGAGCAATGAAATGAGCGTCAGAGGGACCTGAGCCAGAAATGCGATATTCCAGTTCCACACGTCATGTATGAAACCACCTAGAACACCACCAAGGCCACTTCCAAGGCCCAAGAAAATGTTCCCAATTCCTTGCCATAAGCCTCGCTGGCGCAATGGTATAAAGTCGCTGGCTATGATCGTTGCCATGGCATTCAGACCACCTCCCCCCATTCCCGCCAGAACTCTTCCTAAGATCATGCTCCACTTCTCCCGAGCAAACCCGCATATCAGATTTCCTAGGGCGAAGAGGCAATTGCTGACGACCAAGCCGGACGAGCGAGAGAAGATATCTGTCAATTTGCCGCTCAAGGGTTGTGTTGCTGCTTGGCCAATCAAGAAGGCAGTGGCGAGCCAGGCAAGAAGGGAAAGCGAATTGAAGCTTGTAGCAATGGGCGCAGCGAGGGTAGCCATGATCGTGCTGTCTATGAGTCAGACGTTAGCATTCAATCCTTGCAGCTTCCCCCAAAGCCATCGCAGCGGTAATTGGGTACGACTCACCAAGGCCAGCACAGAATGTACCTATCCAAACGCTTGACATGACCCATAGCAGCTTTCTTGCATCCAGTTGCTCTGTATGAGGCTTTGCAGGAATGGCATCTTCAAAAGTGTAGCCCTTAAATTCATGGTGTGAGGTTGTAGAAAGTAGAGGACTACATTCATCGAGAGACGTTAGACTGGAAACCGATAGCACCGGACTCTGCACCTGAGAACTCGATTCAGAAGAGCTTGATTCAAGCATGCCGTCGTTCAATAGGAGTTCATACCGGAGAGGAAGCACAGGCAGGATGGTCCGTTGTAAAGTAGATATGAAGCATGGCAAGCTTCACCGCAAGCGAAGGCTGCCATCCCAAGCCCATGCTAAGCTGAAAGATCGAAAAGTCAATTGTCGATCCATCCCACGACATTAGATCCAGTTAGCTTGCAGAGGGGGCAAAAGCATGTATAGACAATTAGTGGTCAGCTATTGTGGCGACATTTCGGCCAAGCTCGGCGAATGAACCCTGGCTAGTCCAAGGCTGGTTTGACATCTGCTCTTGAACAAAAACGAGTGGCAAGAAGGCATCCATCTCGCTATTCGTGAACGTTTTGATACTGTCACCAAACCACTGCAGGACCCAGTCCTGGACTAAGGGACGGCAAGTGAAGCGTTGTAGAGAGCAGTAGCGGACGCCTTGGCGGTGTCCGATGCACCACCTCAGAGATCGTATACCATAGCAACGATTGACAATGTAGTCTTGTATCCTCAAGTCCTGTCTTTCTGCAGTGTCTGCTGTAGTTGCAGATATGAGCATCTGGAGAGATACCTTGTGCTTTAACCCTTTAAGCAACAAAATAGTATCATCTTGTCCTGATTGGAGGTACCGCGTTACATCTCCCGCACCATTGAGGCATCATACCCAAGAGAGCCACTGTGGCACTCATGAGTCCTTCGATTGGCGGCATAGTTGCTCGGCCTCTTGGGCACCAGCTTTCGTAGGGAAGGGCCTCAATGTCCTAGCCCATCTCTGGAGCAGAACGTGAGAGCTGGTAAGTGTTTGACGGAGCTGAGGAGTCTGCCAGGTGGCTGAGTATTGACCGGCTTAGAAGAGTCCCACATCGCTGGGCGTGAACAACGTGAGGGATAGCTTCTAGCTCTTTTTCACAAAGTGCTGTGACCTGCCGTGTTACGCTTACTAATCAAACGCCAAGACCAAGCCAGCTTGCAGCCGGAGTCGGTGGAAGAACAGAGCCAGCAATTTGCTATATATTTTCTGTTATGTACATTTCTATTACATACGGCCACAGACTGAAGAATAATCGGCATCCCGTCCGCTCTGCCAAAGACAAGCTTCAGATCGACCAATTAGTAGTTGGGTGGGTGACCACCAGCGAATACTGGTTGCTGTATGTTAAATTTCTTTTTTTGTCTTCCGCTTCCGCTTGGGTGGGACAGCCACAAATTTTTGATTACTACTCCGTACTCTGTGACTGCTTCGCATCTCTCTGTGTTCTAGGATTTGCATTCTAGAAAGCTCCAAATCATTTACAAAGCAGCCCTGGCTGGACTCAACAGCAAGCAAGCATGCTCAGCAAGCGTATCTCGAGAGCTCACACACAATTCTCAGAGGGAAAACCTCGATGGTTCCTTGTTATCACTGGTTGAAGACTTCTTATTGCAGAAAGACATCAATTGATGCCGAAGATGAGAAAGAAGGTAGGCCATGTATGTATGCTGTAAGAGCTACTTTGATCAATCATACTTAAGGAGAGCTGCTAGAGAGAGCCAATGGGGACCAAAAGACACAAGATCACATTCAGCAACAATTTCCATCCATCGCTCAAACTTTTTCTCCAGTCCACTCAGTTAGGGGTTGAGCTGCAAACAGCCACAGTTGTGGTAGTCTGTGCATTGAGGTATTCGAAGGTCGTACTGATAACCACCTACCCGGAAAATCATGATCAACGATTGCACCTGCATTCAGTGCGTATGGACTTACGGGACCGACACCTTCGCAGTCTCTAGGCTCAACAGTGACAGCACTGCATCCCTGACAGTCATAGGTTGCCGTGGCTGTGGCGGTGAAAGGCTGCTCATATACAGTTATGGTCTCGACTCCACCTCCTGGTGGTGCACATGGACTAGCGGTATAAGTGCAAGGCTGTTCTACCTGAGGAAGAGCAGTGACGCTTTGAGCATTATCAGCTTGTAGACGAGACGACATTGCAGGTGCTGACGGGACACTTACGCTGCTGCTGCACATACGACGGCAGTCGTTGCGAGGGAGGAGAACTTCATGATTGTTTTTGAGTCGAAATGGTTTTGGAAACTTGAAGATTGGAATCGGAAAGGTGCTACTGTGTACCGAAGCTCAAGAGAAGAATTGCAGTGGGAACTGTGATGCTTAAATACTCATGCAGGTACCGGTCTTTCATCTAATACAGCTCTCGGTTCCGTCTGACTTGAGCAGTGTATGACATGTGTGCTTGTC
Organism: Cladonia metacorallifera KoLRI002260; assembly: GCA_000482085.2. Classification (NCBI taxonomy): domain Eukaryota; kingdom Fungi; phylum Ascomycota; class Lecanoromycetes; order Lecanorales; family Cladoniaceae; genus Cladonia; species Cladonia metacorallifera. The sequence continues at coordinate 1,621,786 of KI911129.1, forward strand.
GAATGCGGATCTGAGAAGCATCCCGTCGAAGGAGACTTATCCATTGACTTTGGCCGAATGTTGTGCGCAACCCAACCGTCACGCCACCCACGCAGCGAGGCAAATACAACTGCATAGCCTCAAGTCCATGGGGTGACCGAGACTAGAAGTAGCAGAAGTAGGGATGAATGAACTGCGCATAAGTGTCAGCTGAGAGGAAGACAGAATGCGTAAGATCGATTGGTGGGAACCATGGTAAGTCACACAAAATCTTCTTTACGCAATGAGGCACAGTCATTCCACATGGATTGGCTAAACGAAGCCGATGGGGAAGCTCCATTCCCGTCTTACGATGTGATAGCTCTAGCTCGTGAAGGTTTTCACATTCTTCACCGCTTTCCAATTCGTATCCCATCAGGCTATGATATCAGTATCATACACTCTTGCGGTATATATCGCGACAATTGGTGCAGAATTCGTGGTCAAAGCTGCAAGGATCTTGCTTACGCAGGGGTACCTGCATCTGAGCTGACTCGCTTAAAGCAGCTATCAGAATCAGCCGTCTAAGCACTTACAAGGGCGACTCGATTCCCGAGGCTCCGTGAATAATCATGGTCGCGATCGCGTTTGCGTTCGAAAGCAGCGCAACCAGCGAAGAACAGAACGCATTATGAAAGAAACAAAAGTTCCGTTGATGCTGACGGAAGTGAGATCAAGACAGAGTGGTTAGCGCGCTATATTATTATGCAGGGAAAGAACGCTTGAGTTTGGGGACGAGCTTCCCTCAGCCAATCCGAAAAGAGCGCCTGGTTTGCGGATTTTGCAGCCTCGGCTACGCACGAAGTCGTAGGGCTTTACAAATCGCTGATCGGATTAACGTGCTTGCACAAGGTCGGAAGAAAAGGGTGGTGTCGCTGCTACCTAGGGGCTTCAAGCACTTTTGAAGTGCGGACCCGTGACACATATGAGGTCATAACGCGATGCAAAATCTGATCAGCTAATGGACCTGGTAGTGCTGAGAAAGACTTGTCATTGACAATCTTCTCCATGTAGGCTTCAACGAGCCACACCGATGACCTTCCGAGTCCCAGCCTCGTGATCACAAGTGGTAAGAACGACGTATTTTCAAATTCCATCTTACTTATGAGCAAATCAATGAATCCAGACAAGCAGCTAGCAATCTTGCTTTACTCTCTGGTTTTACCCTCGTGTAAAGTCTTCTGTTGGGCTAGATTTGCTCGTAAAGGGGAAAATCTCTTTTGTCACTCGAGTGGATGCTACCATGAGGAGCAAGACAAGAAGCAAATGGCGGTGGTCACCCCCGCAGAATCCTTCGATCCTTCGAGTGGCGAAATTAATCTCCGCTTACGCAGCTTACTACTGTCAAATCTCACGAAGGCTGACCCCCCATAAGAGTTCTTTCTTCTGTCTATCCGCTTACACAGGGAAGGGCAGGCCATCGTGGAAGATTTAATTAGAATATTGGGGGTTTCGGGTTTGTCGTTCGATCTTCCGAATGGCAAAAAGGCCAGCCCAATATCACGTCCGAAGTTTGGAGTCTAAGAAAACTTCCCGCTCAATACCACCCAAGTATGCCAGCTATGGGACTCTATGTCCGTGATAAGCCAAAATGTTCCCCCAAATGTTCTGGTGAATCTTGGGTTCAAAGGATCCAAAGCCTTCACAAGATAGCATGACCTTTGAATGAAATTACTCAGATGTACACAAGGGCTCTGGATTTTACAACACCGAGCTTCCATGTTGGTTTTGCTACAGTGGCAGTCGCTCCTTGGAAGGTACAGTCTCATGAAAGACAAAACGCTCTTGGCGCTAAATCAAGGTTCACTGATTACAGTAAAGTATTGATGCAAATTCTCGGATAATATTGTTGTGTGAATGTTAAGCTCCCTCTGACCTACATTCTAGCCACCCTATCTCTACTTATGTCAACGATACTACTCATTCCATCCTTCTTGCTTACACTAATCCATTCAGCAGATACACATCTTAGCGAGCGAACGTCCTTATCAATGACGTCCTCCCCTCCTCGGCAGCATCCCCCCCGAAGGCGCCGTAGCAGGCGTCGTACTGCACACATTCACCGTCGTCGTAGCCTCTGCCTCAATAACAAACGTCGTGGTCGTGATCGGCTACACCCCCCCTCTCGTCAGCAAAAAGAAGACACCCCCTTCAACCACCCCTCAAATAATGAAATCAAATGACTCACCAGACCAATACCATCACAGTTCCTGCTCGAGATAGAAACGTAATTACATCCCTGGCAATCAAAAGTTGATGTAGCCGTTGCCGTGAATGGCACCTCGTAGACGGTTATGGTTTCGGTGGGGCCGGGGTTGAAAGGGGCGCACTCTGTGGTTGTGTAGGTGCATGTGGTTTGGAAGTCTTGGGCGACGGCGCTGCAGGCGAGGTAGAGGTTAGAGAGGAGGGGGAGGAGTAGAGAGGGTGGATTACCATGCTGCGAAGCAAGCGATCATGCTTGCGATGAGGTTGGAGGATCTCATGTTTGCTTGTGAAGGGGATTTCTTCTTTTGATGAAAATGGTTTTCGGTGTCTGAACGAGATCTTGGAGATATACCAGTCTGTGTTACTGATTTTTGGGAAAGATGACAGTATATATACTTCTCACAGGCAAATCTCCATCGAGATCTCACCGCCCTTGCATAAAACGGATTGCTCACCACCTGACCTCACTATCACCACTACCCATGCACCACTCCACCGCCCCGCACATAAATGCCTTCCTCAACGCGAGCAGACCAATCACCCCCAAAATCGTTGAGATGACAGCCATTTCCGCCGTCGTCGTATCAAGGAAAATAAGGGGACTCCACAATGACGCACAAATTGCAAAGACCCATCTATTTTAAAAAGCCACGAGACCCTCGGAGTGGCCTGGAATGGTAGTATTCCGCGATCCAGAGATGTGGTTGATTGCTAGTCAGCACAACGTCGCATCCGTCTTACTGTAAGATACATTGTTCCTTCGGCTTACATTTACCTCCTAGCAATGCGATTGGTACGGGGCGTGATTCGCTAAAGCTGTTGCTGCATCACATACGCTCGCATTCTGGGACCGAGTCTCTCTAAGGTTATCTTCGAGCATAGTATCAGGCTGTCAATATGAATGGTTGTTTAACAGGTGAGAAAATCAAGCGAGAAGCAGGATCAAGGGGATCATGCTCACTGCAACTCCCTCGTGGCTGGAAATCAATAAACTCTTCTCTCACGTTTGGGCATGGAAAGTGAGTTTAATTGTAAGCATCATTCTAATTTGAGCTCTTCCTAGCTATATGTACAAAGTAACACAATCATGTCCTTTGGATCTCAGCATATGGTTCGAACGAGGTGAACGGCCTGCACGCCTGTCACCCTGTCTTACCGCGAAGCGTTGACCCTACCGAAGGCTGTAAACGTAGAAACTGTCCTGTCTGGCCAATGATCCCTCGCCAGCATGATATCCCCGCTAGAGTGCATATGAGTCCTAGCGCCTTTGCAAATGCCCGATGTATTACATAGCAGGTATCGTGAAACAGGTCGAGAAAGAATGGTACTATGCGAAGCCGAAATACTCGCTCCCAGCTGTCATGGCAGTGTAGACTTGTTGTCTAAGAGTGTCGTAGCTATCATATTCTGGAAGGTCGAGTTCTGGATGGATAGTCAGCACATCTAAACGACAAGTACGAGGATACAACACTTACGATTGAAGCAAGTATGTGAACTTGGTAGCCTGTCCTTGTTGCCGTAGTCTCTATGGATATTGAACCTACTGAATCCATTCATACCCTCGAGTTCCCCGAATCCGTTAAGAGGGACCTTGCTAGTACCAGTGACAAATTGAAGAAGCTTAGCTCGTTCTTCTTTGTCGAAGGAGCGGACTGCACGCCAGAACCATTGAATTTGCGGCGATGCGGCTTGGTAGTTGTGATATTCAGTATGGTTCTTCCAATCATCAACATCAATGTCAGGTAACCCGGATATCAAGAGTTCAAGCTCTTGTTCATTGAAGATGGAGATCAGTTCAGGAGGAACAATGTCATGGAAGCCTGCTCAATGTTAGTGTTAAATTCGCCATAGCACAGGGTTGGGAAGCTATACCTTTGAGGAACTGCTCCAACTGAGCCTGTACGGATCCAGTTAGGCGGTGTTCGACAACACGCTGAACATATTCCTGCTTATTCTCCTCTGTGACTGGAATATTGCGGCCATTTTCGACTAGGTCGACAACCTCAGTGACACCAAAGTCGTTCGTTGTCACGGAGAAACTCTCGTCAAGAGCCCCAGTGATATCATTGTCCAACATCCACAGCAAAGACTTATAGTAATCAACATCGACTGTCTCCATGTCCTTGATTGAAACCGTCTTGCCTAATATTCGTTTGTAGACGGCTCTGCTAAAATGGCAGTCGAGGGCACGACCTTCATAAAGGGCCTTGCCGATGATTCGACCTATGAATTTGAAAAACATGAGATGCTCATCGTTGATTGTGCTAAGCCTGTTGGGATGGAAGGTGGTGCGATCTGATGATACGGGAACGAACAGAGCGTAATCCGGGTTAAACATCTGTCTTGACAGGACCTGGAACCATTCGCGAGTAACTCCTCCAGCATCGACACCTTCTTCTCCATGGAAGCGGATGCTCAATTTGCCATACTTAATCTCGTCACCTGATTTGAAGGAAAGGAATTTGAATGAGTCCAGGAATACTTGGTCACGACGGACGGAGAGCTGTAATGGTGGTTGAGGATGTCTTGCTTCAGTGCCCCGCGAATGTAAACGACGAGTAAAGTAGTTGCGTTTGTTGTCAAATTCCAGGACCTTAGGATTTTTGACGAGCAACGAAAAGGTACCACTCATAAGCTTGGGATTGTGCCTGACAAGCTCATTGAGAATCTTGCGGTGATCCTCAGTGAACTTGAAGAAGAGGTTTTCCATATATGATTCCGGTGGAGGACTTGTGATAGCGAATTCTTTGGTAGCTTTGGTTAGTGGGATGTCCTTCAGAGTCGTGTTTTTGCACACCACCATGAGTGCCTCGACAAGCGGAAGCAAGATGGTTGCTATATTCAGCATCCCTTCTGCTTGATCAATGCTGCCCAAGCATTCACTAAGCTTGCTCCACAGCGAACCGAAAGTCGCATTTTCATACAGCGAGGTGAGTATGTCCTCCTTTGATGTTGAGCTCTCAGCCGCGTGCCCTTCATTTTCAGTAGTGGGCTTGGTCTTCCCACCATTACGCTTGGGATCGAACAGGTAATCCAAAGCCGTCAGAACACGAAGCAGTTTCGCTTGGTCAGAAGAGGCAGGAGAGAACTTGGCTAGAGCAATTCCCTGGATATCCGTACCAGATTCGGCTTGCTTTATCTGCGATACAAGGTCATCCAAATCCTGAAGGATTGACTGTCCGAGATCCTGAGCTTGTTCTATCAATCCCTTGCCGAACACTTCCTTCGCTCCTGGGATACCCGAAAGATTGTTTATGGTTGACAAGGTGTCCCGGAATGTCTTTGCACTGCATTCGCGAGCGGCGAGAATATTTACAACAAGGCGAAGGTTTTCTTCGGGAACAACAGGTGGGGTTAACGTTCGGACTTTCTTCTTTTCTTCTTCCCCCGATTTGGTTTCCTCAGCAGACTTCTTGGCTTCATCTGTGTTTCCAGGATCCGCCGTCGGTGCAGGGCTCCGCTGTTCAGTCGAAATATCTGCTGGGACGTCAACCATCGGCGATATGCTCTCCTCAGCGGCTACCCCAGCTTGTCTGTCGGCCTCTTGCGGCGGTTGTTCGCTTGCCACCACGTCAGGAGCAGTGGTGCCTTCTGGCTGCGTGCTGGGGGCAGCCTTAGGCTCTTCAAGCTTTTCCGCCTCGGTATCTTTGTCTTTGCGAAGCAAGATCGTCAAAGGATGTGTAACACTTTGCAAAAGGCTAGAAAGTTGCTCCATACAGCTAGAACTCTCCATGATGAGCTTGCGATCCAGAAGGCTGAGTAAAGCATTAAGCGCGAATTTGGCAGCTCTTGTCTCTTTCTCTTTCCCTTTGCCTTTGCGGTTCGCTTTCGTCTTCATGCCCGAAGAGACTTCATGCTCAGTAAGGAAGAATGAGGGGATATGGGGATTGTAGTGGGTAAGAGTAACAAGGGCACTCAGGCATTGTTGGATGACCATCAAAGGCGTAGCTTCCATGTTGTTTATGGTAGACGCGATTGAGCCTGTGAGAGTTCGCTTTAGAGGTTGCGGTGTTTTCTGAGCATTTGGCTGTTTTGCGCGGAGAGATAGATGAGCGAAGCTTCGCTCCACCGCATTTACATCAGCACTGCCATCTTGTAATATTGATAAGAGCAAGCTGATGACCTCGGCGCGATTCTGACGGTTCTTCGAGACATCGTGGAGAATGCCGTTCAGCGACTGTCTTGAACTTCCTTGTTGTGGTACGAACATAAGACGTAGCAATGTTGCCACACCAGCTTTGTCTAGCATTTGTACAATTTGTCTTCGAGGAGGCTTTTCTATAGCTGGGGGTGGCGGTCGTGAGCCATCAAGTAGATGCCGGACAAGCCCGCTGCTACGGCCACCTCGACCAATCCCTGGAAACCGATGCATGGCTCGCTCTCCGCCCAAAGCACGAGCCTCTGCGGCTATCTCTTCGGGGAGATGGGCAAGCATCTCCTCATCTTGATCCATCAGCACATGTTGTCGAAGGGTTGGGTCCAGAGAGGCCAGAAAGCTTGCCGGATCCATGTCCTCGGCACCGCGAGCAGGACCACCGCCAGCGGCCTGTGTTCTCCTACGAGCCTCTTCTCGTTCCCGTCGCCGCCGATCTTGTGCTTCTTGCTGTAACAGCTCTTCTCGTATGTCGGCTGGTAGAGCTTCTAGGAACTCGCGGCTAATATCAGTAGGTTCTTCGCCGGCTGCCTGGGCCTGAGATCTCTGGATTGCAAGTTGAGACATGAGTACTTCTTCACGAATATCCTCAGGTAATGCATCAAGGTACGCTAAGTCAATACCCAGGCCCGTGATGTCGAGTTCGCGGCCACGGATGGTTGTTCTTACTCGCTCAGCTGGTTCAGAGGGACCTGCTGCTGCGCCATCTTCATTCAATGCAGGCGGCTCTACGGTCTCTTCCCTGTCACCGGCCTCTGCAGAGGTTTCGTTCTGGGTACTTTCAACACCTTCCATCGCTCCTTCATCTTCAGTATCTCCCGTCTCTTGAGGGTTCCCCTGAGTCTCTTCCTGAGCTCGTGCTTGTTCACGTAATTCGGCTTCTCGAGCAGCCTCCGCTTCACGCAATTGACGCTCTCGCTCTTGCTGTTCTTTTTCAGCTTTTTCTAGATTTTCCCGAGCTTCTTGCTCTTCCTTTTTCAGCTTTTCAGCTTGCTCCTTCATGCGCTTCAATTCTTCCTCTTCAAGTCGCTTCTTTTCGAATGCAGGAGGAACTAAGACACGGAGGAGTGTGTTGATCACGCGCGAGGCCTTCTCAAAGTAGAGACTGCCATACAAAAGTCGAGCTTCCTCTTGCCAGCGCTGGTGGGTAATCGTAGGCTGGAATGCCGCTGGCTGTCGATGCTCCTCTCGGTCAAGACGAATGGGTTCTTGATGAGCATGACGGGGAACACCAAGAGCGATCTGAAGTTCGCGTGGTAAGGAAAGGCCGCCGCCGGGGCCACCAGCGATGTGCAAATGTACCGCGCCATTAGGACCTCCCATGGCCGAGAATCCGAAGCCACCACTCTGGTCAACAGATGCAATGATGTTATTGAGGAAAGACAGGGGACTTTCTCCAGGCATAATGCCGCGCGGACGTCGAATAGAATCCATGCCATGGACCCAGTAGTCATTGACGCTGACAGATGAGTCTGAAAGACCTGCGGCGCGAAGAGCTCTTGAAGGGCGTGAGGCTGAAGACCGATCTTGTCGCTGGAGGAGAGGGTTCACATTATCATCATTTGGGCGGGAGACGCCTGCAGGCCGGTGCGATCTATATAGAGGCATGTGTCGATCACTGAGGATGTCAGCAGTGAAAGAAGAAGACCATGGGTCTGCTGTTCGACGGGGATGATGATGGTGGTGGTGATGATGGTGCCTTGGTGGTCCCAATTCATCCTCTGGATCCCAACCGAATGGCGGTTCTGGCATGCCAGGCTCCTCGTCTGAAGAAGATAAGCATCATAGAAACGGACTTTGGTACTATTTGGTTGAACACATACCGTCATATTCAGGCTGGTAGATAACATCATCGTCATCTATGTCCTCCTCTCCTCCATCGTCATCGTCCTCATCATCTTGTGAAACGTTAGAATGCGCGAAAAATACACGTCAATGGACCGCTTACCGTCTTCTTCGTCCCGGTGAACAACATCATCCATGAATCTACCCGTGTCAATGTCCATTTGAAGATCGGAAGGCCCGTCTTCCATCGCCTGAAGGCGCTCGAGAGCAGCCTCGGGGCCTCCGAATTCCCGCACAATGTCTCGGACAGCACTCTCGGTATCCGGATCTCGACTCAGATCGTTATCAAATCCGTCCTCTTCGTTGTACCGCTCTAGGTCATCTCCGTCTTCATCCTGCCATCCATCGTCTTCGCCTTCAGCAAGACTGGCATTCTCGCTATCACCATTGATCTCATCAATGACTTCGATCTCGTTGTCATCATCCATATCTTCGGAGTCGTCTTGGTCTTCGTCATCTTCGTCGTCACTCGGTTCGTCATCGTCACCGTCGATAACTACTTCAACATCCATTCCTGCATCACCAGGGAGACCCTCTAAATGGCCTGCTTCGCCAAGCTCTTCGTCTTCATCGCTAATGACATCATCCCCGTCTCGCTCCAGCCCTTCCTCATATTCGATCCCCTCGTCATACTCATCGTCATACATCTCATCATCTCCTTCTGATGAATCCGAGCTTGATTCTTCCTCCCGGCCAGGTTCGAACATACCTAGAGTAGAATTACGGAAGAGGTCTGGTGTTTCTTCTCGTTCCTCCCCTAGGTCGGAAACAGATGTGGCAGTTGATATCTCATCATCATCCGTTTGACCGGGAGTAGTCGAGATGTCAGAATCCTGACTGAGAGTAACAGCGGTCGAGGTGAGCTGTTTGAGCGGTCGAAGAATGTATTTGATGGCCCGCTTAGATCCCGGAAAATTGAGGTCTATATCTGCAATAGAGCTCGTCAGGGCAGATATAAAATTCTTCTCGAACATAAGCTTTGCAATTGATTTTTGGAAATTACCGTCCGTGCCAGGAGCTGGTGTGCCAATAGGTGGTACAATCTTCCCTTGCAACAATCGGTTGAATAATTCTGCTATATCGAGTAAACGAGAATACTTAACATCTGCATGCTCTTCTGATGAGTTGGCGTCTTTGTATGCCTTCAGTGCATGCTCAAGCACAAATTTGCGCACAAAGAGCAGATCCGGTTCGTCGTCCTCGTCTATAGAACCTTGCTTTTTGATATAACCATTTTCGTTCGTTCGGAGACAGAGGGAAACGATTGCGGACATGGCCCAATTCGAAGTTGTATTCTTCTTGCGATAGGCCACCGTTTCTTCGTGGTTAAGCGTGCCAACTGGGATAACGTCACCTAATAGATAATGAAGGACCCCAGATCGTGGTTTCGACGGTGTCATCGCTTTCGGATCGGCCTTGCGAGAGAAATTAATGAATTCGATCTTTGTAAGGTTGTAACAATGAAGGAGCTCTGTGAGACATTTGAGTATAAAGCACCGGTAGAAGTGAATAGGATGTTGCTCGATTTTGAATTCTGGCTTCTCTACTTTCTTATTTTCAGAGAAATCGGCAGGCGCTGGAGAGGGCGTAGTACTCGAGCTGGTTGCGGCAGTTCCATTTGTTGCTTCGCCAGTGATTTGATGATCCGGAGGCGTTTGTGTAGTGGCTTCCGCCATGATTTCTTTGGTAGTCATTGTCGGATCTTTGTCCTCGACATCCTTGTAGGATAGCAGTTCAGAAAGAAGGTAGTGGATCACTCCACTGGGATGCTCGACAACAGGAGCTTTGCTCTCAGTCACCTTGGACTTCTGAGCAAGCGGCTCCCGGTGTTCGTTGATGGGCGGCTTCGTTTCGTCAATGGACTGCTCTTCAATTGCTCCTGCACTAGCTGACTCCTGATTCATAGCATCAATTTCTGCTGCAGGCTTGAGCTCCTTGACTTCTGCTTTAGGTTCCGCTTTCAATTGCAGATTCTGCGGGCGCTGAGTTGCATCATATCGGGATATCTCCAACTTTTCATTTGTGACTTCCACGAAAATGCGTGGGGACCTAAGCACGAGATCGTACATGTTTTTTACGTAATCGGTAGTGCTTGTTAGACGACCGGGTCTAGTCTCAAATCTGGCAACGATCTCACTTCGCATGATCTGCCTAATAGTGTCGTCATCTTCGACGATATGCCGCAACAGTAGCATAAACGTGCTCGGTAGTCGATCATTAGTCATGTTAGCTAATTGCTTTATCATGACAAAAAGCCTCTGTATGTTTCGCTTCTCACTCAACCTATCTGCGAGGGTCCGATTTCGAGTCAATATCACTAAGGTACGAACAACTGACAGAGCGAGAGACTCATCTTTCCCAATGCGAGGTAAGATCTCAACAATGGCATCAAAAAGCTGTAGTTTTGCATCCGCGGGGAGAAGCGACGACTCATTGTCCAGCATAGGAACCACAGGAATCTTTCCGTCAGTTGGTACGGCCCATTGTACTTGCGCCGGTTGTACGTCTTCTGCCAGCATCTTTTCGATAACAAGTAAGATCTGTCCGACCCAAGGTGAGGGTTCATCAGGCGGCTGGTTAGGGAAAATCTTAATGAAGCCCAAGAATTGCTCTAAATTTTCTATAAGCACATCCAGCGTCGCTTCGTAAAAGCTCGGGTCTTGGATGACCAATGCAAGTAGGTTGGCATACGACGCAATCTTTTTGCCGGCGGGGCGGAAGTCATCGTCCATTTGTAAAGAAATCAAAGACTGCACTAACGTCTCACCAATTTCGCGACGCATCGTCTTAGCGTCTGACGCCTTCATCGTGGCGGCATTGATTAAGTCGGAGAGTTCGAAAGTAACGTATTCGTGAGCGTTAACGACGTCGAGAGCTCTATCAATTAGATTCTTCCTGATCTCAGAGCGTTCGTCGTCAAGATCATCCACAGTCACAGGAGATGCCTGTTGTAATCCTTGTTGGCCATTAGGACCATCCAGACGAGTGGAGCCTCCGCTTGGTACACTTATTCGGCGCATTGGGTCAGATTGATGCGGTGGGACAGGCAGATCAAAATTCAGGGTTTGTATGTTGTCGATACTCATTGCCATCTCCTCACCAGCGTCACCGTCAGCTTCAGGTGGTACGCCTAGAGTGAGACTTGGTGCCGGTCTCAAACTGGATTGTCCACTTGCTTCCTCGACCTCGGCATTACTCTCAGACTGTCTCAAGGTGGGCCCATCGCCTTCTGGTTGTGTCGTTCTAGACGAAGCCAGAGCCTGATTGAGTGCCCCGGTGCTATTACGAGCTTGGGTGAGTATTGCGTTGACCATTTCCTCCGTGAACTCAGACTGGGGACCTGTGATCTCGGTCGCTGAGGGAGCATTATCTGTGTTTGGGACAGTAGCCCCAGCATCCGAATGGCGAGGGGTCTGGGTGGCAGACTCGCGGGATTTCTCTTGATCGTAATCTGGTATGGGGTATCTCGCTGCTCCAGAATACTCTAACGACTGACAATATTCCCGTGCTGAAGGCGTGGCGTTCATGCATCGGTACAGAGCTTCACGAGCTATTTCGGAATCGTAGCCGAGCTCCTTCAACTCACGCACCTTGTCAGTATGGATATTGTAGACTTTGAGGGGTGCTTTTCGGGGAGCAGGTAATTCATCCCCACGTCTGAATGCACCTTGCTCTTCTCCGCCCTCAAGGATAGTCCGAAGAATTTCGATCAGACGCTTGATGGTGAGTTCTTGAGCCTTGTCGACGAAATCAGAATCCCACATTGATCTGACTACCGGTAATACTATCATGCGTAATTCAACGAGGAACTGGGGTGCAGAAAAGAATGTAGGCGAGCCACGATCGCGCTCATTGGACGTGATGGCATGCGTTTGAGCAGACTCGGTGATCGACTTGGCCATAGTGATCTGAGCATAGAATGCGAGGATCATTTTGATTGCAGCGTTGGCTGAGATTGCCCTGATTTGTTCTTCCTCGCTCATGTCTCTGTCTCTACTCGAAAGAAACTTGACATCCTCGTACAGAGTATTGAGCACCTCTCGGATAGCTTCCAAGCCTCCACCATTCTTAAAAGCTTGCAAAAGAAGCGTAAGCACCTGCGATGCAGACCGATCCATTGGAGTCCCTAGCATGTAAGTTAGGCTATGTTACACTAGTTTTATCAGGGATTCTTACCGTCAATCATTAATGAGGATATGGACGTGAGAGCGACAATCCAATACTTATAGCGATCCTTGGTGGAAGCGGCTCTTCTTGGGGGCTCATAGCTCAATTGTTCAAGGCATGCGTCCGACATCGCTTCAGCGACCATATACGCATTTTGTCTTGCATACGCGTCCGGTCTCCTCTTTGGCGCAAGAGCCTTACCAAGATTTAGGGAGAAAAGATCGATTATCGAAGGCACTTGACTTAACAGATAACATAGCACCTTAACGTTCTTGAACACAGCGGTGTGCTCATCCGTAGTTGTCGATGCTGCCAACGATTTGGGAGTGCTTTCATTTGTGACTCCGGAAGCCCTACTATTAGGAGTAAGGCGCGGCGTTTCACCGGGTGCAACAGATTCGCTGTTGTTGAGGAAGCCAAAAACTTCGTCAGCTTCATCACTTCCCATCCCTATGCCTTTCATCTTCGTGGCCTGTTTCCAGGCATCAGGTATCCTGTTCTGTAAGAGGATTTCTTCCCATACACAAACACGGTGCAATAGAGAGAGGCTCTTAATCAGGTTCCGATACATGTCTGCCAGATTCACTTGGCTGAACGGTGTATGATTAGCTCTGGAGGTAAATATAGGGGAAGAGAAGACTTCGAATAGAACATTACACAGTGTAAGAACATTAACCAAGGACTTGACGATTGTTGTGCCAATCGGTGCGTTAGGGTTGAGGGGAGGCCCTTTGGGGCGTTTCGACTCTGGTGTTGTAAATTCCGAAAAAAATCCATCTTCACCCGTATAGCTGTACAGCGGTCCCAGGGTATCAGCTGCTTCCTGAGTACGCTGAAGCAGAGACGGTAGCACAAGATGCGGCTTCTGTTCTACCATTATGTGCACTACCCTGGCAAGATGCCCACTAGCGTCTTGAATATTGAAGTCATACTGTAGACTTGGTGTTGTTGCAAGGTTGAGGATATAGTGCACTCCACCGGCCTCGATGAAGAAAGAGCAAAGCGAGGGGTTTTCGAAAAAGCCTGACAAGAAGTGCATCGCAACTCCCATACGCGAAGCCGTACTTGAAGCATCTCTCTCATCAACTTCGATTGCCTCCACACTGACCGGCACTTCGTGGCGCACAATAGCTGCAGACGGGTTTTCGTGTTCAAGTGGAGATGCTTCGCCCATGATCAAGTCATTGTCATCCTCTAGCCGCGAGTCTTGCATCGCGTCCCTCTCCGAGAGATTATCGTTGCCCGCCGGTATGAGCTTGTCGTCTTCTGCCTCAAGCCAAAGTTTGGCACCATAACCCTTTTCAGTTGCTACAGTCTCACAATGCACCCCGAGACGTTCGATCATGGTCATAATAGCAATCATGACTGGCATCTTCAAGGTTGGATGATGTCGGACCAATTCGTCGAAGGAGCTACCTAGGAGTCGTGGCAGATCCGCTCTATCAGCTGCCATCGACTTGATATGGTCGTCACTCTCGAAAATCTTGAAAAAGCTGTCCAGGGCTCCAGATTCGAGAAACATTGCCATGCCAGCACGATTGAGACAGATGGCGCCAAAGGCTTGAGGTACTGCAAGAATAGACTCGGATGCTGGGGGTATCTCGTGTGTTGCCTGTGACAAATCAACCCTTCGTAGGGACGCGCAACGGTCATCTTGCATGAATTTGGCAATGCTACTGGCACTCGGGTTGGCCAATCCAGGTGCAAATACATCCTTCTCCTTAATGTAATTCAGATACAATTTCATAGGATCCTCAGGTGCAGACCGTAACCCAATTGCTTCAAGCAGTCCTTTACTCAGCCCTGCTTCGGAGATGACAGCATAACTCGTAGGCTCGTTGTGAATGAACGTGCTCATTATATTGATAGCACTACCCCACACGCTTGATCCGAAGAGCTTAGGGTTAATTATCACGGTTCGTAGGCCGTTGAGAAGCTGTGGGGAGTCGATAAGATTTCGTAACAGACGATCGAGATTACCGGTTCCATTTGTCATCATGTGGGCAATCAGCTTGAATAGCATTTTAAGAGACTGTTGTTGGAAATATGGAATCTGATAATCGATTACGCGGGTACGGAAGCCTTCGGGTAGCCCTTCTCCGTTCTGTGCACGCTCAAGAGACGATCGCACTTCGTAGTCAAGGAGATCGGAAATCGCTTCAAGACCCTTGGAGTTTGCCAGCGATTGCATTGCATCCCTCGAAGAGTAGATGAAGTTGTTAAGGAATGTCAGGACTTTAGGATGGCTCCGCTCGGCTTTTTGAGTGCGGAGGTTTAGGACTTCAACCAAAATCTCCAGGAGCCCAGCGGCAATAAGGGACTCAACGGTCCTAGCAGTAGATGTTGGCAAGGCCTCGAGTAAAGAAAACAAGGCTTCTTGGCGTTCTTCCTTTGCTACTTCGATAGCTTCGTCGTCAGACTCTTCGGTAGCCATCTCGGCCACAGCTTTCCGGAGAATGTAAAACAGCACCCCGTGGTTGACGTGGATATTTAAAGCAGTACCTACATCGGCTGCTTTAGTCTTCTGTTTAACTAGAGCCTCTAACGCTGTGAGGGCCTGAGTTTGTAATCTGTAGGGTATTCCTAATGCTCCATTACCCGGAGGATGCACCAAATCGGCGAGCTGATAAGCTAATTGTAACCGCCTTGGCTCATCCGAATCTTGCTGTAGGATCTTTTGTTGAAAAGTGGCATCGGTGTAGATATAGGCCAGGTTCGTGATAGCCAACAATCGTATACCAACAAGCTGCTGCCGCGTGGTGATAGACGTTGAAATCGCGTGGGCATTTCTTAACCTTGTTAAGAGCTCGTAATGCGTGTCCTTGGGCAGAAACTCCAGATTGTCTTTCAAGATATCTTCTAAGGATGAGGAAACTATCGCGGTGTATGGTATCTCAACCTGTTTCATTCCCTCCGAATTTGAATCATCAGGTTTGACGTTCGTACCGGCCAAAGGTAAGTCCGTGGATTCATCAGAACTTGACAGAAGACTTGGCCGTGAAAGTCCTGACGGTCGCCTTGTTGGGGTTGGTGTCGGGGGCGCTTTGATATCCTCTTTGGGTACCGTTGCTGGCTGATAGTATGCCAACAACACAGATCCCCAAGTCTCCCAGTGTGACGCATCCGTGTCCTTGCGCTCCACTTTTTGAGCATGTTTAGCTGAACCGTTGATGGAGGCTTTCGCATCCGGGGTTATCAAGGCTAGAAGATCATTGGGACTGATATTTGTCGAGTTCTTTGACTGTGACTGTGAGTTCTGTAACTTCTCCTTGCCTTTCGCAGACGGACTCGACACTGCGGCGGGTGCTTGGATAGGCGATGGTTGCTTCGTGAATGGATTGGCCAGCTTTTGTACTTTCTCTAGGTCGATATTGTAGTGGCTTGCTAACAAGGCGTTGTTCAGGGATTGACTGGCGTTGTTGCCTCGTTGACGGGACGCATGGTAGCGCTGAGCGAGACGCACCGCAAGTTGAAGAGTAGTCGTCAGTAACGACAGGTCGGTTGTGTTCAAAAGGTCTCCAAGACGTTCACTACTGCTGTATAGACTCCGATTGCCACAATTCTCCAACAGTCGGCGAGAAAAGTCTAAGATCACCTCCACCAATTCCCGATCTCCTTGCGGTCCAAAACCGAGTTTATCGAGCTCTGTTTCGCTTGTCGGCGTCACGCTTGCGGCTTTGCTCTCCTCTGCCACACCCTTGAGTAAAAGTGCCCGCCCAAATGATCGTACCTGTGGGCCGTTGTGGAGGTCATACTCAGTGTTGAACTCATCAAGTATGGCATCAAATCGGTTGAACAAAGGTATCCAGTGGTATAGGTCACCCTTAGGAAACGGCCATCGACGAGGAAATGTTTTTAAGTGCCTCGGCAGAAGTGAAATGGGTAGTGTGCTTGCTGTTACCACGAATTCTGCCACTGCGGAGGACTACGAAGCGGTCAAGGTCAGCATTATGTTGTCAATGGCCGCAGTTTGCGTCTGGATGTTGAAAACATACCACCGTCGCCTCATGCTTAGGCCCAGCTGCCTTCTTAATTCGCCCCATCGTGACGGCTGAGCGTGTGTAAGACGCTCATGTGTATTGCCGTAACCTTTGACGAGCTTGCTACTGTGAAATGATTGGACCTGGATCCTTCGGTCTTTGTGATACGAAAGTACAAGAGTAAGAGGCTGAAGGGTTTGCTGATGGTAGTATTGGGAGGCGGTTGCTTCCTGCTTGATCAGTATGGGAAAGGGTGGGAATAGGTTACCTCTGAAGAGAAGATGATCAGAGAAATTAGGGCGTTGTCAACTTCGATAAATGTGCAGCCGACCTTGGTCTATGCTTGCAGAAGGAACGTGTCGAAGATTTGGGTGAAGGGCGTACAGAAGTGAATCGGATCGTGTTTGCGGAAGGAAGGAGCTCAGCGGTGCAGGTCGCTGGCTCGGAGAGTGAGTGTTGGATGATATTATGAGCAGATCCTTCTAGAGCACGCTGGTGTCGAAGTGTGATGTATGATGAGAAACCTGAGACCGCGTTTGGAGCTTCAGTGGTCAGTTCGAAAGTATGACGGTCCGGCAAAAATTCGGCCCAAGACGGAAATGAAGCTTTGCACGGTGCGCCTCTCTGGGCCGCCCTGGTCGCCGCCACCTGTCAAATTGCACAGATCCATGCATTTGAAAAGTGGCTATCGCTCTGATGGTCTAGCTGGAGCTCTAAGGTAGGTATATGATATGTGCGATATAATACAGCTATGCTCGCTAAATACAGTTCCCAGCAGTAATGTACATCATGGTATAGTCGTAGTGAGAATAAGCAAGTATTGCTCCTCCGTGAAACACTGGCAATAAACGGATGCTCAATGATATGTTCAGCCTCAACCCTTCAACTCACTCACCGCTGGCAAGTTCCCATCCCATCGTACCTTCATTGTGGTTGGGAACGGGAACAGGCTGGATTGATCTGCCGTCATATACATGGTGATTCCTCCCGGTCCAGGCACCTTTTTGATCTGGCCTTGGGGCCCTGGTGCTCTCCTCAAGTTATCTAGCTTGCCAACCGTCTTTAGCATGGTAGTCAAGGCTAGTTTACTCACACCATAACCAAGACATTTATGGGCCCCCCAACCAAAGTGGATGTACGAATCCAACGGTCGGTCCAGAATGACTTTTTCGGGATCCGGGAACCCTTTGGGATCCATGCAAGCTGTGACCAGATCGCACAAGACTTCATCCCCACGCTTGACATGAACAGCCTTTTCACCGTCTTCAATTTTGGTTTCTGTTTCTGCCTTACGGAAGAGTCCAACAGTAGCCCTTATTCTTGATCCTTCCATGAAGCTATACTTGGTCAGCTGCCCAGTCACTTAAATCTCACGTAGAGTACATACTATCGAAGCAGCAAGTCGTCAGCCTTCTGAGTATCTAACTTAGCCAGCCGATTGATTTCTTTCAGATGTGGGGCTGCCGTGTCTGAAAGGTAGAAGTCCAAGCATTGGGCAAATAGCTGGGCCTGGTTGGCTACCATTCCCCCAGCGGTTGGGAGAATTTGAGACCATATAAGATCCTTAGCGCCGAGACCGCTTTTGTGCAATTGTTGGAGCATGTGAGTACCGTACAGACTGAGAAGACTTTGTTGTTTATGTAACCGGTCTATGATAGGCCCGAAGACTCCATCGGCGAGTTC
The DNA here is from genome assembly GCA_000482085.2 of Cladonia metacorallifera KoLRI002260. Classification (NCBI taxonomy): domain Eukaryota; kingdom Fungi; phylum Ascomycota; class Lecanoromycetes; order Lecanorales; family Cladoniaceae; genus Cladonia; species Cladonia metacorallifera. The sequence goes on from KI911129.1 coordinate 1,639,837, forward strand.
GGGGATCACCAGTGTTTCCATGATCTCTCCTAGCTGCTGGGTGAGTTTTCGCGCAGCCTGCCTGAGGGGAAAGCTCTTTGCTGGATCTGCATCGTAGAAAATACATGTGAAGACGAGCGCCATGAGACTATAAAGCTGGCCATCCGAGTAAACTCCTAGAGGGTTTTGTTCCGTTTTTAGTGGGAGGCAAAAGATCTTTGAAGATTGTTAGATACTTGAAGGGTTCCTCTTCTGGGGGCCACAAACCTCTGCTGCAAAGTGAGCTTGCGCAAGATTCCCCACGTCTCGCACAATGTCGACTTGATTCGTTCCAGCTATTTTGTAGGACTTCTCATGGAGGAGCTTCAGGGTGATATGCTCATAAAATTTCTTCACGGCACCCTCCCAATCAGGGCGATAGAGCGCCGGGCACATTATCTCACGTGAATGCGTGTTGGGCCCCGAATCGCCAGCCAACATAAAGTCCGCGCCATATTCTTTCCCGCTGTTGTGCATCAGGAATTTGATAGCTTTGCCCCAAGTCACCTTAAAGTCTTTTTGATTCGCAAGTGTGGATTTGCAGGCAGCGTATGTTGTGATGAACGTTGGTAGCGGCATGTACCTGGGCCTCTCCCAGGTATACTTATCTTTTTGGCCAAGCTCATTCAAAATTGATAGATTTTCCTGAGGTATAACGAGGGGGAAGTGTGCATAGACAGAGTTAGGCTGAAAGTGTGTTGGGAAAGCTCTCATGAACAACTTGTAGAAGACGTGACCATGATCTACAGTAATATCGGACGAGATCTCGTTAAATCCCCAGTTGGTCAGAGACTTGGGTGTGAAATCGACCTGCCACAGGTCAGCAACTACAAGCTTATTGCACGTGACTTAAGAGGCGGCTAGTAAAACCCAAACACCAGTCTTCTTCACGGATTTCAGATATGCTTACCGTGTAGAATCTATCCCCGCGCACCAAGGCCACAGCATCAGAGAGAATAGCACGTGATATGGTAAAGTCTGTACATAGACCACTGCCCGGCACCATCTGTGGCTTAGTCTCTTCAACGACAAGCCCAGGGTATAATTCGACAAAGTCGGGCTCGTCGTAAAGCCGTCGGAGCGTATCCGCAACCTCGGGATCACTATTGATGCTCTCGAACGTTTCATGCTTGGTCAGACCAAAGAAGCTCCTGAACTCGTTAAGGCTAGCTAGATTCCACGAACGTGCTTGGTTAATACCAAGAATTTCTACAGATCGTAAAATCTGAGGAACATTCTTCGACCCAAAAGCTCCAGCCATGTCTTCTATACCGTCCGCCAAGATCTTCACTAGTGCAATTTCGTCCAGACTCCCGTCCTTTGCACGTTTGAGATTAGCGAATGGACGCTTTTGGGGGTCCTCGTTGAGACCTTGCTCCCATTTGCCCAGACCCTGAAGCAGTTCCGGTAAGCTGACCTGACAGGGCTCCTTTCCAGGGAACAATCGCTTGTATTCCTGCTGGGTCCATTCGTCATCCCGTTCCGAAATACATGCGTGCCATCGGTATACAAGATTGAATTCTGCAGAGACTTGGTTGCCAGGAGTTCCATTGGCGGTAGGGCCAGTAAGCTTGACGTTGCGCGGATCCAGGTCCCAATCACTACCTGTTTTGTTTAGGTCCAGTATCGTTCTCACATAATCTTTCAGGATACAGTTGATGTAGAGACCGCAATTGATCAGGCGAGCCGTTTGGAACAAGTCGTTATCATACTCTATGTGTTTTTCTTTTGGTGCGCCTTCTTGGGGCTTTGTAAACCTGCCGGACTCGTTGATTGCAACAAGCTGTTCGACGACATAGTTGTGAAACCGGTTGAACATGATCAACAGTACACCAACGCCAGGAGGGAATCCAAGTACACGTTTGTTGCTAAAGCAATCCGGCTTGATTTTCCCGTCCTTGAATGTTCGCATATGGTTCTGCTCTTGTTGGTTATTTCCGTACAAGGGGGACAATTCAAGATATGATGATGTCGCGTTGTTACCACTGTGATGGTCAGTACTGAAGAGGTCATGTATGATAATTGAAGCCAAGTAGAACATCATGCTCGACAGCTTGGCCGGATGTGGTTTAAAGACATGGCGAGCCATAAGGCTATCAAAAAGGTCGCCGGGTTCCGGGCGGTCTACTGGTTGCAGACTTTGTGGGCGCACGCTCCGCGCGTACGGCGTATTAGCTGCTCCGACCATAGGGGCCATAGGGTTGTTGAAGGAGCCGTCAGCTGCTCGATATCTGTGTTCTTTGCTCAATGTGGCCGTCGGCGGATGCTGGAGGCTATCATACAACTGCTGTACAAACAAAGCGCTCATTTTACCGCTTTCCTTGGAATTCAACGAAAGCTCACCCGTGAACTTGATGAGTCTCTCCATGAGAAAAGAGTTGTCGTTCACCGGGTCACCAGTCAAGGATGCTTTTGTCAGATCAAGGAGTGTCTTAAAATCTCTGGGATGGCATTTGGTGAGGTCGTTAACCACGCCTGCGGGTCTGGTTTCCTGGATATAAGTCCCATCGCCAGTTTGAGTAGGGAGTGGGTGTGTGACCGCAGAGATCACGCCGCTGACGGACTCGAAGGTAGCGGAAACCTCTCTACGGAAGGTGACATGCTGTTCGGGAGGCGTGTTCGGGAGGGCTGCGTCCGCAGACGGCATGATGATAATTGGAGGGGACAAGTATACTGCATTACAACTTAGGTTAGTAAGTCCGATCGAGAGTATCTCGCCATGGCATTCTGCCCTGTCGAATCTCGGAAAGAAGGCGACGAGGTTTCAAGCTCGAACCCCAGGAATGTTGATTGTGAATTGTCACTTACAACAGTCCTCTCGTCACCTTATCACGAGTAGAGAATCGATTCTACGGAGACTGATTGAAAAAAGCAGGGACTTCAATTGAGAACGATCTGCGCTAAAAGTGGCAGTCGGACGTAGCCGAACAAAGGCGAGGGGATGAAGACACTAGAGATTCCCAACCACAAATTGTATTACATATATATATTGTCAATCGGTAGAAGAATAATGCAGACTGCGAAGAGAAATAGGTAGGGAGGTAGGTAAGCACTTGAAAGGAATTCATGCACTGAGTAGTCCGAGGCTCAGTCTTTATACGAACATTTCGTCAAGTCCTAACCCACGCCATCTTTCCCACTTAAATCGGCTAACGCCGTACGATTGATGCACGGATAAGGCGAGTAAGGCAGTAGTTTCCACCGCCCTTTTGGCGTGGAGATCATCATGCTCGTGAAGAGCGTCCGCAGTGGCTCGCCCTGAACGTTACAGGCGCCACATGGGTAGTTTGTATAAGCGCATGTGATTGACGATTCTGATTCGACACGCCGGTATCTCCGCCTCAGGCACCCCAGGCACCCCATGCACCTTAAACCTTGTGCTGTTCCTTTAATGCGTCCAAAACATATCTCGCATGTTCGCAGGAGGGTGGCGTTGTCGTAGCACCGAAAGCCAGCTCAGCCTCAAGCTGAGAAGAACGTTGTGTTTCAAGACATCTGACGAGTGACGACGGGCTGACCGAAGAAGCCTCCCCTCACCAATCAGCACAGGGTCTACTCTGTCAGCATATGGTGCGCCTTACCCAAGCTAGTAATTGGAATGCGAACCATTAATAGTCAGTCCTCGTGTTTATTGTTTATTCTCGGTTGTGATAAGTTAAGTGAGATGAATAAATGGCATGGTGGCTCGGCAAGCTGAACATTTCCTACACTTCTTGGCGCCCCTAATTGATATTTTAGCGCTCCTCGCAATCCTCGCCTACGACTCGTCCATTGAGGTCGCTCCGCCTCCCTGAAACTACACCACAATTCCAATTTCCGATGCAGCTTTTCCTCATACGACATGGTGAGACGGTTGACAATGTTGCCCAAGTATAGTAGGTGCTTCTCTGAATGCAACGCCCCAATTAGCTGACATGAAACAGTGCTGGAATTAAAGATTCCGCCCTGACGATACACGGCAGCTTGCAGGCCGAACGCCTCGGCAGATTCTTCACAAAAAAGGGCCTGCTTTTCAGCCATGTCTACTCCTCCGATCTGCAGCGAGCCACAAAGACTGCCAATGCAATATGCACATGGAATGATGCGGCAGGGGCAAACAAGGTGCAAGTGATCGTGAAGGAGGTGTTGAGGGAACAAGATTTTGGGTTCTACGAAGGAAAGCCATTCTACGCTCGTCCCAGAGACACTCACAAATCGGGCAAGGAGAATCATCGATCTCAACATGAAAATGATCCGGACTTTCAAGATGTCGAGTCTAAAGAATCCATGGATTCGAGAATGAACACTTTCCTAGCAGATCACCTTTTACCACTGCTATTTGATGAGCAGCAGCAAGAGCACATTATTGCTGTGGTATCACACGGCATTATACTTTCGCACTTGTGGCGATGCTTCCTCAGAATACTACCAAAGAACAGTGTCACCCTCATGCCTGGGCTCTCTGTAGGAAAAGGAGGAGTCACACCCCTCGAATACCTCGGCGGATGGTCCAACACCGGCTATCTGGAACTTGACATTCAAAGAAAACCGTTAGCTGCAATTGAGCCCGCCCAATCAAAGTCGTCTTTAGAATCTCCTATCTCACAGAGCATTCACAAAGACTCGTTGCCGAAATTGCAAGATTATAAGGTGACCATCAAAACAGTGAATGGGAAAGAGCATTTGCAAGGTCTGAAGCGTACAAAGGGTGGGGTCGGTAGCTCCAAATTTGACGAAGGTCAAAAATCAATTGAGTCGTTCTTTAAGAAGCAAAAGATGGGATGAACAGCCAAGACCGCAAAAGACAGACAGCACAAGGGATTCCCAGTGTCCTACGCGCGACACTCCCACGTCGAGGACACAGGCGTCTATGCACTAGACCACGTTCCCCGTGACAAAAGCGGCCACTAGCCTCGAGAAAATAGCCGTCATTACCACTCTGCGGTACTATCATCGAGTCGCGGACCCTTTCAAGAGCGAAGACATCGGTGCTGACATGGGTGAGTTACCTCTACCACCGATCGTAAACTTGCCCTTCCTATGATGAAGCACAATTCACTCACAGACCTGTTCTGAAACTACGTGTGGATATCGATATTGTACCAACTGCTGTCTGAAATCATCACAAAATCACCATCTTACCTGTTCATCTCCAATTGAATATGACTGACAGGATGTGCTTATTAGGCCGGTATATCAACAGCCATGTTAGGTGACGCCGGTTGTCTTTGATCGTCATATCCTCACCTCTGGCTGGATAGCGAAATATGGCCCCTTCCAACAGCCAAAAAGCTATGCAGCAAATGGTTTACGTGGAAGGAATCGGGATTCCTGTGTTTTAATAATCCTTTACAAAAAGAATCTGCGCTTGGGACTCTGCATTGCCCTCGAACCTTATACACACGTCAACATCAATCCACCTGGCCATTCTAGCCGGAATTATCACACATCTCCGTCTTCCGCCCCACTACTGGATTCAGTAGATTCTCTCCTACCGCCGGTGGGACGCATGCGCCGAGCTCGTAGTACCGTCCCGTGACATGCCCCTCCCTTTGGATAGGGGACACCCTGGCGTCTTTATTGGTGATGCTGTATGCTGGAGGAGTAGGGCTGGGTGAGGTCTCACCAGGTCCGGACCTGCAGCACAGGGATAATGAAAGCAGCAACTTGGAATAGGACGATGGCGGATCTCAACATTCCAGCAATCACCCCTCGGAGTCAATACGATTTAGCACTGTGTCGACGAAGTCTACCCTCACCACCGAATTCCTACTACGGAGTCTTAACCACGCTCCTCGTCTGCGCTAGAGATGGCAACCGAAGTCTAATTGACCTCATAGCCTACGTTTGCTAGCAATTCTGCGTTTGGGCAGGTTGTTTTCATACATATTGGAGCAGAGCTCAGTAGATATAGCATCCACGAGGGTATGCTTCGTTCGAAGTCAGCTTGGATTAAGACGCGCTGGATAAAGGTTCGATGGCGAATGGGGACCAGGACGACTTTTATGACGAGCCAAATGGTATCAACCTGGCTGATAAGGATCCGGCGATTTTCAGTAGCTTCAACCAATGGGTTCATACACAAAAGCTGTGTTGTAGAAGAAGACAACCTCAGTGACGCGACTTCTCTGTTGGCGCTGAGCGCGGTAGATAGGTCCAGTGGCACTCAGCAAATGGGATGGGCACTACATCAAGCCGGTGCCTGGAGAGGCAGATGGCTTGAAGGAGGAGACGTGAGGTGGAGTGGGTCATTGAGAAATTGAAAATTCCCTTGTCCAAGAGTATCAGCTGTTTTGGCGCGAGGCTTTTTCCATCACTTCGAATCAGCACGAGAACTAAATAGCAACTTGTTGGCTTCAGGTCTACCAAGGTAGGAATCGATCTACCTAGGTCCTGAGATATGGTTGATTCCAACCATTCCATCGCTTAGAAGCTTTGTAGGGATAACACTACTACCAAGGCCAGTCGTTGTCATTGCTGTCGACCAATTATCGCTTGATTTACAAGCTGGAAGCAGAAGCCTCGTCACGTTGGAAGGTCAGGGCACGCTAAGCATTACTAGCGTGAAGATCGCCCGCAGGTACCAACCCCCCGCCTTGGCAACGGTCGTTTTCCAAGTTCCAGTACCTCGCTGCCTTGATTCACAACCGCGCGACGACGACAACATCATCTCTCCACGATGGTGGCATTGCGCGAGCGGGGTATGATCATATGTTGATTGACAACTGGCAGCCGAGACCTCGGCTGTACCTGTGGTTTCATGGTGAATGAGCATGCGAAATGACTGGTCGCGAATGCAGGAACAGCAGATCTTGAAGAGCACATCTACACTACACTACAATGCACTACAACGCCCACGGGACAAAGTACACAGATTGTTGGAAGCATGCCTGATCTTCTGCTTAGTCTCCGCTACCAGTCCTTCATTTCCATGTTTTTTTCTCCGTTGCCTGCCACCCATGGCGTTGCTACGGGAGTGGTTGGCCATCCCAGCCACTGCACTCCACAACAACATATTTCATAACATCTCCTCTCTTGGCCTACAATCCTTCTGCATTCCTTTCGACTTACACGTGCAATAATTGTCTCACATAGGTAACAGTAACATCTCAGCGCCGGTATCTTCACAATGTCATTCTCAATCTCCCGCCTCACCTGGGCAGCAGCAGCCTACTTTCCCTCCCTCATCCTCGCCCAAAGCAGCACTACCTACTTCTTCACCGTGAGCGGTACACCCCACAGCATCCTGATTCCCGTTGCGCCCACAATTACTACAACAGTATACGGATCCACCGTCATCATCCCAGCCACCACCAGCATCAGCACCGAGACCCGCATCTTCACCGTTGTCGGCCCCGTCCCTGTCGTCGAATCCATCGCCTCCGGCATCCCAGCAAGTGCTGAAGCTCCACCTTCAACCGAATCCCCCGGCCCCGTTGTACCCATAGCAATAAATGGCTACACCACCCAACTCCAACTCCCAGCTACCGCCTCAATCCCCACAGGAACCGTCACCATTGCCCCCGCTGTCGTCGCCGCACCTACACCTTCGTCAGCAGCCAGCGCAGCATCAGCGAATGCCGTATCCGCCGCCTCAGAACAAGCAGTCGTGGCCTCCAACGTCATGGGCACCGCCAGCTCAGCCGTCATCACCGAAGTACCAGCCATCACCACCTCATCGATTGGGCAGGTCGAAACAAACATCCCTATCCCCGTCGCGCCTGAATCCTCTCTCTCCTCAGAAGTCCACAGCCTCGCATCTGTGGCTTCAAGCGCTACTTCCGTAGCTGCCTCCGCCATCTCCGCATCCTCCGCGTCGGCAGCTTCGGTAGTCGCACTAGCTGGCTCGCACGTGGGCTCGGCGATAACGTCTGCGACGGGGACTGTGACAAGCGTCACGGGTACCGTCATGATAACGCCAGCCACGCTAGTAACGACTACATCTGTTTCTACGGCGACTTCGGGAGCGGTTGTTACGACTTCTACGGCGACTTCGTCGGCAGCTGCTACAACCTCTTCGGGAACCTCGAGTGCCGCACCTAGTGGATCGAGTACGGCCGCGCCTACACACAATGGTGCTGGGAAGATGAAGGGCGGGATTGGGGTTATTGCTGGGTTCTTGGCGGCGGTGGTGCTGATGGTTTGATTTTGAGAAGTCTGATGGGCGACGATGATACCACGGTTGGGAGTATTCGGATTCTATGTGAATATTGAGCGATGCTTTTTTAATTCTTTATTGGGGGGGATATGCTTGCAGCGATGGAGTCTGGCGATATAGTGCTCTTTCATGGGGCTATGTGTATCTGTGGATGATTGACTCGATATGGTCATGAATGAGGTATAGCATATGAGATAGGAGGTAATTGTGAATTCGAATGAAGATGTTATACATATTTCAGGACTACTGTCAATGTTCGAATTTCGTTCTTGTAGTCAGTACGTATCCCAACTGGACCTGGCCGTTGTCTCAAGGTATTAATTACTTCATGAATCAATAGTCTATATGCATCGATCGATCAGATACATAACTGCAGCAAATAACGTTATCATCATATAAAAGATCAACCACCCCCCTTTCCCATCAACCAGATATCCACCCCACCCCCTCCCCATCCCCCCTCCATCCCATACCAACCAACCTCCCACCCTACCAAATCCCCGGCAGCATAACCCACCTCTTAGCCTTATACCTCCCCCCAAAATCCCTCCTATACCTCCCCTCCTTCTTCCCCGCCCAAACCCCCATCTGCCCCACCGCCACCCCCGCAAAAAGCACCGTACTAACACTCCAACTTACCATCGCAATCCCCACCCACGCCATCGCCTCAAACCCATAATTCGGACACGTGCACATCTCAAACCCCCAACCCTGCGGAATGCCCCTCTCCGCGCCCCCCGAAGAACGTAAGTTCCGCAATACGAGATGGGCGTTGAGGTTCCCTATTTCGCCAACGAGGTAAAGAGCGAGGGCTGGGTAGGTGATGTAGGGGTTTGAAGGCTGGGCGGTGGGAGAGGTGGGGAGATAGATCCAGTAAGCCATGTTGAGGCCGGAGAGGAGCCAGTAGTGTGCGGAGTTGCGGAAGATGTTGGAGAGGGGCATGGTGGCTGAGGAGAAGCGGTGGATGAAGAGGGTTTCGAGCTCGCGTTTTAGGAAGTGGAGGAGGATTAGGAGGAGGGTGAGGGTTTGGAGGGGGGAGGGGTGGGGGGTGGGGAGGAGAGTGTAGAGGAGGGGGTGGATGAGGAGGGGGCCGAGGTATTCGACTAGGAAGACGGTGCGCCAGGCGATTTGGGGGCCTGGGGGGGAGAGAAGTTAGATTGTGGTGGAGATGGGGGGGCGAGAGGTTGAGAGGGAAAGGGGGAGGTCGAGAGGGGAAGGAGAATCGTACCTAGATCTTTGACGTAGATGGTACTTTGTTCTCGGAGGCCGGTGGTCGAGAGAAGGAGGTCCTTGCTGTTGGGGATGTGGGCGCCATCACTACCTTTTGTTACGCGGAGACGGTGGACTGTTGTGCCTGCTCGCGTGGCTAATTGCGTGTAGAGCTCTGAGGCGGTGCCATTGGTGGGAAGAGAGACTTCCTCGGGGAGCTTTTTCACTGGTTTGCCTATTTTTTGGTCAGTTTAGAGTCCGAGAATGGATGGGGCGACGAGGCTGGATATGTGACTTGCCCCTTGGTTTGACAGAGAGTGTTAGTTTCTCGGAAGCCATTGTTCTGCGGTGATGGCTCAATTGGAGACCTGCGATGGGATGAAGAGGTCGTTTTCTATATAGATGTCGTGGAAATTGACGTAGCAAACATTGCGTTGAGTTGTTCCAGCATTGGTGGCTTGAGATTTAGGGCTGGGTGGCTGGGGTAGTTCGGCGTACGACGGCTAAGCGCACCCCTCGTAGGCTCTTTCGAGTTCCTCATTGACGCCGACATCCAGAGAGCGAGTTGACTGTCAACTGCCTGATAGCGATACAGGGAGAAGCTACACCTTCCGAAGGGTGCAACGTCATGCATCGTCTGCACGCGCGTCCAGAAGGATCAGAACATGCAGTCGTGCGGCAGTGCTGTTGATACGGACTTGGATAATTCTTTGGATTTGAGCTTGAGAGTAGTAGATCAAATCGGCTACTCGTGACAGCTCTCGACTTAAAAAAGACATGATAAGCTGTGTCTCGCTATGTTTCTGCTCACAGCGTCACCCGAGTCTATTGAAGGGCTGTCGACTTTGACAGCAATGCCATACCGAACGAACCTATAACTTGGCATACGACTTGAAGACAACTCAAGGGAACTGATTCTAAATGGCAGATCGAAGGTTTGCAGACGTCCTATTCGTCTGCGCTCAGTATCTAGACAGGTCTGGCATCTTGGGTCATCTGTACTCACCAATTGGCAAGGGTAATTACAGACGACTCCGGAAGAACTACTGTAACAGGTGCACCGTTACCGACAGCGGATGCAAAACTAGATTGGTCATTGGTGAAAAGCAGGAACATAATACGACTTCGTTTTGTTCCAGATCTGGTAGCTCACCTCACCTTAGGCAGTAAGACTTCGTCTACCGTTTTGGGATTTTGGCTAAGTTGCATACTACAACCCTCACCCTGAGCAAGAGGGACCTAGAACTACGATCATTAGCAATAGCGGAGAACATTATCAACAGCTACAGTGTCCAAGCTTCGAAGGCGTAATCATTTATGCTCCGTGAGGAATCTGATCCGCCTGATTGGTTGCTTATGTATGGAAAGCATGCTTGCATCATTTTCGAACACTCTGCACGGACGTCGTGGATTCACTTCACGATTCAACAGTGGAATGAGCCTTGAATTCCCTTCCGCCAAAGTTCTTGCTGGTATTGGGAATTCTCCAGGTCATGAACAGCTAGGTACCAACCTGGAACTGAGGGTTGCGAGAAACACTCATTATTATTCTTGTTGATACCGTGCTAAATGCGTTGTAGCAAAGTTTGCGCGTGCATAAGCACAAACTTCTGTAAGTTGAAGTGACAGTTCGTCAGACATCCGCTTATGTTCCATAGATACCTGCCTTCACAGCAGAACAAATTTGCTCAGTCTGCCCACCGCTAATCGCCACAACTCTTCATTCTCTTTGTCGACCTTTGCTTTTCTAACGTTGGACATTTGCTTGACTTGACTGAAATTTCAGTCCAAGGCAGTATTCTTACATTGGCTTGCTCATACCTTATTGCTTTTCTTTATTACTTCGCAAGCGTTGACCTGCACCCCGTTCTTTGCTTTCCGCCACGTCAACCCTCGTCAACACTCGAAGCTACTCCGACCTCGCCTTTCTCTGATCGTACTCTCTTACATGCGGCCTGTGATCTTGGAGAAGTCTCAGAGGAATCAAGTGTTCTCTCGAGAGCCTCTAGTACCAACTTCCATGGTGGGCATCTCATGGCCTGTGGTTGGTGTGTGGCTGCTCCCATTCCTGCACCGAGCACCTCAACATGTCTCATACTCGAGCATCTACGTCCCGAAGATTGACATTGCCATCAAGCTTACACTTCTATGATTTACTACAGGTGTCTAGGCTATCGACTTTGATGTTTGCTCTGCTCTATCTCGAGATTACTGCGCCAATCAGAAATCATACTCTGAGCGAATCCATCAACAGCTGGCTTTCGTCATATTACATCTGCTCTCGCATATCATTTGATTCGATCTATTTTCTTTGGCAGAAACTCGACTCTTTATTTCTGGAAATTTCCGTCGCTTGAAGCGTGCTCGTTCGTTGTTCGCCAGCGAAGCAAAAGCTGTGTCTCATTTCACCACAATTAAGCAATCATTTCTCCATGTCTCAGCCCTAAATCAGATATGTCGTTCATGAGATATTACGAAGATGGCACTCCACCGCCACCAGAATTCGATAAGTGGCAACATGAACTGTTCGGCGACTTCTCTAATGATCTTCACGCTGGCCTCGAGACGGCTCTCACATCCAAATATGATCTTCGCCCAGCCGCACGCGAAGCTAGCAAACTTGTCACAATTACCTGGATAGATCAGGATGAGAGCGGCACATACGACCCTGCTGGGAAGAGAAGCTCCAGTCCACTACCTAATTCTAGAAAGAGGCGGAAACGATATGAGCATGCCGAGGATGACGCACCTAAAAGGCCGAAGACCAGCACCTGGCGAATGGGTAGGTTCAGGGGTTCTCAGATGATCGTGACCTTCAAGATAACAACCGAGCACGGCGTTGCATGGCAAAGATCTGTTGGTGTTGCGCATGATAACTGGCCACAACCATTACCATGCACCTACCAAATGCAGTCATCAGGATCTAGCGATGACTCCTCTAGCGATGATATCTATAAGAGACTCCAGCCCTACGAATTCCGCCAGCGTCCAAGGCATGATTTCCTAGGATCTTTCGTTTTCAATGGATGCGAACTGCCAGACTTAGCAGACGTCACGCTTGGGCATCCCGCCGCTCGAGGTTGCAAAGGCTGCTTTGCCAAGCGAGAAGACTGCCCTTTATTGGAAGAGGGATCAAGATACCCTTGTGAAACATGTCGAGCTGATGATATCGACTGCGAACTGATCATACAACCAGAAAGAAAACGTGCATGTGAGGTGTGCAGCAAAAGAAGACTCGTTTGCTCATACAGAGAAGAAGGACGTGACCATGTCCAGCCTTGCAGAGAATGTGCCAAAGCGGGATTGAAGTGCGTAGCAGGCCCGTTGAGTGGAAGGACAAGGACTGGCCCATGCCTCGACCAAGATCGGCCTGGTAAAAAGAAAGGCTGCACGCAATGTTCTAGAGCCAAGAAGTGGTGCTCTCTAAAGAACAAGAACCCCTCGCTGCCATGCAACCTTTGCCGTGACAATGGAGACGAATGTAGTTTCGAACCGCTGAAACGCCAATTTCACAAGAGAAGGTCTAAAAAGAAGCGTGGATCTCAAGTCTCAGAGGAGAAGGAATTAACTTCCGGAGCTCTCGTCAAGCAAGACCCCAAGCGCTTCAGAACCATCACAACAAAACTGGCCCACCCAATCAACTTTAATTATGTGGCCAAGGCAAACGATCCATTGCTCTGTCACTGGTGCGATGACCTTGTTCATGGTCTTCTAGGTCTCGGTAGTGTTGAGGTCGAAGTCCTTGATAACGAAGACGGACAAGGTCTTACAGAGGTTGTTGATGGTCACACAGCGAAAGGCCACCTTCCAAGCAGAATGTGTGGTTTCTACACCTTAGATCGATTGAGAATTGCAGCATGCAAAGTACACGAGGTTGGACCACTTGCTGACATGGAGCCGACATGCTTCGATTATGACTCCGTAATCAACTGGATGGCACCTGGCCAGGCTGCATTAGCCCCATTCCCGTGGTGCTCGATTTGCCCAGCGCCGGCATTCTTTGCATGCTGCTCTCAGACAGATGATATTGACGTGCGTGGGTATGGGCAGGACGAAGCAGATGATAAGGGTTGTGGACTTCTTTTGTGTGAATCATGTGCAGTCACTTTGGTGAACGAGCATGATGGGGTATTGGAAGGTCTCATCGACAGGTTGAAGGAGGAAGAGGAAGAAGGAGGGTTTAGCCTCCGGGCTGATGCAGATTTCCTCCATCCCAAGGGTGAATTGCTGCGGAGGATGGCTGCTGCTTAGGGCTGTGATTTAGAATTACATTGTTAGAACGCCCTTTGAGCCACTCGTCTTGGTTGTTGGCCCATTGTGAACTCATCATGTAACTACTCTAATGAATGTACTGTGGAAAAATCTTTCCTGCAAATGCAAAGCACCTCCATTCCATTAGTATTTAGCTCGAATGATTGATGACTAAGCCCCTCCTATCACCACGCGTTGTTAGGCGCGAATTTGCGAAGCCCGCAAACAACGAATCATAACTACGACAGCACTCCGGGCGACGACGAGGCCAGGGCGTACAGCTTACACTCAGCATTGCCATGATTCTCCGACAACATGCCCGAGCTCTCCGAATATCAAGTCGGCCAATTGGTGGAGCTCTCAGATGGCCGCACTGCAACTGTCCGCTTCGCAGGTAGCACCCATTTTGCTACTGGAGAATGGGTTGGAGTAGAGCTAGACGATCCGACTGGAAAGAATGATGGAGAAGTCCAAGGCCAGCGGTACTTTGCCTGTCCGCAAGGATACGGCATGTTCATTAGGCCTAATGTTGCGACCATCATCGATCAGCCTACACCGAAGCCTGCACCGAGAATGAATGGAAAGGCGCATGGCGCGACTGTCAATGGGAGACCCACCAGCATGACTGGCGTACAAAAGAGCCAGAGCGTCTCGGACCCAAAAGCTTTGAAGAGAGAGAGTATAAATGCTGGAAGTCCCACGCCTGCAGCAAGACCAGCTAGGTTATCGAGGTTAAGAGTCAGTATTTCTCGGCTACCCGCATGACTTCGATTGAGCATTGCTGACCGCTATAAAGTCCCCAAGCAAGTCCCCGACCAAACAGCTTGGCTCGTCTGCTTCGTCCGGCAACTCCACAAGAGCGGGTACGCCCTCTGCATCGGCTCGAAAATCCATGATGCCACCTGCAAAGACAAATCGTACTTCCATGGGCCCTCCAGCACGAACTTCTCGCCCGTCAATAGCTAGCACCATGAATGGCTCTGCAAAAGCGTCTGACCCGGCTCCTGGTTCTTTGTTATCACGCGGGCAGTCGAACCGGCTCTCTGCAAGGCCTGGACTGAAGGAGCGACTTGGTTCGGCTAGCGAGGATAGTCAGCAAAGTATAAGCAGTGGTCACGACTCACCAGCAGACAGTCTGGAACCGGAAGTGCTCTCTCCATCCCTGTCTGAAATACCAGAAGATCAATCTAGGAGAGCGCCCAGCTCTTCATTAAGTCGAGGATCGGCTCTCAGTCCTACTGCTACTTTTATCAAGCCTGCTTCGTCCCGCGGAAGATCACCGACTTCTACCACTCAACGGCCTACGCCAGCTGGTAGTGCCCTACAAAGAGAAGTGGAAGATCTGAAGACGAAGCTGCGGCTTATGGAAAAGAAACGAATGGAGGATAGAGAGAAGTTGAAGGCATTGGACAGAGTTCAAGCGGATCGAGAGAGGTTCGAGGGCATCATTCAAAAGCTACAGTCCAAGCTCCAGCCCCAGCAGCAGGAGATAGCAGATCTGAAGAAGCAACTCAGAGAAGAGGAAGCTAGGCTTGAGACTTTAGAAGCGCAGCAGGCAGAAAATGACTCTTTGAATGAGATGGCTACTCTGGACCGGGAGATGGCCGAGGAAACAGCTGAGGCTCTAAAGATGGAGCTCGACTCGTTGCGGCGAAAATACGAAGAGATAGAGCTCGAGGTGGAGGTTCTTCGGGAAGAGAATCAAGAACTGGGCCAAGAGATGAGTCCAGAAGAGAAGACCAGTCAAGGATGGCTACAAATGGAGAGAAGCAACGAGCGCTTACGGGGAGCTCTAATGCGGCTCCGTGATGTTACGCAGGAGCAGGAAGCAGAGCTGCGTGCTCAAATATTAGAGCTGGAGCAAGACGTCCAAGAACTGAACAAGGTCCGAGAGGAGTACTCAGAAACCAAGGAGAAGCTACTCCAATCTGATGCCACGCTCGAGGATCTGCGACAACAGCTGGACACAGCACTGGGCGCCGAGGAGATGATCGAGGAGCTCACGGAGAAGAACATGGCATTGAACGAGAAGTTGGACGATTTGAGAATCACCATCGAGGACCTCGAAAGCCTGAAGGAGCTTAACGATGAACTTGAATTCAATCACGTTGAGACTGAAAAGCAGCTTCAAGATGAGATTGACTACAACGAGGGTTTACTTGCTGAGGAGGCGAGGAAGGCAGCTATACAGGAAGGCACTATTCAAGATCTTGAGTACACAGTTACACGATTCCGTGACCTGGCTAAGAATATGCAAAGCGACTTAGAGGATATGAGGGCGTCACAGCAGATTACAGAAACGGAAGCCAACGAGCTGAGTAACCGATCTAGAGCGATGATGGATCTCAATATGCGTTTGCAAGTATCAGCATCAAAAGCTCAAGTCAAGGCTATCGATCTAGAGCTCGGCAAGATGGAAGCACAACAGTCTCTAGAGCATCTGAGTATTGTGCAGCTCTTCCTCCCAGAGACATTCAGAAGCGAGCAAGGTTCTGTCCAGGCGCTGCTTCGATTCAGACGGATTGGATTCAAGTCCAACATGATGCACCATTTCGTGAAGGAGCGAATGCAAGATCAGACAACACCGGGGCAGGAAGATGTCATTTTTGCATGCTATGATGTATTGGATAAGCTGACCTGGGTATCTTCCATTTGTGATCGATTCATCAACAGCATACAAACATGCAACCTCGAAGCATTCAAAAGGCTAGGGGGTGCGTCATACGAGCTTGAGCCAGTGGAGCGTGCATTCAATGTGTGGATTGATAATCTGAAGAGAGATGACCTTAAAGGAGAACAGTGTGCCACAGAGCTACAAAGGCATGTCGACAAGTCTCAATCTGGTCTTGTCCTGCTAATTACTTTCCAGGTCTATCGCGCTCATGGAGCATCTTGCTGAGGTCCACATCCCCGAAGACCTAGAACACTATGCTGACGATGTTAACATGCGAGCCTCAATGATGCAAAGCAACCTCGAGAATGCTTCTGCAGCTTTATCTTTTATCAAAACGATATCTGAAAGACTAGTCCCATTAGCTGGCGTGGACGATGAAGAAGATGGAGGTTACGATGAGTTCATTCGCAAAATCGAGTCTCTTATCTCACAAACGCGAAGTGCAAAGGTCATCAGCAGCAAGGCCATCCGCCAACTTGAAGACTTAAAATCGCGATCTTTGACTCTGGAGCCATCCACAGCCTCGACTGTTGAGATATCGCAGAACGCTACTGCAGACCTTGCCTCTTCTGTACGGTCCATTGGCATTTCCATTCTCCGAAATCTGCACGAAGAAGGCCGCACATCCCCCGTCACGTATGAGGAGCTTATCGCTCAAGCATCGTTCCCCTCATTATTCAGCAAGCTACAGTCCGCCACGGGACACTTACAGGTATTCTATAATCTAACCAGCAGTCTCACTCAGACCGTTGAATTCCCGTCTCCACCTCCACCACCTCCGTGGAAGATACTCGCGCAGAACATACGAGATGCAAATGCAGACATGGCAGCACGAGAAATGGAACTTGTAAGGCTTAAGGACGAAGTGGCTGAGAAAAATACCACTCTAGCCATGAGAGAGAAAGCTGCTGAAGAGATGAGCGTTAAGATCGAAGTTCTCGAAAAGAGGGTTGGCGAATCTGGCGGGCGAAGAGAAAGAGTCAGAGAGCTTGAAGCTGTCATTGAAGCTGCCAGACGGAAGGAAAGTGATCTGGTCACCAAACTGACACAGGCTCAGGGTGAGCTGCGAAGCCTCGAAGCTGAGCGGGAGAAGTGGAAGCAGGCCCCTCAGCTTGCACCAACGGCACCAAATGGTCAAGCAACGGTTGCTCCAACCACTTCGCAAGCTTCTCTTCGCGAAATCGACTCCTTGAAAGACGAAATCAAAACACTGCAGTCATCAATACGATATCTTCGGTCTGCAACCCATAAGCAAACCCTTTCCACGGCCTACGAATTCCTTTCAACACCTATCACACGGACGGAGGCTCCACCACCTCTCATCGAAACAGAAGCCAAAGACCTCCTCAAAGAAATGCTCAGTCTCGTGTCCCATACAGATAATTGCACTGTGCGACTACAGCCTCGCGAGAAGGGTGACAGACTCCGATGGAGGCCGTCGCGAGAGACAAGCCAGTGGAAAGTACAGAAGCAGAAAGAGGAGTGGGAGGAGTGGCGCGAGTGGAGAGACGACGTCGCTAAGAAATCGGCCTTTGACACGAGAGAAAAGGCAAGGATAAGAGAAGCGAGAAGTAGGACCACGGATAAGAAGAGAGAAGCACTTGCTACTTTACAGGTCCAGCTACCGGAGAAGATACGTGCACTCCAGCCGGTTACCATTGTACGGCCTGGGGAATGGGAGGAGGTTGAAAAGGCGTTGGGCCTGAAAGATGCCTAATGGCACCGTTGTACCATACTTTATTGCATTCATGGGCATGGCATAGGAGGGTCTTTGGACGGCGGTGTTCTTATGAGCGGAATAAGCATGATACCCTTGTATGTTTGCTAGAGCTTTTCACAATTCATCTGACCATGCTTCCTGTACCGGTTGCACTGTGCGGCTTTATGTGGAAATTAATCTGGAGCCGACTATTCAAGGCCATTTGTTAAAATAGGTTCGCCTAGTTGAGAAGTCGAGCTTTCCAATTTCCGTCAGATACTTTCGTTCCTTTGCTACTTCCTTCCAATTTCTTCCAACAAAGCACACAGGAGCTCAACTCTCCATCGTTCATCACTCATCACGACAAGTCCCTCCAGATCTCACTAATATCAGCGGTCAACAGCGTCTTCCAGCTTCTATCTACAACTACACGTCCGTATCTCATCAACCCAAATGCCACGCAAACGCATTCCGAAGAGACGAATCACCTTCACAACACCTATCACCTTCTTCTCACTCAAAGAAGGCAAACTTCAATGGGTCCATGACCGCTGGTACCCTATCACAAACGAGACTTCAAAACATCGCCGTGGTCAAAGCCAACAGAACCCATCCACCGATAGCAGCTCTTCAGATTTGCTTACCCTGTCGCTGTCATCATCGGTAGGCGGCCCTAAGAGACTATGTTCCTAACCTGAGGGGGATTTTCCTTAGGATACTAAGTAACAATTAACAGGAGCCCTAAATTTTCGTTTCCAGCTTGCGAGTGCCTTGCTTCAGAGCACGCCGCCTGGCCGTACCTGACCTTAAGGCCAACACAGGCTGATTGCGGACATGCGGTCTCGGCCTCAGGGTTTCCGAACTTGGAAATTAAGTCAGAAGAAGCCGACTATCAATCATTGTCCTCAAGTGTATCCCAGCAACCCTTAGAACCCCGTGAGGGAAGAGATCGGATCCTTTGGGATTGAGCACCTGAAAGGAAAGTGTTGACCTAGAGAGATTGCACATAATTCGTTATTCTTCGATCTGATCAATCTTTGTCTTCGAGCTTCATAGCAGAATGACTTTGGCCGTTGAGCTGTGACCCAATGAAATTTTATGTTGAGGGTTGTTGGCGCTAGAGAAAACAAGTACCTGTACTTCTTAGAATATGTCGAAAACTCATATGATATTTCGAATCGTGACAGTGTGGAGTCAGAACATGAAATCTTTCGTGGTAGCATAAAACAGTTCTCTCAAACGGAGCTCTCCACGATAGCCAACAAAAACAACCGTCAAGAGCGCTCCCAAATAAATTTGTTGATCGGATAAATTGGCCATTCCATCGTTATTCTGGGGGGAACGCGTCTTTCTCAGTCAGAGAGGATGTCTATCTGCGAGGTGATGCGGCATTGCAAATCCTTTGGGGCGTAAAAGAAAGCTGAAAGACTACGCGAACATAGCAATTGCAGTACCATCGTCAACGCCTACTCCACGATTACAAGCCAATTCTTTTCGTGAAGCAAGCAGTTAGTAGTTCTAACCCTAACCCTAAATCGAACCCGGAGAATAATCTCCCAGACACCGACATCCTCGGCATCCATACTGTATGCGTCGTACGGCCATCATCCCACGCAGTAACATTCCTTTCATACTTGTACTTACCACCCTATGTATCATCTACGATCACCTGTCGCCTCTACTCTTCCGAATACTTCCGTCATTGATCACACTACCAATGGATGACCTTGACAACGGCTGACTTGCCCCACACCCACGCGTGACCCGCATTTCCACCCCACTATCGGACTGATAACCTAAATCTTTATTTCTATTTACTCGACCTCGAGACATTCGGTGTCCTGCGGAAATAAGCCCCTGTTTCCTTCCACCACCACGCGTTACAGTTCTGCAACAGGATGATACACTCTTGCGGAGGCATTTCCTTTACAGTCGAGCCACTTTGCTTTCCCGAACACATTCTGTATTCAAATCATGATAGGTACCGCCAGACACAATTGCTTTCATACAGGCGCTCGATCTGATCTTGGCTACCAGACCACGTCTTAGGCCGGCCTTCGGTCAAGTTCCGTAAAATCCAGGTCTTCGCTGTCGTTTCGTTCTGGTCCCTATATCTGTTCAGGTAACCTGGGTTCTCCTCATTCCGTGGCGCTGCTCACACACTTCAATAGTGGAAACAAGCATGGTCCACCATTCCTGCGCACCCTCTCCTCCCGCCTATGGAGGCGCCTCACCCCATGGCAAACCGTTGTCATCACCCTCGTCTACCTCTACATCTGCCGCAATTTCGCCAAAATATTCGGTCTTGAGAGCCCAGAGCCCCTGGCAAATTTATACAGCAGATCATACTTCCGGGCAACATGGATAACTACAGCGTTGGATGCCGGTTTTTGGACTGCCATGAAGATACGCAGAAAGTGGCTTAGAGACATTGCTTCTATAGTTTTCACGGCGCATTACTTGATCGCTGCCGAGCAAGCGGATGAAAAGGTTCGACAAGTTCGAGGCACTCTCACGGTGGACCATCTCAGGGTCTCCTGGAATAAGACTACAACACCGTACCTCTCCCTCTTCACAAGACTGATGAGGCCAAGGCTCACACGGTATCCTCCACGAGCCATACGCATACACAGACCTGCTGAATCTATATATACTGAACCTGTGAATGCGTGGCTGTATTTCGACGGCCCATTGTCAGCGCTGAAGAATCATACGAAGTTGATTCTGGATTTTCCAGGAGGAGGCTACGTTGCCATGACTCCACGGCATCACGATGACAAGCTATTGGCGTGGGCTGGCAAGACTGGGCTACCGGTGCTCAGTCTCGATTACAAAAAGGCACCAGAATATCCATTCCCTTATGCTCTCAATGAGTGCTATGATGTGTATCACACGATCGTTGTAACCCAAGGGAAATGCATTGGGCTGGCTGGACATGTTGCGCCACGTGTAATAATTACGGGAGACAGCGCTGGCGGTAATTTTGCTGCAGGTGTGGTGCTCATGATATTACAGTCTGGCACGGCACGTCAAACATCGCGAGGAGAAAAGTCACTGCCTGTGCCCGAAGGACTTATCCTCATCTACCCAAGTTTAGATATGAACATCGGAAATTGGATGACTGATGATCAGATGGCCTTGATTCAGGATCAGCGAACCCGCAAAAAGAATCGAAACGTCTTGAGGAGGAAAAGCGATGACTATTACAGACTGAGGCCAGATACTCCACATCCTTCTGACATTGAGGACGAGGATGGTTCGTCAATGACTCAGCACGCAGCTTGCGACGATAAAAAGGACACGACTAGCGACAAGAATACCTCACCAGTGAGACCATCCACGAAGAACGACGCCGCCTCTACAATGGCTCATCAAACCGCTAGTCTGGCGTCGTCGAAGCCCAAACAGCTCAAAACTCGTCTAGCAGTGTCTTCAATGATATCCTACTTTAATGATCGAATACTTACTCCGGAAATGATGCGTGCAATGATAATCTTGTATGTTGGTCCGCATGAGCGGCCAGACTTCAGTACGGAGTACTTGCTTTCACCGCTGCTGGCACCGGAACAATTGCTAGCCCAATTCCCCAAGACTTTCTTTCTGACTGGCGAACGTGATCCCCTGGTAGATGACACTGTCATCTTCGCCGGCCGCTTACGTCAAGCGAAACATAACCAATTCGTGGGGCGAAAGGAACTCAGCCTTCTCAACATAAGGGAAGAATTTGATGAAAGAGATCATGTCGAGGTAACGCTCATACCGGGTATATCTCACGGCTTCCTACAATTCGTTAGTATTTTTCCTGAAGCGTGGAAACATATTTATCGTTGTGCACGGTGGATGGAAGAAATCTTCGAAGCCTCCGAGCCGGTTGATAGCCCCTATATAACCCGTAAGTCCTCACCGACTCGTCAAATGGAAGGAGATGGAAGCCACGGTCGTCATCACCGTCGTGCGCCGACGGAAAGCTCTGGCGACGAGGACAATCCATTGATGATGAGCTCTGTAACCGAGAATGGGCAAGCTTCTCGGGTTCCCAGAAGAACAAGGGGCAAGAGGGTAAAGCATCAAGATTATCGTAGGAATCGGTCCATGGTCAGTCTTGCTAGTGAGGAGGACTTGATGGGTAGGAGGATGCAAGGATTGGCTGGGGGTTTAATGGGTATGACACCGGAAGGTCTTAGGACTCCTTGAAGGTTTTTCTTCCGTTGGTGCAATCATTGGGTATACCCTTGGGATGGCTGAATTGCATTGGATGCGGTCTGTAGCCATAGCTGGCGACCTTTTGCGTCAACCACTCTGAAAAGATGGTTCTCGTTCGTGTAGATATTGAATGAACAGTATACCAGCGATGCCACCTCAGATCTGTAGTGACTCCTATCATTTGAGAGTTCAAATCGATAAATATTCAGCTTTATACAAGGCACTCGAGCCTTTCTGCATGTCGGCGATTTTCTACTTTCAGCCTTGGGATCCATTGTCCCCATAGTGTGGGGGTTGTGCCTCGGCTGTTCAGAAGCCTGAGAATCGAATGGCAAACGACTTCCTGTACTAATATTAGCTATCATTCAACATGAAGCCACCACGCCTGCTGCTCTCATGATAAGATTCCTTTCGTGATCTCTACCTTATTGCACCCCACATATGGCAGAATGGCAGTCCAATCCACCCTCATGTCCTCCGTCCCATCTGAACATTCAGTAAAACAAATCATATCCAACCTCACAAACCTCTACCTGACCCACCGCACCAAAATCTCTCGAACAGTCTACATAACTCTCACTCTAGCCCTTATCAATCGCGTTCGCAATGCCATCTCCGAGCAAAAAGCCGCCTCGTTACACGCTGCCCAGGCACGACTCCAACGCGCTGGAGCTGCAACGTCGAGCGAGGAGGCGGAAAGGAAGGCACGAAGGCACCGCGTAGAGCTGAACAGCGAGTTCTTTCGAAACCTATGGCGACTGTTAAAGATTGTCGTACCAGGGTGGAAGAGCAAGGAGTTGAGGCTATTGATAAGCCATTCCTTCTTCCTGGTAGTACGGACTTTGATCAGTCTATATGTGGCGGAGCTGGACGGGAAGCTGGTCAGCAATTTGGTGCGAGGGAAGGGAAAGGAGTTCTTTAGAGGTATTGTGTGGTGGATGATGGTTGCGGTGCCGGCTACGTTTACGAATTCGATGCTTTCATACCATCAGTGCAAGCTGGCATTGCAGTACCGAACTCGCCTGACGACGTATCTGCATTCAAGATATCTGAGCAATATGACCTTTTATAGCCTGAGTGCGCTGGATGA
The DNA here is from genome assembly GCA_000482085.2 of Cladonia metacorallifera KoLRI002260. Classification (NCBI taxonomy): domain Eukaryota; kingdom Fungi; phylum Ascomycota; class Lecanoromycetes; order Lecanorales; family Cladoniaceae; genus Cladonia; species Cladonia metacorallifera. The sequence goes on from KI911129.1 coordinate 1,663,118, forward strand.
TCGGATCAAGAATGCAGATCAGCTTATCACAGTTGATGTTGCGAGGTTTTCGAATAGTCTAGCGGAGCTTTATTCGAATCTGGCGAAACCGATACTGGATATTATTATATATAACTACTCCCTATCGCGGTCTGTGGGAGGGGAGGGCTTGTTTGCTATGAGTCTGCTTATTCAGCTGTCTGCGAATGTCATGCGGGCGTTGACACCTCCTTTTGGGAAATATGTGGCCGAAGAAGCAAGATTGGAGGGCGAGTTCAGGTTTCAGCATTCGAGACTGATTGATAATAGCGAGGAGATTGCATTGTATAATGGGCACGAGGCGGAGAAAGATACACTGGATAAGGGCTATTTCACGTTAATTAAACATGTCAATCGGATATTAAGAAGACGGCTATACCATGGCGTTATGGAGGACTTCGTTATCAAATACTTCTGGGGGGCACTGGGGCTCATGCTCTGCAGTGTGCCTGTGTTCTTCAAGATACCAGGGCAGACATTGCGTGGCATGGGCGATCGAACAGAGAGTGAGTAGATATCATCCACGTCTCCCCACCCTACTGATGAAGATCAGGCTTCGTAACCAATCGCCGCATGCTTCTCTCCTCCTCCGATGCCGTCGGCCGCGTCATGTTCTCTTACAAAGAAATCACCGAACTAGCAGGCTACACTTCTCGTGTCGCCACCCTCCTCACCGTAATCGATGACATCCAAGCCGGCAAATTCGAAAAGAAGCTCATCTCCTCCTCCCCCAACAAATCTAGCACCAACATCACCACCAACATCGACTCTTCTATCCTCTCCCACCGCGGCACCACCATCGAATCCCCCAACATCGAATTCATCAACGTCCCCATAGTCTCCCCCAACGGCGACATCCTCGTCCCAGCCCTCTCCTTCTCCCTCCGCCCCTCCCACCACCTCCTCATCGTCGGCCCCAACGGCTGCGGCAAATCCTCCCTCTTCCGCATCCTCGGCGGTCTCTGGCCCGTCTACGGCGGCACCGTCAAAAAGCCCCCTTACTCCGATATCTTCTACATCCCCCAACGCCCCTACCTCTCTCGCGGTTCCCTTCGCCAACAAATCATTTACCCAGACTCCCTAAGGCAGATGCGCTCAAAAGGCGTCACAGATACTGATTTAGAGAAATGGTTAGATGCCGTCGATATCACACATGTTCTCGACCGCCCCGGCGGTTGGGACGCCGAAGACGAATGGCGCGACGTCCTCTCCATCGGTCTGCAACAACGTGTAGCCATGGCTCGCCTGTTCTACCATGCACCCAAATACGCTATCCTCGACGAATGCACCTCGTCTGTTACGCTTGAAATCGAAAAGAGGATGTATGATACGGCGAAAGGGTTGGGGGTTACGTTGATGACTGTGAGTCATAGGAGGAGTTTGTGGAGGTATCATGGGTGGATTTTGCAGTTTGATGGGAAAGGGGGTTTCTTTTTTGGGGATTTGGATGCGGAGAGGAGGTTGGGGTTGGAGGATGAGAGGGAGGAGTTGGAGAGGAGGTTGAGGGGGGTGGAGGAGATGGAGAGGAGGGTTAGGGAGTTGGAGGGGGGAAGGGGGGATGAGGATGTAAGTGGAGAGGCATAGCGGGCGCAGCTTTTGTATGGATATGTTATGATATGTCATGTTGGGGTAGATAACGCGCGCTGCGTCCTCCGGCTACCTACGTGTGAATCAAACGCTACGAAACGCTTGTGAGGTCTGAAGATACGTTTTGTGTGAGGTATATGCCGACCCTAAACGATGTATGCACGCATCCCTCATTCCCCTATTCACACCTTCATATGCGTCCTGGACGTCTGATCCAGTAGGTTGCCTCCTCTTCTGCTTCTTCTCCCCTAGCATGCCTTGAACCTCCTAATGATCCTTGTGCCCATTCTCCGGCTCCTGATGCTTCGCCGTACTTCCCTTACTTCGAAACGTGCTCACTGCCGGAATATTCGCCTTAAACCTCACCTCCTCGGTACTATACGCTCTCGGCGTCAACTTAATTAGCGTATGCAGCGGCACTTCCATCCACGGGCTCTGCTCCTGCGGCACGTTCATGTAGTATGCATATATACACCGCAGCACGGCTTGGTGTGTAACGATGATGATGTTCTCGCTGCGTTCGAGTTCCATGATGATGGGTTCTAGACGGATCACGACGTCGCGGTATGATTCACCGCCGCGGTAGCGGTAGTTGTATTTGTCGTCGTCGCGAGCCTTGAAGTCTTCGGGATAGCGGTCGGCTATTTCTTGGTAGGTGAGGCCGTCGCAGACGCCCGAGTCGAGCTCGTCGAGGGCTTTCCATTCTAGTTTGTCGTAGCCTTTAGGCGAGGCGGCGAGATAACGCGCTGTTTGGATAGTGCGTTTGAGGGTGGAGGTCCAGATTGTCAGTTGGCGGTCGTCGCCAACAGAAGAAGCTACCTGGTGGGTCCTTAGCGGTGATGTCGAGCGATTCGATAAGAATGATTGGCGAAACTTACCAGATCTGGGAGTGCTTTGGCATACATTTCGCCTCGGGGTGAGATGTCTGCATCACCTCCGATCTTCCCCTCTAAGTTAAAGTTGGATTCACCGTGCTAGAAATTTATTAGTGGGTGTTGTCGTAAAATCTTGGAAATAATAAATACCCGTGACAGCCAGATTGAACGTGGTCGAATATGTAAATTCATGAGATAGTATACCACTCGGCTTTGCAGGTAGTCTTTTATTGCGTTGATGATGACTTGATTGCCGACATCAATCAACTTCACATATGTGAGGTCCTTCTCGTCCTCGTCAATCGTCTGGTACACTCTCTCATAGTTTCGTATTCGATTTCGAAAGTCCTTTGCCGCTGTCTCTGGATCTTGGCCTTTGTAGTCTGGTGATGTAGTCTTGACCTCCATAATGTTCTGCATGACTAGCTCCTCGTTGTCACATTTCGACTCCACGTATAAAGTCTCGATGTTGTTCGCATCACACCGTTGCTTGACCCATCTTCGCCGCGCCTTCGTCGAATTGGTTGCATCTAGTATAGCCACGACTCCATTCTCTCGTTCGAACCACCTTACCATGTCAGCCACCGCTGCTTCTGCTGCAGCATGCCGTAGTCTTTCTCCATCTTTATTCGCAGTGTCGAAGAAGTCGGCAGTGGGATGTGGGGTGTCTGCTCGACGGTAGGAGCCGACATTGAAGGTCTTAGCTTTTATGGATAGCCAGGCCAAATATCGAACGACTGGGCGAGGAGTCTGCTGTTAGCTTCAGCTTGTGCCATGCGAATGGTGGGCAACAGCACATACCTTTCTGGGCTATCAGAGACTTTCCTCTAGCTGGCAAGCCAACCATAACGACGGCAATCCTTGTGTCTTCGACCTGGACACCTGTGCCATTAGTTTTCTTGTAGTATGTAGTCATGGCTGCAAAACAGTGTTGGTCTCGTGCTATCAGTTGACTTGTGAAGGAGGTGCATATGAGACGAGTGAAGAGAATACAGATCGTCAGTATGACGAGTAGACGAGAGAAATAATTTTATAAACAGGATGGCAGTCATGCGGAGGCGGAGACGCTAAGTTGTTTCTCTTGATAATGGCTGCATATGTCCGTGAAAAGTTGAGTTTGCTCGACCACGATAGATTCTGACTGGCCCCATTCAGATGAGTCGCGGATTCCTTTCGGGAAAGTGGTAGGCTAAATGGAGGTAGGGCGTCCTGTTATATTCTGCTTTGGGTGATGTGCTCGTATTGTAAGGCTCTCAAAGTGATCCCGTTGTTATTTCGTTTGGGTTGGGATAGCACAAGCAAAGAAAACCCTCGGAACTTGTTCCGGCGTGGTCTTGGCGCGGGGCCTCCGCTTTTGCCCGTTTCTTTGTGGCACCGAGGCCATTCGAGCAAGTGGGAGGAGATCATGTGCTGTCGCGCCTTCTGTCCGAGATATAAGCGCACAATGCAGCGAGCCATACTGCAACTTCGAGCGAATACAATTGACCATCGAGAGCGCTGCCGGACGAGAAGAGTTGGCTATATCCCCACGAGCAGGTACTGGCGATCGACGGGTACCCTAGGTCCTCAGAAAAGACCGACCAGAGGAGATGGCGATGCTGTGCTTTGTCCTGTATATTAAGAGCCCCCGTTGGCCACACAGAAGCCCATTAGGCGAAAAGCGACTTGGTTTCACTTGACGAAACAACAAGGCTTCCAGATCTCTTCGAGCTTCCACCCAGACTTCTCTTCTCGTCCCCGCAGCAACAACAATGGCATGAAATCGTTGGAAACGACAATGGAACAGCCTTTTGACAAAGGAAATACAGGCAGGAGTCGCAAAGTAAACGGTTCACTGACATTGCTCATAGAATAATTCGTTGTGGACGACCGAGCCCTCTTACTGATCTGCTTTATCATCTTCGCAGAAATCCTTTCTCCGCCAACACGACAATCCCAGGTCGTTCAGTGGTCTCAACACTAGAAGTCCATCTCATAAGTTGATTAAGAAAAAGCAAAATCCTTATGAAGTGAGGCTTACCTTCAAAGCTGGACAGTGTTATGCAGCCCTAATAGGCCATCCACTGATAAGAGATTTCGGTGGGGCTCGCCCGGACTTGGTGGGTGGGCTGGCTGGGCTCCGTAACTATCCTTCTCAACCGGTGCTGAGCCACCCTGGCTCTCTACCTATCGTCAACTGACCACAGACTCCTGCAGTCTTGGCTCAGTACCATAAAGCGTTATCATTCTATTTGTATCAGACAGAATTTGCTTGCCCTTCATTCCTCGTTATTAAACCCGAGGGATGCTTTTACCCGTCCCAACCTGCAAGACTACCATGCATTTCCCCCAAACGTCCCCAAACTTGGTTGGGAGAATGCATTGAAACACATACAAATGGACAGAACTAACAATTCACTAACATGTCTGAGACCCCACGACAAAACGTCCGCACCAGCCTCGATTTGCCTCAGATGCTGACTCTTAGCCCAAAATTTCAATAAAGACAAGATGATTGATTATTGGCTCTTGGCAAGCATCTCAACAAAGGGCAGATCTACTAATGATAGCATATAAGCGAAATTATACCGAAGCTCAAAACATCCGACTTCGCGCAAGATCAATGCAAACGCACGAGACCATGCTCGTTCGAGCTACGCATGATTTGGACAAGGGAAGCTCGCACAAGAAAATCTATCTCTTGTCTCTTCCAGCAGCTTGAGCAGGGCCTTTTGTAGCCATCGTATCGGCCATCCTCATCTTCGGCATTGCCAGAAGCTGTCGAATATTAGCGCGTATCTCGCTACCAACGAACAAGGGTTTGCCTTCAGAATTACAGAATGAGAGGCTATTTATCCTCCACCGGGTCCTTCACCAGGTCATCCCAGTAATGTCCGTCGGGATTCCCATTGATATTTACGCATGCCGCAAAGTGTTGCTGGAGATGACCTTTGTCTGTGAAACGCCCCCCACAAATCGGACATTTAGATCCGCCGGTCTTAGGTATTTTGCGGTGCGAATGTACTACTATCCTGGGTGCTTCCCCGGGCTCGAGCTTGGAGGGAATTACCACACCGTTGCAAGCGTGCAAGCGAGCATAGAAGCTGCCTGGTGGCTTCCGCTTTGCACCGGATCGGCGTTTTGGAGGTCTGCTTGCGGATCCTGAGTCCTGGTTAGGAAGGCTAGGGTTTTGAGCATCATCTGCTTGTTGCTGCACGTCGTTCACATGGTCGTTTTGATCGTCATGTGGTACTCCCTTACCCGAAACAGGATCTGTAGCTTCCGCTGCGCGCTCATGGTCCGTCATTACAGGGCTGGACCTAGCTTCAGGAGAACTCAGTGCTCTCTTCCTGTTTGACTTTTTGGGTGGGGCTCCGGACGGGATGGGCAGACGTGCTGTAAGGCGCCGTGCCCGTCCCTGGGGTTCGCTGGTGTCAGATATTTTGGGTGTCTGTTCTTGCTCAGAATGAAAATACGCCCGACTGCCACGTCTGGGGTTCTGTCCCTGGCGCCGACCAGCTACAGATGGCATGGGGGATAGTTGTTCTGAGCTGGACCCTGCTGGGGGAGAACTATGCGCTCTCCTCTTTCTCTTCCCACTATCTTGGCCTTGATTATGGCGGGAGTCATCATGATTGTGAGCGACTTGCTGTCGGGTGGGCGGACGTAGCTGCTGAGCCGACCCGTGGTCCGGAATATCTGATTGTTGATCATATACTACTGACGCTTGCGAATGTCTTGCTCCGTGCTGTTCTCCAAAATTGGAAGTTCGATCCGCTGGCCCTATCATTGATCCCTGGAGGTCGTGCTCAACAATATTCAGCTCTTTTGGGTCTACCGTGCTTTGATTCTCACGAAGATTGCTCTCTTGGCTCCTCGCCACACGACTTCTCGGTCGTTCATGTGTCGTGGCCAAGTGCGACGTACCTGACGGCAGGGGCTGACAAGAGTCGTGGGTAATTGCTGGCTGTTGGATAGGACCACTGGGCAAAGGATCTGGTAGCAAGTACGGGCTTGAAAGCAATGACTGAAAGGGATCTCGGTTAACTCCGTGCTCTTGAAAGGAGTTACCGAACCTTGGATCTGGCAGCAAGTACGGAGCATTTATGTGCCCTTGTTGGAAAATTGTGCTATCGAATGGGGTCATCGAGTTTGGAATACCTACCTGTGGATCCGGGGGCCCAGCAAGCATCTGATCGTCAAACATTGAGGAAGACTGCCCAAATTCTTCTTGGAAGCGCGGAATGCCATCAATGACTTGCGGTATGCCGTGTTCGTCAAAGATTGGCCTGTATGTGCTACCAAGGCCTTGAATTTGTCGTGAAACTGGAGACTGTAGGCTTGGATACTGTAAGCCTGAATACTGTGGACCTAAATCCTGTGGGCTGGGATACTGTAAGCCAGGATAATGTTGGCCTGGATATTGTGGGCCTGGAAAGTGTGGGCCTTGATATTGTAGGCCTGGATACTGTGACCTTCCCGAATGTTGTGTGACTGAATGCTGTGGCCCAAGATATTGGGCCCGTGTTGGGATACCCTGATAATTTTCAAAGAATGGTGTTGATATATTGCCCGGAGCATGAGGACCTATCCTCCCAATCGCTGACGAGTGATTTTGGCGGTGAGCATCCTGGTAAGTGTTGTGATTTTCTTGCAGAAGATGGTCAATACGTAGCGGGATCCCTTGGTGTTGAGGAAATGATTGTGTATGTCTGTGGCGAACACGATGCCTGTCTGTTTCTAAGAGGGGATGTGGTGGCCTTGGTGGCTCCTCTGCTCTTCTGTTTATATCTGCACCCGAAGGTCTTTCCTTTGCTCGACGGCCCTGGGGCTGGTCTGGACGCATAGCGTCAGCGTTGTGGAGGTCGATAAAGTGCTAGAATCTTCTAATACAATGTGGAGATGACAGTCAATGAAGGGTATCCGTGGAGCAAGGTGTTAGCTCCTCAATGCATGATGGGGGATGAAAAACATAAGTAGGTATGGGACTATTTATATAATGGTCAAAGTTTACACACTTTGGCCGGGATACCCATAATGACACGCGTATGCCCACATATCAGCCGATATATCGCCGGCCCAAAGTGTCGAAAACGCTTCTTAGGCCTCTCCGTTACTGGCGCGAAGAGCTTTAACAGTATTTGCAATTCAACTTCAAGGCAGCAGCACGATGACCAAAAAGCGGGCTAGTTTAGAGATTTGTGCCCACTGCAGCTGTTCATAGGTTTTCGTCTCCAACAACTCGTCAAGGTGAATAACATTCACCTTGGATGTTGATAGATCCCTAACGTTGCTTCAAGCGGATTGCATTTTACTCTGTACGGTATTTCGGAAACTTCAACAAAACATGTCTTAAGTTTGCACTACATGCCTGCTTAAACTGTCCACTGCTGCTAATCTTCGATCGAGAAGATATCATCACAACGAAGTAGAACATCTTCGATGAGGACCGCCGCTTTCAACTGCCAAAACGATCCTTGTTTCGTTACTATTATCATCGGGCTCCATTAGAAGCACTCCGCGCTTCGTAAGTTTGACATATCAAATGTATTGGTGGCGCGTTACCATAACGATATCACAAAAGACTGTTCGAGTGCTCTAAAGAGTAAACGTGCACTGTTGCAAATAGGCTAAGTGTAAGGGCTAGGGTATGCAACATGCCCGAAAGGGTTTTCGGATATAACCTTACCAGGCAGTATATGATTTTTCATCGAACGCCTTGGCCTAGCAAAAGTCCAAATCTCGCCCCAACACATCTCAATCAAAATGATGAGTAGCTGCGTACTAATAGAGTAAGGTTAGCTAGGGAAAAATCCAAAGCCCATAAAACAAACCGCCAGCTCTGCAGTCCTCAAAAGCAGGCAAGGCCTCAAGTCGAAAGTCGAAAGTCAACAAACAATTATGGACCAATTCAAGCTTCTCGCTACAATAGGAAGAGGGAATTTTGCCAAGGTGGTGCTTCTTGAGAGCAAATCAAATAACCGGTTATATGCAATTAAGATACTTAGGAAAGAGTCATTGATTCAGAACAACGAAGTGAAGGGCCCAAAGATTGAAAACAGCGTGTTAAGGAAAGCTCGAGAGCATGATCATCCATTCATTGCAAGGCTTGTCGCGACGGTGAATGATGGAAAGCGGTTGTTCTTTATATTAGAGTATTGTCCAGGAGGGGATTTGAGTTATCATATTCAGCGCGGACAGTTCGATGTGGCGAGATCAAGGTAAGCTGGGCATCCTTCAACCGTTCAACTTCAGAAACGTGCCCACTAGGTTGCACGCCATTATTTCGTCGATACTAATGCACTACCCAGGTTCTACGCCGCCGAGGTTTGCATGGCATTAAAATTCTTGCATGAGAGCGGTTTTATCCACCGCAGCCTCCAGCTCGACAATATATTGCTCACAGCCGAGGGCCATATCAAGGTTATAGACTTCATTACATCAGCAGAGGGTATTCACGATCATCATGGTGTGACAACAAGTTTCTGTGGTACAACTGAATTCATGGCGCCAGAGGTAACTTTTCTTTGATCATCGCAACCAGCCGCGTGCAAGAAGGATCTGATGGAATCTCTAGATGCTGTTAGATATACCTTACGGACGCGCCCTAGACTGGTGGGCCTTTGGAATAATCCTGTACCAGATGATGACCTCGCAATCACCATTTCACGGCCGGGACCAAGATGAGATCTATAATGCCATTCTGACCGCTGAGCCACCCTACCCAGATTCTTTAGCTAGCGACGCTGTAGATCTGATGCGCAAGCTGCTTTCAAAACCGCCGGAAGACAGGCTAGGCTATCAAAAAGGGGCAGAAGAGGTTATGGACCACGGATTCTTCAGTTCGATTGATTGGGATGCCCTCTATAAGAAAGAAGTGACGCCACCGTTTAGACCAACGATTAAAGACAGAAACGACTTAAGCAATTTTGACACAGAGATCACGAGCACGGATCCTCGTTTAACGCCTGTGAAATCCGGTATGTCCACCTCCTCGATCTTAAGGTGTGAATGTTGATAAAAATCTGTCTTAGCCTTGAGCCCGGCGGAGCAGGAACAATTCAGGGACTTCCCCTTCAGCTATACATAAGTAGAGGAGCGTTTCATTCGCCACCACCAGTTTCATTGCAGCGGTAGCCACCACCGCCGCTACATCGTCAATTGCCGACAGATCTAGTGTTTAACAGTATAATGCTTTTCTTCGTGAATCAATGGCCCCACAGTTATGAAGCACCGAAATTGTGAAGGACTTCGGAACAAAGACATGGAGGGATAAAATTGCCCAATTATCTATCCAAACAGACGAATTCTCGTTCCGCAGGCCACTGAGTGGAATGTTAGTTTAGAAAAGAGCGAACATTCTCTCACCACATATAAATGGCTCCGTCCACTTAATACATGCGATGGTCTTTGAACGGTTCTAATTCTCCGACGGTAAGGCTGCGACTGCAATGAGGCATTGATTAGGCCGTCTTAGGCGCAGTTCCGGCTGCCTGCATTGGCGTCTGCCAGCTGTTCAGACCCTTGCCCCTCTCGTGAGATCGGAGACTAGCTGGCAAGTGCCGGTGTGGAAAAAGAAACGATGCATATGACTGCTGGTCTTCGCAATGATGAAAAGGTGCAACTCACCACCTCGACATTTGTTGAAGCTCTTAAAGCTCCCCATGGTTGATGTAAGGTTAAGGTCTCTGAGTTGACGGATTATTGTGGCTTCAAGAATGCCTGCTACCGATATGTATGATAGATTACCCGATGGATTCATACGTGTACTGCGAGTAATGCCTGATAACTGTCCGACTGTAAGTCTGACAGAGCGCCGGACTATACGACTAACTTCGGCTAATATTCCAGAATGACATTTCCTGCAAACTAGAAGAGAGTCTTCTGAGTGAGGCTAACCACGAGGCTCTATCTTATGTCTGGGACCAGAAAGACAGCGAGCAAGAGAAGGATCGAGATGGAAATCTGTGTTGGACAATTACATGTCACGTACTTCGCTCCGAGGTCACAGAACAGATTGAAGTCACAAAGAACCTCCACAGCGCTTTGAGACGATTACGCTATGAAGATCGTGAGCGACGACTTTGGACGGATCAGATCTGCATCAACCAAAAGGACAAGAATGAAAAGACTATACAAATTGGCATGATGACTCGGATTTACGAGGAGAGTCAAATGGTTTTGATCTGGCTTGGAGTAGCTGATGATACAAGTGATCGAGCCATGGACCATCTTCCAAAGTTGGTTGACAGCCTCCAAAACAGCCTCGAGCCTACTAAATTAGGCTCTAAATCGGAAGATGATATATCGGTTCACAGATTGCTGCGGCGGCCCTGGTTCGAACGCGTATGGACGTTGCAGGAAGCAGCCAAGGCCAAGAAATGCATTGTGCTTTGTGGCAACCGCATCATCCACTTCGAACTCCTCGAACAGCTGCACCGTGGATGTCAGCTAGTTGACAGCAGACATTGGAGGCGAGCACTGGAACGAATTGCTGTTGCGTGTCCTTTCAAACCGCTCAATGATGAACGGTCTATTACGGCTCATATTCTAGCAATTGCAAAATTAAGAGAGCTTGCTGGAACGCCAGCCTTAGACACCTCGTCGGTATCTACGGCACGTTCCTTTCTTCTGCTGTTCAACCGGATCCGCAGCTGTAAGGCAACGGATCCGAGAGACAGAATATACTGCATTTACGGTCTACTTCCCGAGGACATTAGGGAGGCCATTGGCAAACCCAATTATGAGCTCACAGTGGAGGATCTATATCAGAAATTAGCGGTGACTCAAGTCGTTGACTTGGGGAATCTAAATTATCTCGGAGGCGCTGGCATCCATCGGCGGAACCTGTCTGTACCCAGCTGGTTACCGGACTACACTCATCCAGAGGTGCATTACTCGCTTACGGTCCTGAACGAAGACTGTTTAAACAGGACAGGTTCACCGCTTTTCCAAGCGGCAGGCACCGTGGGTCCCTCTGTGCGGTTGTCGAAGAACAACCATCAGATACTTGAAATCAAGGGCAAGCTCCTAGGGAAAGTACAAGAGCTTGGGCAGCCGTTCCATTTCCCAGCATGTCCCGATGGAAACGCTCAGGCTTGGTTGTACCCACGCCTACAAGAGATTAAGCGGCAGACCGATAGCTATAGGATCCTTGCCACTTTTTGCGAACCATATCCTACCGGAGCTAGCGCTGCAACGGCTTTCAAGCATACGATAATGGGTAGCATGGAGGTGCACGGAGGAGGACCAGCTTTTGGCGGAGTGTTCGTACGCGCATCCGACCAACACATTGACGAATACTTCAATGCATATGAGCGGAGTCCCGCTCTCATGAAAAGGTTGACGCAAGGCCCCATAGTAGAGAGCCAGCTCGTGGCAGGAAAATTGCAGATCAATGTGGACAACCTCTCCATCCAACACGCGAAGGAGAATATACAACAATGGGGAACATACCAGGAGGCAGCAGATTCAGCCATCCGCGCCATTGGAGCCGCATGCAGCGGTCGTGCTTTCTTCGTCACTGGAAATAAGTACATGGGCCTTGCACCAGGTATTAGCAGGCCTGGAGACGAAGTCTGCATCCTATTTGGTTGTCCTGTTCCTTTCATCATTCGACCTTTGGAGGTGCGTAAGCTGTGGACGGATGCTGGAGAGACGATGGAGCAGAAGCACTACGTTCTCGTTGGCGAGTGTTATGTCTATGGTCTCATGGATGGTGAAGCGCTCGAAGACACAGGCGTGGAAGAGGAGGTTATCTACCTTAGGTAGTTGGATCTGCTCCTTTACAGGATTGCGGTCCATTGAATTTGTGTTCTATCTCGCCCTTACTCCGTAGTGCTCTATGCTTTTATTTTCCTCCTTCAATTCACCAGCCATATTGTGCCCCCGCTTTATGAGTTGTATCTCGCATCCTCTCGCTCCGGAGAGGATTGCCCGCAACAGCAAGTGAGGCTGTGCTCGCAGATGATCCCGAGTGTGGAGCCTGTGGGCAGCGGAGAATTTGAAGCCAGTCATGGACAGACTACTTGCACATGCTGTTGCGAGAGATCTTTGCAGGGCGGAGGGGACCGTCCAGTGGTATGTAGACAGGCACAGGCTGATTGATGTTAGGGCTAATCTCCAGGGGAACTTGGCCTGGGTGGGGCTGGCGATGGGCGGATGTGCCTTGCGCTAGACTATCCTTGCGGAAGTCCGGGTGGCGCCGAATAGGGGCGTTCTTTAGGGGCAGCATCGCGGTACTTATTGGCGCATGAATTTGTAGGAGCAGAACATTACCTACCATTCCCAACTTTGATCCGCAGCCATCGCAGATCCCTCTGTCTTTCGGCTTTTCCATCAGTACATTATCATGTCCATTGATTACCAGTGACACGGTTTGCTGTCCGGAGGAGGGTTGCAAGAGCCGCAATGACCAAGTGGCAAGTTTGAAGCGTGGACCTACATGTTATCCTCACAGCTCGCTCTCTGGGCAAATGCAGGCGACACGGGTTGGGCAGATCCCAGTATATTTGTCAATAGCATGAGACGCTGAGTGAGGCCTGCATGTATGAAATGCACCGTGGGGGCGGCGTATCATCGATTCTTTCGAGCCTGTCGTCCACGCCGTCCAACAAGCCCCCCCGAGACAATGTGCGAGGGGTTTTCAGCAGCCCTGATTGTCTTCCTGCTGATAAGGCACATGGAATCAGTGCACAAATATTGAAGTCACTAGTGTACCATGGTGAAGGTCGCTGCAGGGATCCATGGACAAGCAACCATCGCTTCTGGGAGGACCAATATTCGAGCATTCTGCACGAAGCCTTCTGGAGACTTGCAGATATGTAACGGACGAGCAAACATCACATTTGCCTAAGCTTTCCTCGCTGACCGTAGGATGCATGCTGCCATTGATGAAGGCCTGCAGGAGGTCGGCCGTGTACAGTCAGCATTGCGGAACCGATACACCATCCTCGCAAAGATATCTCTAAGAGATAATAATAAGGTGCTGACCCATTACTACATGTAAGATGATGTAAGTCTTTCCTAAGGGTATTGTTTCATGTGTCTTCGAAAAGACCAGCCTTGTTGGTTCGCCTACCTGACACCGCACTGTGATTATCTGTCCTTTTATTTAATCCTATTGTCATTTCATCGAAACACTTAATCACCGTGTCTTATTCACACACACAGTTTCACATACACAGCGTCGTCATTGCTACCCAGCCACCTGCAGGGACCGGGCTGTTCTCTTCGTAACACCACAGATACAGTTGATCTCCCACCCTCGCTACCGCGTACATGCCTAAGCTTCTGACAACCCATCCACCCGCAAACGCCCTTTTCTCATTCCTTGAATTTTCCATTGACAGGTACAAGTTTCGCTCATGTTTCGGCCGCGTAAGTCGTTACACAGCCGCCCCACCTCTCTCGGCAATCCATCCAATGGCAGCCTTCCAACGCCCACTTCCTACTAGAATTACATGCCAAGGATTACCTCGTTCGTTGCTTGTCCAAAACCCGCCGAGCCATTCGATCACATCTGCCTTGTCGACTCTGGAATGAAGCCGTTCCATGTAAGCAAACTTGCGCGTCTCATTCCTTGTCCACCGGTGGGGTAGGCGTACGTAATGGCTAATAGTTAAGTGTGCGATCTTCCTCCAATTGGGGGCCTGGTAAGCACGTATTGGGGTGTTACGCTCAGAATGCTGAGGCAAGGGACTCGGTGTGTTTGGACTTGACTAGGGACCCACAAAATACCCTTGTAGAGGAGGGGTGGTACGTACATAAAGAGGGTACACAGCCCGTGAAGAATCAAGGACTGGACTGCTCACCGAACACATATTAACACCTGTTCCCTCCGCTCTTTACATTCCAATAAAGCATAGCCTCTCTCCTCGACTTTCTTTATACCACTTGTTCCACAAGGCTAGTCCTTTCTTCGACTAAAAACACTCTTTTCTCCCCAAACTCCATCTTGTTCATAATCCAAAACCCTCACCTCACACAAAATCTTTCCTTCCCTCTCCAAACCACGACCCCAACCACAACCAACCTCCACAACGATGCACCTCCCAACCCTCACCCCCCTCACCCTCCTCCTCGCCCTCCTCCCCCTCCCCCTCACCCTCGCCATCCCCCAACCCCAAGGCGCTCCCGCCGACCACAGCTTCACCCTGCACCACTCCTACTCCCACCCCACCGGTAGCATCCCCTTCCCAACCGGCAGTTTCTTCTCCGAGCCCAGTGGTCATCACCACCATTTCCCTACCGGAACGGGGACGGGCGGTTTCGCTTTTCCAACGGGAACGGGGTACCATCATCATAAACCGACGGGGTATTATAGTGGGGGGTTTGAGACGAAAACGAAGTAGGGGGGTTGTTAGTGGTTGGACTTGGGGGAATAAGGGGACGATGGAGGTGGGATGAATGGCATGGGAGGAGAGGGGTGAGAGATATACCAATGCATGGACTGGTGTTAATGGGTGTGGGATAGAATGGATGATTATGCTAGAGTGCTTACTTAGAGCGTTGGCTGGTGGTTTTTACCCCAAAAGAGCAGGAGTTTTCTCTAATTCAAATTTGTGGAATTAGTTAGAGGGAAACAGAACGAATGCAAATGCATACACACTCCTTTGAATAGATTGAATTGCTTTTTGGGGTAGTCTATAATTTGATGTGATGAAGGTTGCCCTGTGATGTGGTTTTATGGATGAGTAAGCATGCAGATATCGCTCCCCTCAGACTGGACAAGTCAGCCATGGACGTAGTTTGTTGCAAGGATTGTTGGTTACTTACATCTCAAATCCCACCCAATCTCCGGCCCAATCTTCGGCAACTCATCCGCCACACTCTGCACATCCTTATCCCCCCTCCCACTCAAACAAATCACAATATCCTCTCCCCTCTTCATCTCCTTCGCCAGCTCCATAGCCCCCCACACCGCATGTGCCGTCTCCAACGCCGGTATAATTCCTTCCAATTCAGACAACAGTTTGAATCCTATAAATGCCTCTGCGTCGGTCGCGGCGATGAATTTCGCGCGGGCGTTGTCTTTCCAGGAAGAAAGTTCGGGACCGACGCCGGGGTAGTCCAGGCCAGCGGATATGGAGTGTGTTTCGGAGATTTGGCCGTGTTTGTTTTGTAAAACGTAGGTGCGGACGCCGTGGAGGACGCCTTTTGTTCCGCCTGTTAGGGTGGCGGAATGGCGGTCTGTATCGAGGCCGTCGCCGCCGGCTTCGACGCCGAGGAGTTTGACACTGGGGTCTTGAGCGAAGGGGTAGAACATGCCAACTGCGTTGCTGCCGCCGCCTACGCAGGCGATGAGGGCGTCGGGGAGTTTGCCTTTTATTTTTTGCATTTGCTCTTTTGTTTCGTTGCCGATGACTGATTGGAAGGTTCGGACGATGGTGGGGAAGGGGTGAGGACCGATGGCTGAACCGATTATGTAGTGTGTTGTTGAGAGGTCGACGACCCAGGCGCGCATGGCTTCGTTGACGGCATCTCGTAGTGTCATTGCGCCAGCTTCGACGGCTACTACTTTGGCTCCTAATAATTTGATGCGAAAGACGTTCAGTGCTTGCCGTCGAACGTCCTCTGCACCCATGTAGATTGTGCATTTCATGCCGAATTTGGCGCATACTGTGGCTGTTGCTACTCCATGCTGGCCGGCACCTGTTTCGGCTATTATCTGTGTCTTGCCTAATCTTCTTGCTAATAGAGTCTGACCCAAAGCATTGTTTATCTTATGGCTGCCTGTGTGATTAAGGTCCTCCCGTTTGAGCCAGATATTCGCACCTCCTGCATGCTCAGTCAATCGTTCTGCTAGATGGAGCTGACCTGGCCGGCCCATGAAGGGGTAATAAGAGCGATATTCTTCCCAGAATGCTGGATCGTCTTTGGCTTTATTGAATCCTTCTTCTAGTTCTGCTAAGCAGTCCATGAGTGACTCGGGGACATATTGACCACCAAATTCACCGAATCTTGACGGAACAGCAGCATATTCGCCGCCGTTCATGTTCAAAGCTTCTAGTTGGTCTGCTAATCCCGGACCACTACCATTCTGTCCCGGCTTGATCACTTCATCTGCGTGGACCGGTTCTTCGGTTTCTCCATGTCCATTCTCTAGCTTATGATTACCGTTGACCATTGTTTTCTCTTCTTCCATTGTTTTCACAACGCCATTTGTAACAGTATGCTTTCCAGCTTTTCTACCAGTAATTTCAGAACAGTATTCTTCAACTTTTTGAGCTCCCTGACCGGCAGGGGCATTTGCTAACGTCGTAACGATCTGACTGCCAATAACTACACCTTCTGCAACACTTCCAACATCGATGAAATGTTGTCGTGTACTGACACCAAACCCAACCGCAGCTGGTTTGCCATTCGAGTACCTGTGCACACGGTCGACCAGTTCTTGAATGCCTTCACTGAGTTTTCCAGTCGCGCCAGTGACGCCCATCCGAGATACTACATATATGAATGAGTCTGCTATTTTGCATAAAAGTTTCATACGTTCTTCAGATGTTGCTGGTGCAATAAGTGGTATGTAAGAGAGACTGTGAGTCACATCCGTCAGCGAGGGCCACTCGAAAGATTGGTAACCATACAGACCCTCCCTTGGTACAGAAATTCCGGAATCTGACAGCTTCTTCAGGTGGCAAGTCCACAACAATAAAACCATTGACTCCTGCTTCTTTTGCGTCGCGCAGTATCCGTTCCTCACCATAACTCAACAGTGGATTGTAGTAGCCCATGAATAGTACGGGAGCTCTTAGACCCCGCCGTCTTGCCTTCCGCACTGTCTCTAATGTCGACTCCACGGTTATGCCATTCTTCAATGCCTGTGTATTTGACTTCTGGATGGTGGGGCCATCTGCGATTGGATCCGTAAAGGGTAGTCCAAGCTCAATGAGATCTGGACTATGATCAACAAGTGACGAGTAACGTGGTGATATGGTTCGTACCAGCACCCCCAGCTTCCATTCCCAGCAATATATCCACAGTCTCATCTGCTGTTGGGTACCCGGCGGTGACATATGTCACCAAAGCTGAGCGGTTCTCCCTCGCACATTGGGCAAATGTCTCTTTAATATGGTCCATGGCCGTGAATCCAAGAATATATAGTGCAACGATCAATTAAAAACAATGTGTGAATTGTCCACGAACCAATTGGATACAAGCACGTCAAAGAGTCATCGATGGAATTAATGCCAAGGCCGGGGGTCGGATGTTCCCGCGGCCGATGAGGCGGAAAAGTCCCCCGCGCCTAAGGTGTGTGGCCACTTTCAAGGTCCGAATTTAGGGAGGGCTTTTACGCTCTTTTTTGACTGAGGCTTCCAGGGTCTCCAGCAGTAATATTGATGCCGCCTCGTAGTGATGAGCGCAATATTAATCGCTCTTACCGGAAGTTCCATGATGCCGAGCGTCTTCTTAGCCTCCCTTAGCTCTATACGCCTCTCGAGACCCTTTTCGTACATGCACGTGAACGATGCAAGTAGTACTTGGAGATATTGAAATACTGCTCCTCTCGCTGCATCTGCCAGGTTGAAAGAGGCTAGAGTGGGCCGTTACGTGCTCGGTGGTCATTATGCAAGTATAGGTTTGCTGTTGAACAACTTTCGTAGCAACCCGGTACAGCTATTAAGCCAGCTGCAAGATGATCTCGCTTCATGCACAGGATTGCTTGCATAGTCAAGCCGATCAAAGTCTAACAGTATTGGAATTCGGCTAGTAGACAATAGAAGCGAGCCACTTATTGACTCCGCAAAACACAACACTAATTCATCGGAGCGTAATGACAAAACCATAGTTCGCTGAATAGCGCAAATAAATATCACGATTCCCAAAGAGTATGTCTTTATCATAGCACGGTAATCAGAAAGCAACGACCTTACCTGGACTCCATATCCTGCTTAGGTGGTAATAATGTAGATTTGAAAGTTGTAGATAACACGTCAACGAAAAGGGTATGGGCAAGATGTATGATCTTATCAGCATCCTCTTTAGTCGATCTAAAGCCATGCTTTCAAAATTGCGCTCCGCCATGCATGAACATGGCTGGAACTATGTAATTAATGGTGTGCTCAAGCGGAGGATCGCTCCATCATACCGAGAGGTCCAACTCTAGTGTCATTGGAAGGCTTCTTCGCGAGCTTTGTTGCCACGATCCGACACCGTCCGACCGGTGCTCTTCGAGTATCGACGCCTCGCGCGCGAAGCCGTTTCGAAGCATTTCAAATGTTTGCGGGCTACCAAAAAGCCTGTCAACCTCTCGCAACATCAAGCCATTCCTATGCGTGGTTTAGTTAATCTTTATTCTCAAAGGTATCCTCGATGCGTGAACTTGTTGATAATTAGGCCTTGATGTAGTCGTCGAACAATAAAATCGGTCCATCGAACAATAAGAGACTGGTCGTAACGCCAGATAGAACGTTTGCGTGGGTATCATTAGGGTGCTCACGATTAGACCAAGGTTGAAACTCAATTGCATGCAGGTTCCTCCAATAATACTTTTCCATTATATCCCACCACCGCTCGCGGTATGCTATGTTTGTACTTTCAAAAGCCACTTGTTGAATTACGGCCTGATATTTGCTATCAGAGGATGTACATACCGCGGATGGTATGAATCTTGGCAGTACCAAGTAGTTGTGCGGGTGGCGCTACGGCTCGGCACGATCCTAGTTCAAGTGGGACCTTTAATAGGTCACTCTTGCCCTTCTTTTGCAGTATCTGTATCAACAATGTCAAGCACCATGTCGAGCACCATGTCTAGCAGTGCTACAGCTCCTTCTTCTCCATCACAGTCAGATCCGCCGCCTCCAGATCCTCGTCGTACCGCCGAGGCCAAAGCAGCCTTTACAGCCCACCTTACAGCCATCGGCAACTCCCACATATCTGCACTTGAAAGTCGGGTCTCCGACATCCATAGCAATTCAAAAGCAATCTCTAAACAAGAAGATGATCTTACAAAAAGCACTAAGAAGCTAGCCGAAGAAACCAAAAAGCACCAAAAGATGGCCAATGATGCGGCAGGCAAGCTGAAAGAGCTGGGTGATATCCAGAATTGGGCCGAGGTGTTGGAGAGGGATCTACTCGTCTTGGAAGAGACGATGCGTATGGGAGATGGTGAAGAGAGCGGGTGGGAGACTGAAGAGGAGGTGTGCGAGGAGAATGTTGGGGGTTCCCCCGCGCTAGTGGTTAACGAAGATGATAAGGCGAAGGCAAAGAAAACGATTACAGAGGGGGTTAACAACCACGAACAGAAAAGACAAACAATATGAATTGATGATTGGATGACTTGCGAGGTCCATAATATAGGAGGTTTCAATTCTGCTACATATTCAGCATGTTTTCGACAGCTTAATTTCCAATCCTTTACATGGAATATGCACTCTTACGACTCACAATCTGAACGAAGACAACTTGAGCCTACAATGAACTTTCTCTACTGGACTACAGTCCGTCCTCTCGCCATGTGCTGCCAACGGACGAGCGCAACGTGACAGATACGGTCAAGTGCCACGCAAGACATAATAATGATCTCGGGTACTATCCATATGACTCATTGGATTTTGACTCCACGATTGGATTTGGTCTATAGTTGGTCTATACTACACTAATACGTAAAGCAGTCTCTTTCACTCTTCATCAACTACAGCCGTGCATATTCGTCCTGGCAGCCCTAATCACTATGTCAGATTCATCACCATTGCTCTTCGACCTCCCCGGGTAAATCCCTTATTATCCTCATCAAGCTTCCTCTAGGCGACCATCGCACAACCAAAAAAACCTCCCTGTTTGGGGTCAGTAAAATACCTTCGACTTCAAAAGTATTTCTGATACCGAAGAACGCCTACTTAGAAGTTGCTTTCGGGGCAACGTGAATTGATCTACAAGCTGAATGCATTGGGCTTTCATGCCTTCCGAGCTCTCACCCGGGGGCTTCTTTCGTACTGCTGGGTATCTTCTCTACTAAGGATACTTGGGTATTGGCAGAAGGACCTTTCCCTGGATGCGCCCCATGCAGGTTCGCTGGGAAGTGGAGGAGATACTAGGGATGAACCCGCAGGTTTTCGGATGCAGTCCCAATGATGCAGAATCAGAAAGCTTGAGCTGCACTTCACCATCCATGACGAGTATGGTAGAGCAAGAAGCCCATAATACATATCCATACGGCTCCATGGATATTCTACGGTGCTTCAAGGGGGGAACAAGAGGCAGCATTGTCGTTCGGGTGGAGGATGCTTGGGAGAGAGCCTCCCAGTGCGTCTGGATTACCTTCTACTGGATCTCACCAAAGTGCATACATCGTATGGAGCGTAATTCGATGTCTGTTTGGCACGAATAAGGTATCGGAAGATTGAGCATGGCTTGTCCGGCGACTGCGAGAAGATTGTCGAAGGAGATGAATTTCTGTAGTTGGCTAGCCTGGTGAATGCATTCAGCTACGACAGATGATCATACATCCAAGGAGATGAGAAGTCCAAGGAAAATGGTTCATGAGCGATGTACTAACGGTAACCGGTGTCAACGGTTATTATCGGGCATCACTTGGGCATCGTGGCGGATTGCAGATTAGACAACCGACAACAGATGTTGCTGTTTTATGTTTCAACCTCAGCAGGTACTATGATCACACTCGCTAGCACCAATGCTCGCTGGCGTGTTGAAATATCAATCGGCATCGGAATCATGCATAACATCGATTCCTCATCACACATTATGTTTTCCCTAGGGGATTAACTTTCTTCATTCATAACAGCTTCGCAATGCGTGGTGATAGTGGAAGCAGATTTGGTTGGCAGTAAATTGACGCGTCGACAACAAGGAAAATTTCCCCATATCCAGATAAGAGGAGCTTGCGGGATCTTGTTACGTTGCTTTTTGCGGAGAAGGAGTAAGCCACAGAACAATTATGGACCCCCCTCATAACATAGCCATTGCGTATACGTACGAATGAGAAGTACGTATGATTTGGCTATCTGCTCTACACTGACATGACTCAGACTGCTCGCCACGTTTCTTAGAGTACTTATGCATTAGTCCCGCCCCGCATGATCAAAGTGGAGCCGAAGATTTCCTGGTTGTTATGATTTACAATCAGAGCAATCAGAGCCTGCATGTGGCTTGCAGAATTTCGGCACTGTCCCGCCGCCTAGGCAATCATACACTTTGTCACTCGTCTCTACTCAACAATATCATCGTAGATTCGCCCGTCGGCGTCTTGGAGTGATACTTCCGTGTTACCAATAGATGTCAAGTGTCGTTCCGTGGCCTCCGGATCGGCTATTTGATACAATTCACGATGGCCGTTGAAACGTGCAGTATGGCAGCATGGCAGCATGGCAGCATGGCTACCTGCAGAATGAATAGCTATGCAGTACTCCGACACTGGACCCTTGTGAATGGCTAACATGCCTTCCAACCTTGCATAGCCGGTCGAGGCATGCCCGATCTGCGGTCCCTTGCGCGCTCATCAAGCACTGCATGCTCAATGCTCTTTGCCCCCACTGCTCCGGACCAACCGTTAGGTGGAAGCACCTGGGACTCATACTTTCTTTTGAGAAACCTCAAGATACATCCCTCCACCCACCAGGTACCATCCACCCTGGCTACACTGTATGTGCTACATTGAACCATCCCACGCCCTATCCTTTGTCCAGATTCGCTTCAGTCGAATAAAAGCGGTCCTGTGCAATTGGCCACTGAATACGAGGTCGACCTATGAGGTAGGCAATATTGGACACTCCAAGGAGGCTAAGAGAGCCATTTTGCGCAACGAACTGCAGATTTGCAACCAGCAAATCAAATTAAGACTATATTTCGTTGTCAGTGTAGGAATTCTAGAAGCACCGCGAGGAGGGAGCGGGGGCGTTCTTGGAACTGCAGCAAGGGACACGCCACGCCAGGTGATACCTTCACCACTCTCCCTCACTGGACGATCGTAAGCCATTTCTGAGAACGAGCAACCTGCTTCGCCGATGCTGATGGTAAAAGGGCTGGACAACCTGCAGCTCGGAGGAGGTTTCGAGGCGAGCTTCGTCGAATCACACTGTGCACTGGATTGGCTCCTGACTATTTTAACCCCACGAGATCGCCAGTCCTCCCCAGGTTGTAAAGAAAACATCAAGCTTAATACATTTGGGTGTCACGGATGCAAAATGCCCATCTCTGACAACTCCCCCAAGCCTGCAATCGACGACCCGTCTGAGGTACCCTTTGACATACTCTACCAACAATGTCTCAAATTACCCCCAGAGCTGTGCGGGATGATTATGAAAATGATATTCGAAGACGTCTTTGGCCCCAGAAAAGTTCTCCCACATCAAGAACCGCAGCGAGATCAAGCAGCCGGTAAAATCTTTCTGGCCCTGGATAAGGACATGTACCGACGAAATTTCGACCTCTACTGGTCCAGCAACACCTGGGTTATTGGGGATGGACCTGTCTCGAAAACGATGCGTTTCATGTCAAAGGGTTTCCCCATCTCGCGGGTAGAATATTCACGACAAGAGCCCTGTCCAGCGGCCTTGAACATCCAGTCCATGGAGCTTTGCTTCAGCTATAAGGACGCAATTGACCCTGCGGACTGGAACGGCCTCACCAATTTGGAACAGGGTGTTCCTGATGTCAAAGACCTTCTGGATCGTATAGACTCAGACGAAACGAGGGATTTTCTGGAGAAACATGGGGAGCTGTTCAAATCAGTAGCCTTAAAGCAATGGCAGGACAAATTCGACCGGGTTGCTGTGCTCAATCTACGGCACTTGACACTGGACATGAGGAAGGCAATGGTGCCGTCGGATGGGCCGGCAGGAGAATATCTTGGGCTGAAGGCTGTTGAGCTTCTGATTCCTTTTGTTCACGGACTGCCAGCAGAGTTCAAGATTTTAGCACGGAGTCGGGAAGAAGAGGAGCAAATGCGCAACATCTTCAAGGCGAAGAACTCGTGAAGAGTTGGCCTGGTGATTGACTAGTATGAATATGGAGGTTTCGGTTCTATTTGTAAGGCTATAAAAGGAGTTGGTTCCGGTAGTCTGACGAAATTGTTTATGGGAGAAGTTGATGATAATGTGTAATGAGTGGAGGTGGGGGAGCTGAAGCTAGCCTTTAATAAGGGCGAACCAATCATCTTTTCTACTGGGAAATGTTATACTAGTACTCTTTGAGATCATTTGTCGTCATCAATGCTTCCCAATGCGGCGGCGATGGAAGTGACCAATAGGCTTAGCACAGATTGTAGTATTCGTGTAGAGTATTGCATTTAGCACACACTATGAATTCTCTAACTGGCTAACTACCTTGAATACCACGCGAGATCGTCAACTAACCCCGCGCTTTGTACGACATCTAAAAGGCTTAGACCCTTAGGCCAGGCTTTTAATGCGGCTACGATGGTCTCGGCATACGCCTTCCCGGTTGGTAGGGTAGTAGTCCTGCAACACCAGCTTCCTACCCATTCTTATATACCTATCGACACAACCACAATCTCTGACGGAGTGACCATCCACGACGATATATCTCTTCCACCCACTCACNCTGGATGACTCTTTCTGGTGGCGCCGAAACCTCAGTGAAGAGATCGATCGAATCTCGATAACGACGTTGGTCAAAGAGTTGCTGTGCTTTTAGCATTTTGACCTCGCGCATACGAGCATCCTTATCATTTAGGTGACTCTCATCCAGCATATTCATAAGACTGATAGCTTCGTCAAGCCTTCCTCGGTCTACTAATGTATCGACTTGAGTATCATATTCTTGAGCGATCACCCCCCAAATGCACCGATCACTCAACACCAGAAATCTTTGACCAGCTTTGGCCAAACTCGCGTCTGCTTGCAGCATGTGAAATTGATTGGCGGAGGGTAAAGAGATAGTCTGGAGAAGGCTGAGGGTCTCCGGGTTCCTCACCTCGAGTGTGCCCTTGGCTGCTTGCAGCGCAATTAGGTATGGATGTGAATACCCAACAGCTTCGGGCGCAACGGACCATGGTATTTGACGGCGCCCAAGGGAGTTTCCGTCCCAACCCCTGTCCCCCCTCTTCACCCTCATTCCCCCCGAGATCCGAGAAATCATTTTCCACCACGCCCTCCTCTTCTCCCCCAACCCCCTCAAACCCTACTCCAAACACTCCTACTGGTACCGCCCCTCCTACACCCACGCCCGCTCCATCGCCACATCCCTCCTCCGCACCTGTCGCAGAATATATCTAGAAACATACACCCTCCCCCTCGAACTAAACGAGCATATCGTCTGGGGCGTGGAGAAGTCTAGAATACCACCTGGCTCGGACCGGAAATCTTACCTCCTCCATCGCTTGAAACCTGATCAAAAAGATCTCATTACTTCCGTGCATCTCTTCACCCAGCAATCCTGGCTCGAGGACTGGGGTCCGGGGCAGGGGGAGCAGTGGTTAGCGTTCTCGCAAGCCTGGCCGGAGCGGGCTCCACCGAGAATCCGAATCACGATAAGACATACGGATTGGTGGTATGATTACCTCGGCGAGAATCGCCCTTTGGCGCTCGATCCGAAACGCAAAGGGGAAGCGCGCGTGGGGGAGTGGGTTCCTGCTGAGGAACCATTTGAGAGGGATAGTTGGGGAGCGAGGTTTGAGAATTTAAAGGGGGTGAGGGTTTTGGAATTGGAGGTGGAGACTGTGGTGGGGAAGAGGGGGGAGTTGGATGGGAATTTGGTGATGGCGCCGAGTTGGCGGTTTAGGTTGGGGGATGGGAATGTTTTGGTTTTGGATGAGGGGGCGACGGAGAGGTGGGAGTGGTGTGGGTCGAGGCATGTTAAGGGGGTGGGGGGGAGGGATGTACCGGCTGGATTGCAGTGGGGAAGGAAGGGGAGTAGAGGTAGTAAGGCGGGGGGGATAACGAGGAATGGTTCTGTGGCTGGGGAGGAGGAGGAGCTGGCGGTGGAGGATCGAGTGGAGTATTATGTTGTGCTTTTGACGTATCGGGCGAAGACTGCGAAGGAGGTGGAAGAGGAGGATGCAGCCAAGGCGGAGGAGGGGATGAAAGAGAATGAAGAGGAGGAATTGGCGCTTGGTCATTCATCGACTAAAACAAGTGCTACGGTCGTGCCTGCACCACCTGTGACGAGACCGAGGGTTTTATATAACAGGTTCAATGCTCCGCCCACTTATTATGGGTGAGCCCTTGTCTTTTGCAATGGGGATATTGAAATGCTTATGCCTACAGACCACGGTTTGGGAATGGTTGATGGTGGATGACATTAAGGTCTGGAATGGCTGGATATTACTGGGCTTAGAGAGCAGTGGACTCGGCGCTTATGGATGTTGAGTCAAGGCGAAAGACGAGATGATAGCGCTGTAGCTATATTCATGTACAGAGCTCGTCGCCGAAGGGAAATTTCATTGCACGATTCGATGTAAGATGAATCACGTGTCAAAAGGAGATAGTGATACCCAGGTGCACGGAAGACACTGGGAAACGAGGCTTATGTATATATACATGCAAATTGGCTTGGGAAAGCCTTTATCAAACATATGAAGGTACGCTTCCTTGTTAACAGTACACATCTTGAGAATTTACAATCGATCACGTGGGTATCATACGCTTTTCTCCGCCCCAAACATGCCAACCCAACCCAGTCCGCAACTGTTCTTCCCAAATCATACACATCATGCAGTATACGCACAATCATTCTACAACCTACTCTCCAGCACAGAACCCTCCTCCCCACTCCTCTGCCTCTCAATCTTCACCCTCCCCCCCACAAACCCTCTCCTATTCCTCCCCGTTCTCCCCCTCCCCAACCAATTAAGTTTCAATGCCTTCGCCAAATCCTCCATCTTCCCCTGCGCATCGTCCCCACTCTGAACACTAGCGAGCACGCTCACACATTGCAGCATCCGTCCCACTGTTTCGGTCACTTGCGAACTATCCGGTGGACCTTGTTGCTGGCGGACGTTTCGAGTTGAAGGGGATCCGAAAGATGGGAGCTCGTTAGCGGAGAGGTTAGATGTCGCTCTGCTTCGTCCGCCATCGCCTAAGAGGGTGGAGCCTTGAGAGTTGAAACTTGCGATGCCTGGGTCTAAGCTAGCTGCTGTGCCTGGACGACCGCCTACGACACCGTCGAAGGTATCTGCAACAGGACTAACACCCACGTTTATACTGTCGAGGCTGAGGCGGGAGAAAGTTGCTTTCAGCGCTTCGTAGTGCGCTAAAATCACGTTGTCGCGGTAGGACAGTAGTACTATCCTGCGTACGTCGAGCTCATTTCCAAAAGCGTGATCTGTGGAATCAGGATTTGCACCCCAAAAGTCGGCAGCTTCTGTGGCTGTCATGAGAGTCCCATGGCCTTTAAATTCAAGGTCTAGTGGGAGGAAGACGGCTTGCATATAAGGCAGAACTATGCCGAAGACAAACATCCACAATTCTACTAGAGACGGCACAAGTCGGTGGTCTGGCACACCACGAAGACCTTGGTCTAGGGATCTGAAGCCCGTCTGGAGCAGTTCGCGCAGGTCTTCTATGATTATAGTTGGCACTCGCGTATGGATGCATCTTTGTATGTGCACTGTGACAAACTTATTGAGATCCTCAACTGGTATTCGTAGTTCTTCGCCTTCGAATATGATCAACAGCTTCACCTTCAAAAAGTCCCAGACATCTTCAGGCCGCATATTGTTCAGTCCGTACCCTTGTAAAGCTGCGACATTCGGTATTTCAGCGCTTGCTGGTATGTTTCCGCTCAGAGCTCCACCAGTCGCCCGATCCACCCTGTCGATGTCGGCTTTCTTGGGAGCAAAAGGTGGAGCGTACGCTGGTAATGCCTTTTCCTCTTTCTTCTTTTCTCGTAAAGCACGACCCCCATGTCGAAGATCCAAACCACTGAAAGAGGATGTTGCAGGACTAGCCGGTGCAGGCGCAAAGGAGTATAAAGATGAAGGAGCATTGGGATCAAGTGGCTTGGAGTTGCTTGATGCTGAAGAAAGCGGCAGTACATGGTCATCTCCAATCCTGTCTTTAAGCTTGTTCTTTTGCCGCGACAGGAAGTGGTGTTTATGCGCTTTCTCCTTCTCGGTCGTCGTTTGCCTATCTGAGGGTACTAGAGTAGACGTTGAGGCGTTATTTGTAGAGTATATGGACGAAGCACCAGAAGCTAAAGAATCAGCTAAACTAGTGACTGACGGATTGACCATATTTTTCAATCCACTTGTCCCGGGCGCCCCGATCTTGTTGGGCGATGGTAACGGCCTCTCTTTCTCCATATCTTTGCTTGACCCACTCTTGGGCTTTGAGAATAGTTTCATCTTCGACCTCTCATTCTTAAGCTTGTGTTCCTTTTCGGGTGGCTCAAAGGCCGGAAGTACAGGCGACACATGAGTGCTTCGAGGGAAGGCTACATTTGCGGCTGTTGTGGCTGCAGCTGAATGTCCACCAACAGCCCCATTGTAGTATTGCCTTCCCGGCGTTTGAGGGCCATTAACCTTTCTTATACTATCTGAGGAAGCTGTTTGTATCGGGGGAGGTTTCCGTTTTCCCGTAATCGTACCGGGAGGACTCTGATTTGGGCTAGGTAGAGTAATTGAGCGCTGCCTGCTGTGCTGTTGGGTGGAAGCTTGGTGCTGCATTGCAGCTTGTGCGGCTATTTGAGAGGCACTCAAATTGGCCATTGCAGACTGATCGGAGAGCGTTGCAGTCGGTAAAGAGGGTTCAAAGAAGCCTTGCGAATGCTGGCGCCGGTGTGTTTGGATTTGCGGTGACGCTCGTAGAGGAAGCTCGCTGCTGAATTGGCGATTTGGAGACGGTCTCGAGAAGTTATTCACCGAGGAGTTGCTAGAATTGGAGTGGGTAGACGGGAAGAATGGCCGGCCGAGCTGTGGTTGAGGCGATCGAGTCTCACGGGAGTGGGCCGTGACTTGAGAGGAGCTGGAAGAGTCGCTCAAATCTGACGCCCCACCGCTGAGAGGACGAGACTGAGATGGATGGAGACCTGGGGACGAGGGAGGACGAGGAGAGAATGCGCCCGGGCGCCGATAATTTGTGGAATTCATAGTTGTATACGATGTGGCTTCCCTAGTGGTGAGACAACGACCTAGTCGGGTGTCAGACCTCCTCAACCTGGTTCTATCCGAGCTTCAGAGACCACCGGGCATTCTGTACACATCTCTGAACCTGTAAAAGCTCAATAGTCGTACCTTGCCCAGGTTCCTGGTTCATTAGGGCGGGCAGGCAGAGTAACACGAGTCTGGCGGCAGTAGGCGGGGCGGCGAAGGATTCCCCGCTAGCACTCGTCACTAGCCTGACAATCTCCTACTCACTTGCCCCAGACTCGCCTCTACCACAAAGAGAAAGCTGCGCTCATATTCTAAAGCTATGGCTCCAGCTCCCGACAGCTCGAAGCCTACGACATTTCTGCAAGCCACTTACACAAGCCCCACGTCCTCCAAGACCTTCGCTCACACTCTGCCCTCCGCCTCAACTGCCACGACCAAGGAGAAGACAGCCTACCTTTCGGCACTGCGGAAGTCGGTCGTCAAGTTACAAGAGGATTTTAATGGCTTCTTGACTACTAAGATGGAGGAGGATAAGGCGCTGGCGGCAAGTGCTGGCATAAAGGTTGATGACAAAGCGGAGGAAGACAACTACGGGGAGGAGAGGGTCGAAGAGGAGGGTTGAGGGTGGAGGCTTCGCTACTAGACCCAGGATTCGGAAAGCTGATAGACCCGGGATTCGGAAAGCGTGCAGATTGCTAGAGTGCTAGAACTGCAATTGGGGTATCTTAAGTATAGGGATCAAATCCTACAACAACCGGCGCAGCCATCCATGACCCGAACCAACAACGAGCCTTGGTGATGCATCTGCCATTTACTCTCGTTCAGATCCGTCACTATCACCTAGTGGAGCAGCCGTAGTGAACCACGGTATTGCTGTACAGATTTGGAGTCAGCTGGGTTCAGTTGGTACTGAAGCGGAAGAGTAGGACTTACTCAGGGAGGACTTTGATGGCACTTCCCCCAAACCGCTTATAACAGACGCCGCAAACTCGATCCTCAGTAATAATGACTCTCCGATTTCTACCGGCGTTGCCTCCTGGTACACCAGCACCAAGCCGCAATTTTGCTTCTTCCGCAAACGCAAGAGTGCTCCTCAACCCGGCTACTATACGCCCTTCGTTGACAATGGTGTTCGCTGAACGTATCCGACCTCGGAAGTAAGCCTCAAGTTCCTTGACGGGGAGAACTTCGGGGATCAAATTAAGGGTCGAAGAAGCCGGCATGCGCGCGCCATGCTTCGCGAGGATGTTCAGCGCCGGACCCCATTGAGGCTTGTGTGGAGGCGGAGGAGACAGGTAAAGCGAGAGTAGCGTGTGATATATTGAAGGAGAATCGTCTTCTGGGTCGACCATGGGGGCTGGAAATGATTGCATTGTTGTGACTGAAGATGTTTCAATTAGATAAATTTGGTTGCAGTACCTAAGAATTGTTAATATTGGTTCTTGAGTAATAAAACTTTGTCTCAGCTTACTCCTCAGCTTTCTCAGCATCTTGAAGCTGAAATACATAAATATCTAAAGCTTGCTTATGCTGGCCCATGTTGCTCAAGACGATGGCTCTCGCCTCGTAGAGATTGGGGTCTAGATGAATTTGTCAGCCAGAGCCAACATAGTATTAGAAGCGAACGACCATACTATCTTTCGGCAGCTGACCAAGAGCTTTGTAAGGTTGATAGTATTTGCTTGACTTCAAAAAATCAAGCGTTTCATCTTTCCATCTTGTCCGTTCATCATCATTTTCGAATTCGTCAGCCTTCAGACCTTCAATGTAGACTTGAACAAGCCTTTGATGGAAATCCGGAGTGGTATCATTGAGTTCTCGGATGATGTGCTCAAGATATTTTACAGCAAGCTTTTTGTCGATCTTTTCCAAGAATTGGAGCACTGGCAGCCGTGGTAGGGTCTCCGCATTCTCTGTGTCTGCCATGAAAACCTCCATGCCAATCTCAGGGGTCCTGCGTAAAGGCCACTCAGCAAACTGCAAGATCAGACCAATCATTTCCGGGGGTAGATTTTGCAGGTAAGCGATCGTTCTCCGAGAGCCTTCTAGTTGAGGGGCAGCTTCATCCGCATGATCAACATCCCCGAACCTCTTCAGCAAGTCCAAGGCTTGGCGATGGAGCTTCTTGCCGTAGAAAAAGTCGACGAGATCATTGTAGCGGCCTGCTTCGATGAGCTTCTCATTGACCACGTCCGGATCGCAAAAGTTGTCGATGCGGAAGAGAGGGCCAGCGAAGGATGGACTGACGAACATATACACTCGAAACAAAGTAGTATCTACAAGCTTTGCAACTTGGAGTAAGTGTGCTTCGTCCGATGGGTCAATTGACTTCTTTCCGATTAGTGCTGAAATATCCGCCATTTCTGACTTGGTCAATTTGTTCAGTGCGTCAGGCTTCAACCTTCCGTCAGTGTCTAAGACCTTTTTCAGGGCTGTCCTTGCATCTACGAGAAAGCCCCGTAGCTCCTCAGACGCAGTCTTAAGATCTTTCCCTTCTGATAGACGTGTCAGTAACGAAGAAAGAGGAAGGATACAGCATTGACTGACCGAGTGGCTTGTCAACAGCCGTCGTATCACCCTGATCCGCACCGCTACCCTCCGACATTTGTCTTGACGGGGCACCCTCGGAAGAGGGTTGACTTTCGGGCATGTCATCGGTACCCTTCGAAGCCGATGCAGATGCGCTTCCCGCGATGAATGGAGGATACATCTGGATGACTCTTTCTGGTGGCGCCGAAACCTCAGTGAAGAGATCGATCGAATCTCGATAACGACGTTGGTCAAAGAGTTGCTGTGCTTTTAGCATTTTGACCTCGCGCATACGAGCATCCTTATCATTTAGGTGACTCTCATCCAGCATATTCATAAGACTGATAGCTTCGTCAAGCCTTCCTCGGTCTACTAATGTATCGACTTGAGTATCATATTCTTGAGCGATCACCCCCCAAATGCACCGATCACTCAACACCAGAAATCTTTGACCAGCTTTGGCCAAACTCGCGTCTGCTTGCAGCATGTGAAATTGATTGGCGGAGGGTAAAGAGATAGTCTGGAGAAGGCTGAGGGTCTCCGGGTTCCTCACCTCGAGTGTGCCCTTGGCTGCTTGCAGCGCAATTAGGTATGGATGTGAATACCCAACAGCTTCGGGCGCAACGGACCATGGTATTTGACGGCGCCCAAGGGAGTTTCCGTCCGTATCTATGAACAGTGTGTTGATGTCCCTTGCGAGTAACATTTCCGTTTTGCCCAATTGTGTTGCCAGCGGCGGTGGCGCACTCATTCCGAGGTAGCTCATACCGGCTACACCAGCTCCGGAGAACCGTCCTCCATCTTGACCAGCTGCTCCACCAATACTGCCAGGGCCTACAATATCTGTAATTGCTGATGTCTGAGTGTCTACAAGGACATAGCTAGAGTTGAGGCCGGCGATCAATCTCGTATCAGTGGCCCAAGTGAGGGACTTGATGCCTGTGACGAGTGGGATCTCAGTCACCTCGGGCGAGAGCTTGCCATCTCGCCAGGACCATAGTATGAGCCTTCTCTTGACAGCAACCGCAAGGCTTGACAGCGTAGATCCATCTTCGTCCGCATTAGTAGCCACAGCAAATGTGCTAGCACCCTTAGCCTTTGCCAATGTCTGCTGTAGTTCGTAACTTTTGAGATTGTGGATGTTGACTTGACTGTTGGAGAGAGAGAGGAGGATGTTTGCTTCCTTGACTATGGCCAATTGCTCCACCTTGTACTTTGCGAATTTCTCTTGCTCACGCAGTAAGTCCACAGGCTTTTGTCCTGCCTGAGACTGGGGCCTGTCTTCTCCAGTACCTTCACCATTCTGTTCACTGGATCCGTCTGCAGGCTCATTGACTCTGTACATGCGTAAGCTGCCCGTGTTCAAGCCAACGAGCAGGCGGTCATCTAACCATGGAACTATTAGCGAGGTTCTTTAGGTGTTTGCATATCTGGCGAATACCATATGCGAGGACAGACTCGATCTTCGACTTGTCCCTCTGCTTGAGCTCGACAATTGGTTGAGCGCTGAAGGCGGACAGCATTGCTATTGCTCTGCACGCCTACCACTATTCTCATGTCACCCTATCCTAGTACCCCACGGTCTCGCCATCATTCCTGCTACGATGCCAACATCATAGCTTGAGACAGGAGACGAGGTTCGTGTTAGGTTAGCTGTTCGGAGGTTACCAGGTGTCTCGGCGTTATGACGGACCGTAATGACGTGAGGCCTGATATGTATGCTATGGAGAATGTTGATAGTATGTATGACTTATTTCAATCACTATGTACAACTATAAATAACAGTCTAATACGTGAATCATCATTGGTATCTTTCTAAACCTTTTCCCGAACATGTCGTTCGTACTATTGGACCCAGAACAAGACCGACAACTCTTTGATAAACTCCGGGGTATAGAACAAAGCATATCACGATCGCTCTCAGATTTCGCACAGTTCCACCGAGCCTCGGATTGCAGGGCTCTGTTCTTGCACTTGGTTTTGATGCTTACGGCCTCTGTGAACTATGCTTATAGCACGGTCTGGTGCCATTCAAAGCCATTAATCTATATTAGTCCCTGTCTTCGATGAGGCCCTAGGCATACCGTATCGTGCTGTCCAACTCCTTTGATCCCCTTGATTCGTGTCCAGGAAGCTCTACAGCGAAGTGTGGCGGACTCGGAGCGCGTGCTGCCCCGTTTGGGAACTGATCGTGGGCTTTCGGCCTCAATGGAGCCACATAAGGGGACCTTGGGTTCGGAACAATGGCGTTGAAGTGATTATGATTTTCGCTACTGTAGGCGGTCCCTTGACTTGCCACGCTGTTACGGTCACTGTACGAGTGGCGGTCAGAATAAGAAGAGCCCAGTGGGGGCGACGTCGGCGAAGTATATGTGGTGTTTGCAGGTGGATACGGGGTATTTTCATAAGAGGAAGTAATTTGGGAGTGGTAGTCTGGTGGATAAGACTCGCGGAGTGATTGCTGAGCAGCCAAATCGCTGTTGTGCACTTGGGCTTCGATGAGTTGTGACCTCTCTACAAGCCTCTGCACCAAAGCCCCGTGTGCCTTCTTGGTCGTCCCTTTAACGAACTTCACCATCGTGAAGTTACATTTCATGTCCACGTCTTCACGGAGCCACAGGCCTTGCTTTGGGACACCCAAGCCCATCTCGACTGGCTGGATCGGCTCTCCTGGTAATGTACCGCCAACAGTCCATCTACCTTTCATGTTTAGGCCCATTGGCGCATAAATGTGCGTTTGTAGGCCATCTGGCAGGTCATGAAAGCAGCCGTTGAATGTAACACTGCCTGAATACAGGCCTGGTACATAGTTGACTTTGTCGGTCACAGCGTACCATTTGCAATGAAATTCTTCGGCGGTCGCACTTGGTGGAGGTTTGATTGGATGTCTCTCCGTGACGAGTGGATTCAGGTCTATCATCGCAAAATGGTCATGTAGCGTTTCGAGTACCGTTTGCCTCGAGATTCCAGCCGGAAGCGCCGTCACTGTTGTGAAAGTGGTTCTTTTCGACATATCTGGAGAATCAATACTAGCTGCGAACCTGGTATTGAATCTTTTTAAAAAGAGCGGAGATAAAAGACGAGAGCGAGCAGGTGTTTATCAATATTTAATCAGCTGACAGAAGCGAGATTGCAAATGGTCATTGTTTCTATATTAGTCAGTCCCACCGCGACATAGACCAGTGTATTTTGGGTTGCAGTAAGCTTTAGATAGAAGTGAAGGTGCATTCTTAGAGGCATGGTGTAAGCATTTAGTGGGCGATTGTGGTGTGACTTAGCTTGGATCTCCCGGGATACAGACCCGGGTAGTGTGGCTGAGTCGGGGCGAGGACGCGACGCTGTATGGTCTTCTTGTCTCCCATCTTGAACCTGGCTGATAATGCTTTGTCAGTGTAGCGAAATGACGTTACCTCAACGTTTTCATTCCTACTCAGTTAGGGCGGTGTCATGGTTGGGATTCTTTGTATAATTATGTATTAGGGTACCTTACGAAGAAGAAATGAGAAACTAGTTGAAGGCGTGGCCAGAGCCTAGATCGATTTTCAAGCTACCAATGCTTAGAAGCTGACTGGCGGGGTAACCGGCCGCCGTCAGCAAAACACCATGATCCTCACATCAGTTTTGCGTGGATTCTCACATCAGTCTTGCAAGCCTGAAAAGGGCGAGTCGAAATAAAGAATTTGCTTGCAACCAACGCCAACATTGATAGGTCTCAGACTACTTGCCTGGACAAACCAGTCAAACAGTAAAGGAAACGACTGAATTGTTCGTGCTTAAAACTCGAGGGGTAAAGCTCAAGACTCGAAGCACGAAAACCGAAGCTCTGAACTTGCAAAGGCTTTTGGTTCTCAACCTACACTGCTACCCGGGATCCGTATAATGGCTCATCCCTCGCTCTTGGTGTTTCGAAGGACCGTACAAAATCTGAATGCCATCATTCTTCGCATCGAGAGGTTTCATATCTTACAATCATGCCATTCTCTGTCGTCCCCGTGCTGTTTCGTCCGGCTCCACAACCTGGTCGACTAAAACATGTCGTTCTTTATTAGAAGCTCAGACAGAGAGCTTGGCTAGCAAAGCTTGTAATACTGAGACAGCCTCGAAATCTTAGGACGGTCTGACCTTTCTTGACGTTAGACCTGGCATACCTGAGGTTGCTCCGTTGCTTAAGTCTTCGGTTGTATTCGCTACATACATGCTTGTAGGACGTAATACATACATACCTAAGTCTTGTACCTAGTGTTCCCGGTTGCGTTCATCCTAACTGAACATTGGATTGACACGGCAGCCAGACATACTAGGGTTCCGAAACGAATAAGAATGCTTCCAGTACGGCCCAGGCTTAAGTTGACCTTATGGGTCAGCGTGAGCCCAATGTGTGAGCTTCAGCGAGCTGGTTGTCTCAGCCAGGAAGCTGGCAAATCGCAATGAGTGGTTTTGATGTCAAGGTGCCTTCAATGAAAATTGCGGCTGATGTAAAGCTATAGATTGCGTGGGGAGACTTCTCGGGGCGATACATAAGGACCTACCTTATGCCCGATCATATAGGTATCATATTAAACGAAGTCAGGAGAAAAAAACGGACCCCTGGACCATCGGCTTCCCCCAACTCTGGCAGAAGTGCTCAGCTTATTACATCTGGTTTGATGAGGTTCGAGTCGTAAGTGATGCGCAGGGTAGAATTTTTCACTTTGTAATCCTGCTGGGTACATGGAGCGAGTGTATTGATGATACTTGGTCTGGCCCATCAAGCTACGCACGGGTAACAGCCTCCACCACAAGGCTATTCTAATTCATGCCAGAATAGGCAAGCTGCCTGACCAGCGGCCCCCACGACAAGGAGTACTGCATATACCTTCGTACCTATGCCCGTGCAGGGTCTGAAGGCGCCTAGACTCCTCCTGCAGAAGATAAGATGCAACTGCATTGCACATCAACTGCAGGCCTGAATTCAAATTTTCCCGATCTGGTACCTCGATCCTCATGTGCGATATCAATGCATCCTCAACGGCCCGCTGGATCCGGCAGTCGAAGAATGCGAGGAGATACATGGTGCATGCTGCAGTATACAGTCGCGCTTCTGCGCGTCGCGAAGCAGAAGCGCTGAGTTTATTCTTGCATGGACAGGAAGATCAGTACAGCAGTTCTGAAAAGCAAAACCCGGGAGCGATTGCTGCATTCATGGGACTGATGTTTGTGCATAGAAAGATCCTTGATATTGGTCTAGGCTCTGGCATCTCCGCTTCGTTGTGAAGATTAATAATATATCTTTGCAGGTGTCTGCTTCAAATAATATTTCCATGAATGAATTAGCTCTGTTCTCATATCCCAGGTGACCTTGGATCTGTCTTCACACACACACACACCCTCACCCACTACTCTCCCGCTCTAGCACTCTTCCCATAGACATCAAGCCCCCTTTCCAACAACTCCTCCAAGCCATACAACCTCAATCCACAGCACAAAAACTCCAAGAACAGTAACAAACCTGACACTCCTACCATCTTAATATCAACGAAGGATATCGCGCGCGAGAGGGCGGACAATAGGATGGACCCATATCTGTCATGCTGTGAAGGCAGGAGCTTGGATCTCATATGGATGAAGCCCGAGATGGATTGAACATAACATCTGGGTGGACGTGGACTCGCTATGCTCATCAGAGCCAAAGATCCCCTGTAATATACAACAGCCTTATATTGAGAACATCTATTCGAACAATGGTATTATCATTACGATTTCTTAAGATTTATATAGGCCGGCAACCCAATAATAAAAATTAAGCTGCTACCGTGCCCATTTTTCCCTCGCCCAAACGTTTACCAATTCCAATACGAATAAAAGGTCCGCTCGATTTCGACCCCGTCATGGTTTTTAATCTTTTCCTCCTTGCCTCGCCATTCCTTTTCTCTCCACGTTCGGCTTTCTCTTCGACCCATGCGATCTTTTCAATCCGATAGCTCATACCGTCATGGTCATTTCCCCAAGCGCGTGATTTGATACCGTGATTCACGCGCGATGGATACCGTTGTAGTGTTGGAAGGATGAGCAGGGTTATATGGAGGTCTTTGCCTGGAGGTGGGAGCATCGGGACTGGTGGCGGAGCTGAGAGGGTTGACTGATGTTCGATATCTCTCGATTCCGCTGTAGGGTTCATCTCAAGCATAGTGAAATCGGCTATATCTCCCCAATCGCCACGGATCCAGCCTGAGTGGATTGCAGCCGCAAGTGGATCCGAATCATCTGAATATATTTCTGTGCCCCACAGGGAAGCACGGAGGCAAACTTGTTCACGGTGTTTCTGTGAAAGGTAGAACTTGGGAACGCGGATAGTTAACGTACAATTCTCTTTTCCTTCACAGGGAGGAATTATATAGGGGGCGGTTGTATATGGGAGTCTAGATTCGATGGACACTTTTGATATGGGAGGTTCAAGGCCAGGAGCATATACAACTGAGCCAAGATGGTGGCGCGGGAGATTGCGGACACTTTCGAGGATCTGATCGTTTTTGATAGTTGTTGAAGGTATGCGAGGAGGAGACTTTTGATGAAGATTTGGCGCCTTCGAACGAATGTGATGATGCTTCGTGCCATCAGGATGATAGTGGTGGTGGAGGTGATGATGATGTGATGATGTCCCGTTTGGATCATCGACGTGGTGATGGTGATGGCTATGAAATTAGCTAGATTCCTTAACACTGATCAGAATAAACATACCGGTGATGATGGTGGCCATGCCGGCTTTTTCTAACGCCCCGTGTACTCGTTGGCGCATTCGTAGGCCGGCTATCGAGTATCTCGAGTTCGTCATCATCCTTCGCCCTCCTAGACCTCTTGCCGACTCTCGACGCGTCTCGAGACGACCTTCCAAGGTCAACCATCTCCCTGCGACTCCCGAAAGGGGTGCGATTCTCGGATTCATGGTTCGGTTTCGGGCTCGGAGGTGGGAATGGCGTGGAGGCTCCGCTACTTATACCAGTGCTACCCACACCACTTCCAATGCCGGGAAAAAGCCGTGAGAATTCATTCTTGATGTTTGGATCGGTTGAAGGTCCTCTTATTTGACCCTGAGCACCCTGGACAGCTTGGGGTAATGGAGAAATGCGGCCGCGCTTATTGGTATCAAACATGGTGGCGAGCGAGTTACGATGGCTCTGGCTTCCATCATCTGAGGCCCTACTTGGCTGAAACCCTCCATTTACATTACCATTGCCTTCTCGACCACCTGCATTGTGATTTAAAGGCGGTTGACGTTCGGTCCCATTGTCAAAGAATCGATTCCGTGAAGCTGACGGCGAGTAGCCTGTCGCTTGTTGAGTGGACTTTTGGCGCTCTTCTCGCAGCCGACGGAGGGATTCCTCTGATAATGGCCCTTTGGTTGGGCTATACTGTGGCTGTGACTCGGACTGCATGTTTCGATTCAAAGCGTGACCTGCAAGAGATCCTCTTTCCGGACGCAGACCACTCGAAGGTGGTTCGGAAAACACTGATGTATGGGTCAGGAAGGGATAATCCACGCTGCGCAGGCGATCATCTCGTGGACTATCGTTGGCTGCGGACTGTTTGTCATGTTCTAGCCGCTGTTGCCGCTCCATCTCAGCCTGCCGCTCAAGCTGGGCCTGTTGCTCAAGCCGCGCTTGCCGCTGAAGTTGAGCATCTCGACTCAAGAATTCGAAAGATGTGACGCGATGTTGAGGTGGGTTCAGCTCTCTCCTGGCAATGTCCGCTCGTAAAGCTTCCATTTCTGTCCTACTATTCCTTTCCGATGGCGACTCGCGATATCCACTAGGCTGACTATTTGGTCTTATCACCAGTCCGCTGAGACTTGAACGTCGGTCCTGTTGCTGTCTTAGTTCTTGTTGAGCGCTGGATTCAGAATGTGGTGAATACTGGGACAGCGAGGTTGCCGACCCTGGTCCATTTCGAGAACTGTCAGGGGAGCCAGCTTTAATGGAGGTATAAGATCGTTGAGATGCACCTCCCGAATATGCCCGGAAGGGTCGGTTTGTCGGTGCTTGCGAGGTCCGGAATTTGTCGGGAGAGCTTCGATGCAGGAAGCCATTACCCTGGGACGACTTGGTCGGCGAAGAAACCAGCAGTGGCTGTGTAGAGGAGTAGGAGCTTGGTGGTGATGTGCCGTTCAGCGGGGTAGCCGTGGTAGGCTCACGAGATGTTCTAGGAGGGGGACCTGAGTCGAGCATAGACAGGATAGACATGCTGCTCCCGGGACGGGTTGATGATGATGGAGCGGGCAACTCTCGTCGGCCGGCAAATGGAGGAGGCGGAGGGGGAACTTGTGACATGGTAGGTCTAGCATTGTATTGTGGCGAGGGAGGTAGCATGGGCCGCCCAATGACCGGGGGTGGAGGGGGCGGAGGTGGTGGAACTTCTTGAGTAGCTGGAAGCCAAGAGCGTTGGTTAGCGACTGTGGTCTTCTGTGATAAATTACGAGAAAATGTATACGGAAGCCCTATACGTTATGCAACGGTGACAGCTGATGGTCACGCGGGGCGGCAGGCGCGCAGTAGAGGGGTAGATAATGCGCCAAGACTGAGTTGGGACGTACCTCCATACATCCTTGGCGAGCTGGTTCGATGCTCCTGGTGACGAGCAAGGTCTCTTTGTGGAGTCGCTGGGTCTTGCGATGTTGTCGCAAAGGCCAGGGAGGAGGAGGAGGAGGGGGGGGGCGGGAGTAGGGAGCTGTGTGATGATCCTGATAATTTTAGGTGAGCATCAGCATAACTTCTTCCTTCTTCCTTCTTAGTCTAGTCCTTGGTCTGTCTCGGTAAGTTAAAGTTAAGGGGGCGGAATTAGCGGCGGGAATGCAGCCACTTGCAAGGGCGTTTCCGTTGTCTCGGATCGCGGAGCTGTGGAGAAAACAGAAAATAAAACACCAAAACAATCTAGACCGCCTCAAGGCAGATCCCCGTAATCATGGAAACAATACCACACAGTACAAGACAGTACACCGGCTAAACACTCAAACGAATGCAATTGTAAAATCGCTCATCGGAATCGACTGGCAACTCAGATAAACACCGCAGACATCATGCAATGTAGGTTGACTATGCAAGTTGCTTATGCACGTGCATGCAGGGTCGGATGGGGATCTGATCACCACCAATTTGATGGCGCCGCGTACGATGACCGAGAAGAATGGCCACCAACCTGGAATCGGACAGCTCCAACGGTTGCCGCAACCCAAAAGCTGTGCTTCCGATATATTGGTGCATGTGTGCGAGAGGAGTGATGCGAACAGTGAATGGCGGGTGCGGAACGTGAAGAAGCAATGTAAAGCAGCACAAATGAACAGAGCTCTGAGTATGCAAAGACAACAAGCAGACGTAGTCAAGTACGGATTGCTTACCGTCTCCACTCTGTGATCTGTATCGATCTACCCTTCCGTCTGTAAACCTCCAATTCGCACTGTTCTCCTGCACTCTCTCCCTATTCTCCGTAGCTGTAGCCAACGCATCTCTGGGCGCAGATGCAGCATAGGTCCCAAGACTAAAGGCGCCTTGGGATGGAGGCTTGATCTGTTCCTGCCAGGCATCGTCGTAATCGTTTCTGCGTGGGAGGAAGGGGTCGTGGTTCAAGGGTTGCGCAGTGCGCACTGGTGCTTGTAGGGTGTAGGGAGGAGGAGGGATAGGAGCATGACGTGCATCTCGAAGGGCTGGTTGTGAGAGAGGCCGAGAGAAGGCCGAATGTGAGGTGTTGGTCCTGGAATCCATTCTTTTCTGCGCGAGGAGTGAGAGTTGTAGAGCCGCCGGCCACGCGGTCTAGAGCGTGAGTTAATACATGATCTGTGGTTGTTGATTAGAAGAAAGTTATGTTGATATTGCCGTCTGTTTTCGAAGCCGTGGAAGTAGTGATGTATGGCAGGAGTAGGAGGAGGTCGCAATGGAGCGGAGAGGTGGGAGTGGTTGAGTGGTATTGTCATTAAGACGGATCTCTTTTGGGGAAGGAAGTTACGGATAGGGTTTGATTTTTAGCGCGGAACAGCTGGATTTGCCCCTGTCGAAATGCCATCCAACCCCCCGTCGGCCCCCATCGATCGCCCCTCCAAATCAAAAACAGCGCACCCTACGCACCCTAAAGTAACCCACGTCACTCCCGCACCGGCATTCATCCCTGCATGCCTAATGCCGGAAACACCCTTCACCATACACCATACACCCATACTCCACAGTCACATTTCCGTTTACTGTTTGGGTTGTACGGAAAAATCAACATTGAGAGTGAATGCAATACACAATGCGAATGTCACTTATCATGTCGCGCCAGTGAGGCAAACCAGCATTCATTCAATTCACTCCGAATGACCTTCTCTCCGCCGCTAGCAACACAGGAGCACGTGCGGTCTTGCACCCAGTCATGGGCGACTTGAGTGCACAGCAAGCCTTCAAAGCGCATCAACGACGAGATGCTGCCTCTGCCAGGCTCCCCATCTGCATCATGGGCTATGTATAAGACTCGACTGGCTGCTGTCTTCAGGGGCGCTGATCCCCGCGTCTGCCTGGCTTTCTGGCTATTTGGTAAAACCCTCCAACACGAAACACACTCCAGCCTAAGGAGAAGCTGACTGTGGAAGGCCTCATCAACAATGTCCTATACGTGATCATCCTCTCTGCTGCCCTCGACCTCGTTGGCCCCACTGTCCCCAAGGGCGTCGTCCTCCTTTGCGATGTCATACCCTCGTTCTTCATGAAACTCTGCGCGCCTTATTTTATACACATTATTCCATACCCGCTTCGTATAATTCTCATGAGCATTCTATCGGCAGTGGGAATGCTTCTGATAGCGCTGACTCCTGCGTATACCGAGGGAGGGACCATAGCAACCAAGATGGCGGGGGTGGTCCTGGCCTCATCTAGTTCTGGAATCGGAGAGCTTAGCTTTCTTGCCCTGACACATTTCTATGGGAAGTTCAGCTTAGCTGCTTGGGGCAGTGGGACAGGAGGTGCAGGACTGATCGGTGCTGGCGCTTACGCTCTGGCCACAACATCAATGGGCCTAAGCAGCAAGAACACCCTCTTCGCATCTGCATTCCTACCGATTGTTATGCTTGCGAGCTTCTTTGTCGTGCTTCCCCTTGGCCCGCTAAAGCGGAGAGCTGCTCGTAATGACACCAGAAGACTGACTGCCAATGAGGATGAAACCATCCCACACACGGATACGGAGGACAGAGAAGCTGCAGAAGAGGAAGGGTTGCTACAAGAAGGCGGCACTCCCAACGATCAAAAACAAGCGACCAGAACTCCACATAGCCCAACTGCAACCTTCCTCCAAAATCTCCGTCGCTCCCGCTCTCTGTTTTTCCCTTAGTACGTCCCCAACCTAGCTCTCCTTCACCTCAGCTAACACCAGTCAAACAGCATGCTCCCTCTCCTCCTAGTCTACATAGCCGAATACACCATCAACCAGGGTGTCTCACCCACCCTCCTCTTCCCCCTCCCCTCCACACCATTCTACCACTACCGCGCTTTTTACCCTACCTACAATGCCATCTACCAATCCGGCGTCTTCATCTCCCGCTCCTCTACCCCCTTTGTCCGAATACACCACCTCTACCTCCCCTCACTACTCCAATGCGTCAATCTTGCCGTCTTGATCTTACAATCTTTGTTCGATTTTATTCCGAGTGTGTGGATCGTATTTGCGATTATTTTTTGGGAGGGACTACTGGGTGGAGCTGTCTATGTCAATACTTTTGCGGAGATTAGTGATAAGGTGAGGCAGGAGGAGAGGGAGTTTTCGTTGGGCGCGGTTACGGTTAGTGATAGTGCGGGGATTTGTGTGGCGGGGTTTGTGGGGATGGTGCTGGAGGTGGGGTTGTGTGGGTGGCAGGTTAGGAGGGGGAAGGATTGGTGTAATCAAATTTGAGGGAACAAATCTTGGATATCTCAACGTTAAACTCGTTAATTGAACTGGCTATACTCGTTCGTTCGTGGTCATCATCGTCCTCGTGGCGCCATCTCCTGCTGTCCTCTCGTCCCTTGCACATCCTCCTGAGAATTCAACACTACATCCATCGCCTGCTCTAATATCCCCAATCCCTCTTCTATCTCTCCCCCACTTATAACCAGCGGCGGCACAAACCTCAATGTATTCGTCCCACACGTTATAACCAGCAAGCCCCTCTCCCTCGCCGCCGTCACAATCGGCGTAGGATCCCGTGTCAATTGCAGCCCTAATATCAACCCTCGCCCTCGCACTTCTGAAATCGCTTCCGGAAACCGCTTTCGTAATCTCTCAAAACCAGCTCGGAAGATCTTCTCTTTTTCAATTACGGCTTGTTGGAGCACGGGATCGGAGAGCCGCGAGATTATGTAGTGTGCTAATCTGCATGCGAGGGGGTTCCCGCCGAATGTGGTTCCGTGATCGCCTGTTACGACACATTTTGCTACTTCGTCTGTTACCATGGTGGCGCCGATGGGGAAGCCATTGCCTAGTGCTTTTGCTGTGGTGAGGATATCTGGATGGGCGGATGGGGGGAGGGTTTGATGCGCCCAGAGTTGACCGGTTCGGGAGAGCCCGCATTGGATTTCATCGTAGATGAGGACGGCGCCGACTTCGTTGCAGCGGTTGCGGAGGGTTTGGAGGAAGGAGGGTGTGGCAACGTTGACGCCGCCTTCGCCTTGGATGGGCTCGACTATTACGCCGCAGGTCTTTGAGGTTATTAGGTCTTTGAGGCTGGATTCGTCGTTGTAAGTGCCGTACTTGAAGCCGGGGATCATGGGTCCGAAGGGTTTTTGGTATTTGGGGTTTGGTGTTGCGCTTAGACTTCCCATCGTTCGTCCGTGGAAGGAGTTGTTGAAGCTCACAATTTCATGTTGTTCACCTGAGGGCTGCCGTATCTTTCCTGCTTTACGGGCGAATTTTATGGCGGCTTCGTTGGCTTCGCTGCCGGAATTGCAGATGAACACTTTGGAGGCTTCGTGCATGGAGCCTGATTCGCGGGTTTTGGAGATGAGGAGTTGGGAGAGGGCGCCAGTCCAGGGGTTATGATAGAGGTTGGAAGTGTGTATCAGTGTTCGTGCCTGTTGATAATTTAGTCAGTTCATATTCGCTGTGAACCGGTCTGGGCATGTCTACCTGCTGGCCCATTAATTTTGCCATTTCTGGATCACAATGTCCTAGCGCGTTGACAGCAATACCTGCTGTAAAGTCCAGATACCGTCGATTTTCAATATCCCATAGATAGCAACCTTCCCCCTTAACCATCACTGGTGGAGGGCGAACGTATGTGGCTACCATGTATTTGGTGTGCTCACTAACCATTGCTGCTGAAGGGGAATCGGTGGGAGGGTCTGGATTTGACAAGGAGGCTTCCCTCTAGGGATTGGTCAGAATAGCAACCAGAGATCCGGGGCAAT
The DNA here is from genome assembly GCA_000482085.2 of Cladonia metacorallifera KoLRI002260. Lineage (NCBI taxonomy): Eukaryota > Fungi > Ascomycota > Lecanoromycetes > Lecanorales > Cladoniaceae > Cladonia > Cladonia metacorallifera. The sequence goes on from KI911129.1 coordinate 1,707,493, forward strand.
AGATTGTACACACATCGAAGTCATTTCCAGCCTTCTCGGATTGACTCGATGTCGGGACCGCCACTGCTGAAGCATTGCGTCGTGTAAATGGTGACCCACGGCTACTGACGCTGGCGACGCAATAACATATTGCACTCGAGCGCCTGGTCGATATTCGTAACGCCATTGCGACGAAGTTCTAAGGCTCTCCAAACAGCGCCCATTGGCGATGAAATGGAAACTGCTCCGAATATCGCCCAAAATTCTCATAAGGCTGAGTCTTATCGATAAGGTTGGACCGGGACGGGCTCTAGGATTATGACGCCACCAGATCATTCAGGCTTTGATACATAGTCACCATTATAACCCAGTCGCCTACTAAGTCGAATGTAAGTTTCCTATACATCAAAAGCCATGTCGTCTCCACGTACGCCAATGTTTCGCTTCCAGCTTGCGCGCCGTCTGTTCTCCTTAAACGTCCACCTCCGTGCCACTCCTCTCTTCAAGTCCGGCCCTGCTCCACCTCGCCTGCCCAAAGCAGACCAAGAACTGTACGATAACCTGCAGCGTGCATCAACAGGAGCCTTTAGCACACCACAGTCCCAGGTAATAGTCAACCAATCTTCAGGGTCTTTGACGACTAGCCCTCAGAGACAACGACCACAGATCAATCAATCACCACATGCAGTGCCAGAACCTGAGCTTTCTACCGAACAGAAGATCGAGAATATCAATGCAAAGGTAGAAGCGACAGGTAGTGGGGAGGAACTTCATCCTGATGTAAGGAGAGGGGCAAGGCCCGAATTTGAAGGGGACAGAAACCCGAAGACTGGAGAAATAGGAGGACCGAAGAATGAGCCATTAAGATGGGGCGGTGGAGTAGATTGGAGTTATAATGGTAGGGTCACAGACTTTTGATCTGGATATCGGACTCTTCGGTTCTATGGAGGAATTAAATCTGGAAAACTGTATCTTGTCTTCTCAAACAAACCTGCATAAGACACATCGAAAAGAGCTCGGAGCATCATCCAGCATTGTTTTAATTCACCAGAGCACTCCCTAGTTCTGTCGACGTGTTCTAGCTGGATAATTAAGCGGCGTATGTGCCTAAACCGAAGGGAAGAGAAAATGAACGACAAGTCCCGAGAGAAAGGTCATTGGCTGCAGTTATTACAACTTACACCAGACATTTACCAGCTAAGGACACGCAAGCCGTTTGGTTCTCTATGCTTGAGACTGGTTTCTCCATGATCGCCATCAACCCCCCCTGCCTCGGATAGCTTATCTCACTTGTCCCGGTTGAGTCATTTTTGCGCACTGTACGTAGTCTGGTTACCATCCGAAGTCGGTCATCGAACGCCTCGTCTCATCAATATGCTGAATTCGAAGGTTAAAGCGCCAAGCACAAGCTTCATTTCGGCAGTAGCCAGGATTTTGAACTTGTGGCCACAGGTAACGACAGTTGTGGCGAGTAATGAGGTGGGCGATGGGCGTATGGAGGATAGGAGGGATAGGGACCTTAAAAGTGGTATACGTGTCAAAAAATGTTTGGATCAGACGGAGACGAGAATAGGTGATGAATGAGTAGTTGTGGAGGACAGAGGTTGCAGTCCCTTTAGCTTGAACATTATTGGGAGTCCTGAAATGAAGTCTCAAAAAGCCTCCTTTAGTACTAGCATCAGCGGCATCGAGAATCTGTTGGAGATACTCCTGTTAACCGTATCAGGCCACGTTTTGCAACCACGAACAGCAGCGTCATCTCTATCACGGATCCTTCTCATAGTGCTGTAAAGCCTTGCGACTCGGATACTTCGTATGGCCCAGATTTTGTCTCCAATTCGGAAGTCTTCTTTTGCTAAATGGCCACTAAGACACCCTGGCCACTTTGCTCAAAAGTGGTTGCAGAAAGTTGTTACGATTGGGATTCTCAGACATCGATTAATGGTCCAGTGTAGACGAATAAGGGCTACACGGATATCCAGGAGTGGCAATGATATTATTGGACCGACGACTCCCAAATCGATTCGGAGTATCCTTTCTATTATTTCTTCGCTTTCTGTCTTTGTTTCCAGCCGATAGAACGTCTTCTTTTCTTTCGGTTTCTTCGCTGTTCTGAAGGCTAGACTGGTGTGGTGGATAGGTTGCTCTCTGTTTTGCTGCTGTGCCCAAACAATGACATTACATCTAAGCTGACGCTAGCTTTCACAATGTGATGGTCGCCTCTTCTACCTAACCAACAGACACCAAGGACTTCGATTACTGAGGATGTCAAACGACATTGACTATTATTTGAGGCGCTACACTTGAGACGAGGACGATCCGAACCAAACTCCTGCCATAGCCTTAGTCATGAAATGGACAGCATTACGCGCTTAGGATCAAGCTTTGGTGAGAGGCCGCTTGCTGCTTGGGCTCTCATTTAATACAAAACTATCAGTCACAAAAAGCATAGCTACATCATCAACCTTCCCACGCAGGATCATTTACAGAGTCCCGTATCACCCCATTTATGAATCTGACTCGAACGCTTGCCTCGGACTGGATCGAATACTCTCAGTGCCATCTGCAACTCATCAATTAAGCCAACACCATATTCCACAATCGTAGCTGCACTTTCGTCAAGTTGCCTATTAGTGTTCTCACCAGGTAATTTAAATGCCTTCTAAGATGTGTGGCGAACATACCTTACGCCATGTATGGTAATAAGGGATGGACCGCATCACCTAGTCTGAGCCGTCTTCCTGGGGTTACTCCCTACCAATTTTTCCGATCATGCTAATGGTTCCAGTCAGAAACCTTGAAGCGCGCTGCGCCGTTATCGGCACGGGTGCGACCTGCTAAGATCCCAGCCTCTAAAATGGTCTTTCATGTTTTAAATGGTCTTATTCAAATCTTGAATAATTAGGTTTGTCGGTCGTGGATGGGATGGGATCATGTCGAATGACGAACCCCCGGCTATTGTATGGGTCGTGATGTCAAGTCACCTGTTGCCATCTGCAGAGAGAGTTGGCCTTTAGGGTCTTGCGCAGAGACTTGAAGATTTTTTCTCCAGCATCGAAGAAGCGACCGCCTCTCTAGATACTCCCCGGGAACGCAGTAGCAGCTACCAATCTACTCAGGAGACTGAACCAAATGCCTCGAAAATAGCTGCTGGTCGGAATGACCTAGTGTTCTACTCGCAAAATAGTCTAATGCGGTGAATCTCCTTTTTGGGAAACTCGCTCTCGGGCCACGCAGTGCTCTGCCAAATGATGTTACGGTGTTATATATGAACCAGGCCACTTGTTTCCTGTCCGCTGCACTGGTTGAGCAAGCTCCGAGACGTCTAGTCATTGCCAAACATTCAATTCCCAAGACATTCAGATAACAGCTGCTTCACATATTAGCTCCAGCAAAGTCTTTCCTTTCAGCCTTGAACGACACAGCGGAACCCGGTGAGGAGCAGATTGTGGTCGCCGTCAGCGTCAGGTGCAGTTGGGTGACCGCCCAATGAATGCAGGGACAATCACTGTTATAGCCAGATCGAGTTAAGGGAAAACAGAGGAAAGCCCGTACCAGAGTCTCGGCATCAGAACGTCGGTAGGACGGACTAAGGTTCGTCAACCTTAGACATCTTTGCTTGTAAGTGATGACGTGGCATTTCAAACTGATACCAAGAATGTTTCATAGGGTATACGGAGTGTATACTTATCCCTCATTGCCAAGACTCAGGTACACTCTGTGGAGTGATCGAATCCATTGGTCTGTCCATTTTGTAGCTGGACCGATCTACTTCTTGTTCGCTTGGAAGTAGAGCCCAATAGCTGCAAGATCAAAGCACTCTCCGTACCACAATTCGAACTCCTCTAATATGCTAACGGGGGAGTATTCCTTGTTCTTCAGAAGTCCTTGGTACAACGGGAGGGCGTGGTTTGCTCGGATTCTTCCCTTTCCACTAGGTAAACGGCTGCTTCTTGAGCTCTATCGAGCGGAGTAGGTCTCCTTCGAACTTATGGGCTTTGTCGTTTCTCAATGACCCTGCAATATAGCTTTTAGAAGATGTCACTTCAACGTCTCGGCGTAATGAGCTGTATTCAGTGTCAACCCTCGTCCAGACTTTATCTATATTCTTAGACATAGATCAAAGTCGTCTTATCAGAGTGTTTGCCCCACAAAGCACAGCAGGATGGGATTTGCTGAGCAAAATGTCCGACATGTAAGTTCGTAAATTAAATTGAGTCTAACCCGTACCCTCAATCACCCCAATGATGGCCGCCAAACCCCTGCGCCAAACAGCCCTTGGGGCAGAAGTTCTAGATCGGATCTTCGGGGCTTTAGAAGTAGCCCAAAGATCCTCAGTTTGGCCCTATGTAGATAGCGGTCGTTCCTTGGAGCCACTATAGCTTCCTTATCCCCGTCAACCCTTTTCGCGAAACGTCGTCGCATTTTTTGCTATCCGAAAGTGCTTGACTGGAGTTCTCATAAGCGTCTGCTGAATTGCATGCCATTGAGTCCCTCAGATGGTGGTTGAATGCAGGGGTTATGGTGTAATTGTACTTATTTTTAGTACGGGTACGGCATATCAAGCAGGGTGCTAAGCAAGGAAAGTTGCCGGGGTGTACCTAAGCCATAATTTAAGTTAATAGGCCCAAATTAGCTTGGGGCAGCCCTATTGCCTATCACGATCTTCCCTTGTAACGCCCAATCTCGCAGTCCGGAGTCCTCAACTATGAATTACCTCAAGATCTTTTATCGATCGTCAACGCCTCAGCTTGATTGTTCAAGATGCGGGGTGAAAGGAGTCCGCCGGGCGATGTGGGCTTCGATCTCCCCTGTTAATCGTTTAGTAGTGCCGACTAGGCAGACTTCGCCCCCATAATTGACCCTACTACTGCACATGGAATCCTACGCTAAAATCCTTCTCTACGCGCTGCGGCGCTCAGCCTCTCAGAGTACCAGGAAAAGATAACTAGTCACACCAGCTGAAATTCTCTGCTGCCGTCCCTATTTAGATCTTCAACCCTCCATTGCTGTCATGATTCAATTCAAATTCTGTTGTCTTTGCCGGAGCTTCACGTCGTCTGCTAAAGCTCCTGATGCAGTCTCGAACGCCGTCTCATCTCCGATGCCTTTTCTTCCTTCTTTCCCTGCAATACACTCTGCTCGCAAGAGCGCAAGAGAATGTGACATGCTTTTTCCCCGACGGAACAAAGATAGCGGACGAAGCTAGTAAGAACGACTTTTACGCAGCGTGCCCAACAAGCTCCGGAAGTGACGGCCAGTATATGTGTTGTAAAACATCATATCCGTTTAATGATGTATGTAACGAGGACGGCCTTTGTGCGCGTCAAAGTAATCCTTCACTTGGCGACGATCAGGGCCTGCTGAGATCAACATGCACGGATCCCTCCTGGACCAGTCCGTCCTGTCTGCAATTGTGTGTTACTGGTATTGGTAAGTATCCTATTTTTCTGCTGTCTGGACTGAGACCAAAGTATGAAGAATCGAGTTGACGACATCGATGGCAGATTATCTGGGTAACGTAGCGAACGCCACCGAGCAATTCGTCAAACAATGCGACGATGGATCATGGTGTTGCGAAGCTCAGACTCCGCCGTTGAATGATCAAAACGTGCTCAATAGCACCATGCAAAATCAAGTAAACGCCTGTTGTAGTCAGGGAAAAGGTCTCTTTGTCAGTAACGGCAAAGTAACAAGTGTGAATCCTAATGCGACGGCCACAAGTGCGTCAGCGACGACTGCCGCTACGCAACCCCCGGTTTCGCCAACGACATCACCGCCGCCGCCACCACCTCACCATAGTGACGCTGGAGCTATTGGCGGCGCAGTGGTAGGAGGGGTTGCTGGCCTGGCCTTGATCGTTGTGGCAACCTTCTATTTTCGTCGAATGAAACGCAACCCAAAGACTATGCCTGAAGACAGCGCGGGGCAAGAAATGATCGAAGCATGGAATCTCCACGAAAAGCACGGGGATGAAAGGTTCGAAACAGACGGTACGCAGGTGACTGGCGAAAGGAGTGGCCCATATGAGATGTAACGTCACGAAAATGCACCACGATGTTCTCGGTCCACCAGCAGGAAGTTAATGCATTGCACGGAGTCTAGAACGTTGCATCCTCGTGGGACTTTCTCCTACTGCCGAGCTTGGATGCGGCTTTGACTGGGACGGTATTTCGCATGGGTCTTACATCCTCCACAGAAAGAATGTGCATATCAGTATTAATCTTAACTTCTAACACCGTCAAATGGTCAGCAGCCGAGAAAGTCTTTGAAGTTTCTGTAAGAGGGTTGCACTATGCATGAGGGATTTTTGGTTGGTCTATGGGGTGTAGGATGTACGAGGCCAGGGTAAAGGCTGGCTGGCTGAACCCGCTGCGGCATAGGGGGCTGATAAGCCATGCGAACGCCCAGATATTGGGAGTTGGAAATAATGGTACTGGTCTGGACATATCGAGAGATGTCAGATCCATTCCTTCTCCGGTGGATGCTTGCGAATTATTTGTAAGAGTCCGGTTCCGCCGCACTGCACGCACCGTCGTCGTCATAGACTCTCTGATTAAATTCTTACCCACAAACTTCCAACTCTGTAAGGTATGCACGTGTTTCCAAAGAAATCAAGATGTATCTTATACTTCTGAGTTGTATCCTGGCTACACCAAACTATGGTCATTAAGATTGCACCCTAAGTCTATTTCTTGTGGAATCCACTCCCTGAGTATATTGTATAAGGTAAAATCGGGCCTTACTTCGTATAGTTGAACAGCCAATTCAAATATCCTACCGCTCTAGTAGCCTGTTTCCATGGCAAACTTCATCCTACCTTGTGCCTTGCGAATACGCTTCCTAAACAAGCCTAAAACTAGGATGATGAGACTTGCAGCAGCTGTGATACTAGTCTGCGCACCCAGTGCAACAAGTGGTCCCGACTTGAGTACCCAATTGATCTCAATATATGTGGCCATAAATCCCCCCATCGCCCTGCCCATAGTGATCCATGCGCCAACCTCTCCGCTTCCTTCAGGATAGGCATCCAAGAGATAAGCATCCAACGCGACTGTTGCGATCATGATACCCATGACTTGCCCAGCGAAGAAGACCGCGATCACCATATAATGGTAGGTATGCTGAATAGCAAAATCCAGGACAAGAATCGACACAGCCATGAGCGGCGAGGCAAGCCAAATGATAATTAGGCGAGCTTCTGGCTCAATGTGGTTGGAGTGTCGGCGCATGTAATAATCACCAACAAGATCATGGAGCCAATGACCCAGGACTGCACCTAATAGGGAACCGATGATAGGGGCGAAGTAGAAGAAGCCTGAGAAGTGGCGAGTGGTCAGTACGGTACTAATAAGGGAGAGGGGTCATAGCGAATGCGTATACCTAGATTATAAGGTGTAAATTTATATAACGTAGTCAGCCAGATGGAGATAGTCGCATTGACGCCTATTACCCAGGCGAAATTGAGAAAGTAATAGACAGTACATAGGAGTACAGGAAGCTTCGGAATAGCAATAAGAGGGCGCATCAGGGCTTGGGAGAACGTCTGTCTTAGATGGCGGCTTCGCCACTGTTCGACGCCAATGAGCCTTAGTAGACGGGATCTGGGCACTGGTTGATGATCTGGAGGGAGTTTGCGATTATAGATGGTCTCATCCATGAGGCTGACAACGAGGAGCCAGCATAAAGCTGAGAAACCGGTGTTCACCCAGAATGTATTGGGCCATGGCTCTTTATAGATGATGAATGCTGTGAATAAGGGGCCAACATAAGGCGAAACGATGACACCACTGGACCATATGTTGCTCTCGCGCCTGGGAAGAAAGCAGTGATCATGTCTTGTAGGCGCAGCTCGAGACCTGGTATTGCGGCTTACGGATGCTCGTGGAAGAAGAAAATGTCCTGGATAAACATCAGGCCACCCTAGATTTCAGGATTTAGTACATGCTTTAAGTTTTGCAGAGTCAAAGAATACTGACCGCTTGCGCAACAGTAGAAAAAAACCATTCAGAATGCGCGCTGCCAGGTACGAGTTGAAGCTTGTTGCAGCCCCACACCAAGCGGAGGTGCCCAAAGCCATGGATGTGAAAGAGAGCAAGACTGGAAGTCGTCCAAAGTAGGCGGATAAAAATACGGTGAATAAGCCACCAGCTCCTAGACAGAACAGATTACCGACCAAATTATGCTGAATGGTATTCTGAAGCTTGTCCTATTGCCTACAGTTCTAGTTTCTCAGCACCGTTCTTCATGGGCCTCTGAAATTATGCTTACATTGCCTGTGGGAGCAAAGCAACGATACCCATGCTGGACCCAAAATCAGGCAAAAAGGCAGTCACGGTAACTACCAGAAGAATAGTATGCTTCTTGAGCGAGCTCCAATTGAGAAGGTCATTCGGATTCCCTAAAGGCTGCGGGATTAAGATAATCTTCTTGTCAGGGGTAGTTTTCACGCCTTCGCTCTCAGCTCCAAGCTGATTAGCATCCAGAATATGGCCACCATCATCAGTTGTAAGGTCAGTTGAGTAGCGTCGTGGTGGGTTGTTCTCGGTTGCCTCAATGTGACTCAGCTTATTCGAGACGCTTCCTAAGTCGCCAACCGGAGACATCATAGGTCATGATAACAGCAATCAAACGTTGTGGAGATGGAGGATGAAGGAACAGGCATATGTAATGCGACTTATTTGCAGACCGACGCCCATGCTTAAGCGGGCTTCGGAGAAGTAGATACTTCCGCTAATTCCACTTGTCCCTCATTCGATTGGGGAGGAAAGTACAAGGGTAGCAGAACCCCAACCGCCTTCGCTAAAGAGACAGCTTTGGGTTCCGAATGGCTCCACAAGAAGATAGGCTGCAGGTACTAGTACCAAGGCCTGTGCCACTGAGAGCGATGGTATGTGCGGGACGAGGTCCGGAGTGATGGATGCGCGAGCAGCGTGAACAATGTAATATGCCTGGCAGAGCATGGTGAAGAGTCTGATTGGTTGTTGAAAAGTATGTTGTAGAGATGTATTCTAAGGTAATTTATGGTGTCGATCTATCTTACGACTACGGCAGAGGTTTTCACGCAAGCCATTGTTGGATGTAAAAGAATGGAGCATAAGTTATGCATATAGAGCTAAAACTGGACAATTGAATCCTAATACGGAGTAATACCCCTAGAAATTGTAGCTCTAGGGGCTTCTCATCCTTTATTATACTCTTTTCGTACTTAATAAGTGTATAATAAAGATGATTACTACTCTAGACCCAACTTAAACATTTGCATCATATGCATGATTCATGCTCCATTCTCCTATCAACTGGATACACCTATCAACTCTATAGCCCTATAGGGCCAAGCCCTAAATGCCCCTAAACTTGATTTGGGCTCAAGAAACACGGCTTCGGGGAGCAAGCCTGCCGCCTAAGCAACCAACTTTTAGGGTGTCTTTAGGGGGCTATACAGTCGATAGGTGAACCCCTCTATGCAAAGGCCAAGAACATTCAATCCCACTCAGCGTGCTATCATTCAATGGCTATCTAGGAGAGGCAATTTGTTGACGGTAGCCAAGTCGCGCCATTGTCTTGTGGGGACCGTCATCTCAAGCTTTGAGTTGGCATTCAATGAGTTGCTCGAAGCCAGAATGCGTACCCCAGACTTTAATGATTTCCAGTCCGCATGCTTCGAGCAGATTGTCCCATTGTCGCATCGTGCATTCCATTCCCGAGTTGTACATTATCATGAGAATGTCCATTGGTGATCCACGAAAGGATGCTTCCGTGTTATGGAGCACGTACTCGTCAATCAGTATCCTAGAATAGCCTTTAACCATCGCTTTGGCCGTGTTCGTGAGGAGTACCTAGGCACGGTCATCGGGCCAGTCATGGCAAATGCTACGAAAGTAATATACACGAGCGCCTATAAACCTTCAACATTAGCCAATTGCGGCTGCGAACACGGATAAGAAAGCCTGCTGACCTTTGACTGGCTGAGGGTTGAAGAAATCGTATGGCATAAGTTCAATACCTTCAGGAGGGTCTTTGCTAACCCTTTCAATCATAGGTGGAAGATCTTGAAGCATCAGACGACCTGGTAGTTCCGGATGCGTTTGTAATCTCATGACCTTGATTTTCACCAACGTCCACAAGAAGAACCGCTTCAGGATCAGTCTTGACATTCGTGCCAAGAATTTCGGTCAACGGGAATGTTTCATGCCACATCGCGAATCCCCTCGTCGTGCCGCCATATACTCATCGAAATCCTTCCGATGCTCGGGATACTTGTCAAAAAATTCCCAGAATAATACATCGTGCGCGTAGTAAAAGGGGTTTTTGTCCTCCGGCTTGATGGGAAACTGATGGAAGCTAGTTTCACGCATATACTGCGGCAGTACAGCTCCGATGGGGAAGAAGAGATCATAGCTGGGTCGGAGGTTCAGCGGAGACCCATTCGATGAAAGGAGTGAGGACTGACAGATGTCTTTCTCCACCAATCATGCCTGGAGTATTCAATGGGTATGTCACCCCATTTGCCGCGTACTCGTTTCCACCCACTGCATCGCAATATCCAACATATGTAACGAGCCGCATGATTCGCGCTGTCTGATTATCTATATTAGTTTTTCGAACAATATGTGGTAGAGTAAGAACGTACTGATGGAAAGTGCGTCATACCCCGAGATCTCAGCGAGAACTTGTGCACTGATTGGTTTGCCTTTGTTTTCCCAGATGGTTTGCAGTAAATTAGCCTCAAGAGCCATCCTTACGGCGGCGTTCCTCAAGGGCTGAAGACGAATGTTCATTTTAGCGTATCAATTCCACCATCAGCTGAACTTCTGGAGACACCAACCTCGAAACGGAACCGACTTTTCCATGACAAGCGTCAGCTTCCGAATCGATCCCAGTAGATCAGTGTGTGTTTGATCAGCACCAGTAATGTCGAGTTGTGCTGCCTTGTTGACATCGTGGAGAGCCTGGAGTACATTAGAATGTGAGATCGTCTTGTCGCTTTTTGACTCAACCTTCACTGCTAATCTAGCATCATAGACCAGATTTCCCCGCTCATCATCTGGGCCTGGACGGAACAGTGGCTTATCCTCATTCTTGGATGCCTGCCGCCATTACGCCCATGGTTTGCTCAAGCGGTTCACCGCATGTCGACCTACAAACTGCCCAGTCGCAACCACAACAGCGGCTACTACCAACAAAATGACGTCCCTAATATTCCTATGCAAGTACTCGCTCGCAACCGAACGCCCAAGGATACCGATAGCGAAGAGAAGATTCTTCCCGGCGGAGCGGGCATCTTTCATACCACCAAAATAGAGGTCTTGAGTAACCCTAGATATTTTGGAGAATATAACAATGAGCAATGAACAGAGGCTCAAAGAGAGATATGAACAGCGCTAAGATGAGACTGGCCACTGCAATTGATAGAGTCAATGGTGTAGCATTTGGTCATTCCTAACTTGTGGTAGGCACACTGGTAGGGTAGTAGGTGGCGGCGGAGAATTTTACAGGATGTGTGCGATTATGATATTCTCTAATAGAAGTTATCTAGTCAACATTCTCGAATTGACCAGTCTTCGACAGGTAACTCTGCGAATTCGGCGAGTGAGATGAAGGAATAGCACATGAACTCTCTGAGATCCTTGAGACTTGTTCTGATAGAGTGTTCATTTAACCGCCTAAATCAACAAACATATCTACTCAAATTTCGAGAAGCAGAAGGCTAATTTATTAAGAAGTTCGCCATCATCGGCAGTGCTGAGCTCCTGCTATTGTTCTAAGGGGTTCTAATCGGTAGTAAAGTCCTCGCAAAGGATGGGGTGCCGTCCGTTACGCTGCGAAAAAAAGTCATTACTACAGCAGATTTGTCTATGCACCACTTGCATCATGATGGATCTCGCGAGTCATGTAACCGTTTCTGAACAGTATTCACCATTTAATGGATTTGCTGCATGCAACATCATAAATGAAAAGGTAAGAGAATGGGGCACAAGTCATGCATATAGAGCTGGAAACTAGTATATTGTATTCAATAATACCTCAGAATCCATAGCTCCAGAGGTTCCCAACCTTCAATTATAGCTTTTTGGTACTTAAGAAGCGTTTGATAAAAAGTATATATTACTTGAAAAGAGCTTGATAGGTGTAGAAACCAACTTAAACTCCGCGTTATATACATCACTTTTGCTCTGTTCTCTTACTATAATGCAGCTTCTGCGCTAAAGATGTGCTCGGTAAAAACCTGTCGTATCAACCGCTCCAGAACACTTGATCCCATTCCGCTCCTTCCCACGACATGTGTGTGCATCAAATGGCGCCTGTTTCGGTGCCTCTCTTAGCCACAAGTTGACCCTTTCTGATTCTAGTTTCCGTTTTTCCTGCTGGACTTCCTTCGAACTCTTGGCGATCTCGGATTGTATGGCTCGGCGGTGCTACAACATTTCAGTATATATCCTGTTACGCACCAAGAGAAAATGATATTGAGGGGAAAGTCAAGTCCGGGCGCTGACCATGGCTTACGCAAGATCGGAGACACAGATTATTGATGTTGGTAGCGCGGGTTGCCGAAGGGTGTGACCGTGTTGCACAAAGACGGAGGGTTTGAGTAGTTGGAAGAAAATACAAAGATGAAGAAAGGTGGCATGCTTCAAAGTAACGTCATGGGTTTTAAATGCATAGGCGTTGCTACATGGCAATGGTGGCGAAGGTATGTCCATCGATACCACAATTTCAATGACCCACATCCAACATGGTGGAGCAGTAATTTCAAGGGCACACGAGCGTATTGCCCACAATACCTGTTGCTCTTGCCCGATAGCCAGGGCAACGTGGGATGGTTTTCGCACCAATCGGACACGCTAGATATCAACATCCACCTGGTCAGGAAAGGCCGCCGCTAATGCAACGTCGGGCCAATAATCGCCTCAGTCAATCCGCTCTTGATAGGCCTGTCTCGGGTCGTTCCGCAACAACAGCTGCAGGGTGAGATGTCTTTCTCGCTGCGCCTCGCTTCGATTGAATCTTGCTCTTCTACTCTGATTCCGTATATTCTACCTTTCAGTTTGCCTATTTGCTTTTTGAGCTGGATCGTTGCTATGAATTTTGAAGGAGCCACGCCGCTGTCCTTGCCGTATCATTACACTCGTACCTCACCTACTGTCGCTATATATGTCATCCCAAATAGCCACTGCCTGAGTGGCGGCCTCGCATTTTTAGTGCAACACCTACCTTTGACACAACTCTCCCAACATCACCCACGGAAATCACTCAGCACCCTGGGGACGCGACCTTATAAATATATAGCGATCTCTTTTCTACCGACTTTAATCCAACTGGACCTTAGTACAAGCTTCCAGTAATAATGCAGGCTGGAGAAGATACCCTGTCTCTAAGTGCAAGATCCTTTTCGAACGAGTTTTCTCATCAACATAGCCAATCCCTAACAGGAAGCCGGCTGAGCGATCAAAATGCAAATATATACCCTGGAAACCCGGAACCCAATGCGTATATGCCCTTTGGTTATAATGATTATAGCGACTCTCAAGTAGATTATGCTCTGGGAACCCTGCATGAACCCCCTGCAGAGACCGGTATCTACAGTGCTCAGTACTCAGAGCCTGCCCAACAATTCAGGGCAATCCTTCCTGTCCAGAAAACGAACGACATGGATCCGATGGCTCATAACTTCAGTAACATTGGCGAAACAAATTACGCTTCGACAAATGACAGTCGGTCCAACCCAACTTTCTCCTACGAGCACCGGTCCTCGGGACACCCCAATAGTGGTTTTCTCGGTCGCTCTCACGAATACACACGCCGATCATTTAGTCACCCACATGACAGTATTCAACCCAACTCTTTGGGGTCATCAGACAATAACATAATTAGCTTGATGGTGCCGAATAATCGCGAGCTAGCACCTCCTGACACACCTTTGCATACCAGAGTCAGTCATGTTACTCCGCCACGGCAAGCATCTAGGAGAAAGGGAAATAACCCTAACCCTAAGATCGCACACGGTGGACATCAAGGGAAGCCTTCTGAAACCGACCAGGCAAGAGAACGTAGGGCCAGGAAAGTTCAAGCCCCGGCTCGCAAAGACAGGAACCATGTCGAGCAACACAATTTCCGCATTGCAAAAAGGAGGCCGTCGAAAAAGCCGGCGCTGGGAAGCAAACAATATCTCCACCATGGAACCATTGCTGCATGCTCCATATGGCTCTCGCTCCCTAAAAACTCGGGGAAGATGCCCTCAGAGTATGAAATGTCTTGTCTGAGTGTGTTATATGGCGGTTCCATCAAACGTGTTCGAAATTGGTTTATGCGGAACGGGACAGCTTTTTTAGAGGATGAAGACACAGGCTACCAAACGATGAGAGACATAGAAACCGATATCACTTCACTCTATCAAGGAAATCGAGGGTGCAAGCGCAGAGCCACCAGCATAGGCGTCCGAGCTGTGACTTCGATACAAATTCCCAGAGACGAAGCCCGACCCTATGCCTGTACATCTCGCTGCCTCAAATGTTTCGATAACAAGGCGGCTTGGGAAAAACATGAAGAGAAGAATCGAGTGCAGAGACTCTAGGTATGCACCTTTGAGGGGTGTAGAGACAAGGAACAAAGGAAGCGTGTGTGGTTGAATCGAAAGGAACATTATATAAACCATGTCTCTACACATCACCCGGGACTTGATATAACACCACAAGACATAGACAATTGCTATGTGAAGATGAGGTCAAATTTTGACAAGCGCTGCATCTTCAGGTCGTGTTATAAGATTTTCCATAGCTGGAAAGAGAGAATCAATCATATCGGGGCCCACCTTCGAGGCCCGTGGCATATATCAGACTGGAGGGATATGGATGAAGAAGAGAAGGGTGTGGACGCTAGGGACGCAAGCGAAGACGAAAGTGACGACTCTGATTCCGATGACCTGGGCGCCGAAAGTGACTCCGATGACACCGAAGACGGTGTTTCTGAACTTGGACCTTCAGACTCTAGCCATGACCAAGGCGCTGACCGAGTTGGCGGTCATCCTGGTTCATCAGCGCAACGACCAGGCTCAAACAGCCACCATAGTCGACCTAGGGGTGACGACTATACTAGACCATCTAATCACAACTCTATGACTTGTGGTAGTCAAGCCGATTCTTCAGTCTCGGATATATCCCTGGCAGAGCCTTTTCCCAGAAGTGGAAACCACTTTTCGGTGTCGTTACAAGCAAGGCCTAGACTCAATACGCGGGACCATCCTGTGCCTTGCCTGGGTCTGGCACCCCAACCAATTCACCAACCCATGCAGGTCTATCCACTGCGATTCCTAGGGCGTGGTTCCAGTGCAACTGTTGACGAGGTAAAGATAAAAGGCTCCAAAGTGACATTTGCGCGAAAGCGGATCCTAAGCTGTACACAGGTTCAACAGCGTAGTCTACACCGCGAAGTAATGATCATGGCCAGACTTAAACATCCTCATGTCATACGTCTGATTGCTAGCTATCAGCAGATGAACTCGATCAACTACCTACTACGACCCGTTGCTGACTGCAATCTTCTCCAATATATGACTGCCCAGCCCTCTGGCCCGGGTTATAGGTCAAGAATGCAGGGCTGGTTCCGTTGTTTGGCCTCTGGTCTTCAATACCTTCACAGTAGCGGAGTCAGACATCGGGATATCAAACCTAGTAATGTGCTTGTAAGGGACGATAGGATCCTATATACTGATTTCGGTTCGTCTAATATGATACCGGATAATGACTCATCGGAGTCAGATAGTGCAGACTTCACAGAGCGTTATGCCGCACCGGAGGTTTTCAGAGGGCATCGAGGACGAGCAGCTGACGTCTGGGCCCTGGGGTGTGTTTACTTTGAGATGGCGGCATTCTTGCTGAAGGACCCATTGTGGGATGGGCGAGAACGACCTTACCAAAGTAATGTTTTCTTTCCGGATGCCGGCGATCAGTACATGGAATCGAGGTGGGGTACTAATACAGGGATGGAAGCATCAATACCAGCTTCAGAGTTTGATATATCCACCATGCAGACCTATTGTAAGGCTATGATAGACCCGAGACCAGAGCAGCGACCAACCGCTGCTGAAATCGCAGGACAGATTCCGCCACGTATTTGTTGCGAAGAACATGTTGATATTATCACCCAGTCGCAAGCCGCTGGTGGATCTGGGTTGCGTTCATCATCAACTGGCTCAGACCGGACTCTCTCATCTCATTCGGGTGGCGGGGAAGTCATGTCATTGACCCCAATCTTATCATCGACAAGTTACACTCCTTGGCGTGGTTCTAGGACTATTCTTAAAGGTATCCCAGAGGATTCGTTACCAACAGAAATTGCCGACCCTGCGTTGAAAGCAACGCGGCAGCATGGTATCAGAAAACGTAGGGGCGAAAAAGAAGAACTTGAGGAAGCCGTTATCATAGAGAGGGCCAAAAGGTCGGAGCCCACTCCTTGTGACGGAACATCTGACTTTCCACGAGCTGTACCGTCACTCGTCAATAGTAGTGATGATAGCACACTGAGCGACTCCAGTTACATTGCTGCACCCTCACGGTCCCAAGGTGCAAATACATACTGCCTTCCTTTGAATGCCGACACCCCACCTATGATAAAGCGCTTTCTAGAGGACGAAGATTTATGGCAAGAATTTTTGCTGTCAGGTAGGGCTGGCACCCAAGATAAGAGAAGATCACGCGTTACAGGATTGCTCGAAGACGTAAGAGTGGTGAGAGTAGACAAGCGCATACATGGTAGGCGTACAGCGTAGGAAGTTAAGTGTGTGCCTGCGGCGTTCTGTGTTAAGCATTCGATAGCTAAGATACCCTGCATCACCATTCAGGGTAAAATGGAGCTTTGTATGTGCCTCATGTATCCCGCTGAGATTTTGGAGCAAAACCGTATCGGCATGAACGGGGTCCCTTGGCTTTCGTTTGGCGTTGTGCCTTATGGGACGTAGGGCCCCCGGAGCGGGTGTTGTCCAGGCACCACTAGAGGGAAGGTTCGTGATCCTTGGCAGGCCAGAAAAGTCCTTCCCTGTGTAGATTTGACTCGTCCATGCTAGAGAAGACTAGACCTCGATCAAAACCATGCGCTCTTATAATACTTGCAGCTTATCTTGTCTACTAGGACTAGAAATTGCGCCTTTGAACGCCTGGTCAAGATCAACTATGTTCAACGTGCCCTCAAGTAGTCGAAAAGATATATGTGTTATCAAGCTCTACACCACACACGTCGATATGCCAACAAACGATTGTCTATCCAGATCGGAGGAAGCCTAGGTCTACTGTTTGATTGTAGTCTTGTTACTTTTGACGAACCATACCATACCTGAGTCGTGCCTGGAGTATGACTTGCTAGGGGTATTGGTAGATTGTCTACCAATAGTCACACTCAACATCAAGCCTTGATCACAATCATTTTAAAAGCTTCATATTTGTAGAGATGTTCACTCAAGCTAATACGCAGAATCAATAGATACTCAGACGCTTTTGGAGCAGTCCGCTGGGCACGTCATCTAATCACGACATCGGATGAGGATCTCACGCCACCCTAAGATAGTAAATGGTCGAAAATTACCCGATGATCATTCAAATTCCACCAATAGAGATTAATACAGCGCTATAGTAGGTAAGGTAGATTGCCATATTACAGCATGTCATTAGTTACAATCGAATAAGTATACACACTAGCACCCATGTGGCCCGCACAAGGGCTCGCGTGCCTTGCGTGCGACATGGGAGTAGCGACAGGCTGCTACCGTATATGTTCCCTTCAAGTGTCCTTTCTACGTTTGCTGTACCTTGAATCCAACCAGCTACGAGAGTATAATGGCTAACCTTGAGAAGACAGCATCTCCTTCATCTTCTGAGGATAAATCTTTGGGTAACAAGGAGATTGTTGCTCCTCCTCATCTCCAAAGTAATGAAGACCCGAGCGCCAGCTTCGGGGTGGATGAGAAAGCTTTACTCCGAAAACTCGATTTCAGGTTATTGCCTGCTTTGACTTTGTTGTACCTTCTCTCCTTCTTGGATCGCAGCAATGGTGGGTCCCCAGTCTTTTCGACATCAGCGATCCTAGAGTTGCTGACAGGAATGATAGTTGCAAACGCACGCCTCGAAGGTCTGACGACGGACTTGCATATGAGTAGGTCAAGGGATTTATGGTGCACCTAGCAACAGCCAAACTGACTACGCCCTACAGCTGGAAATCAGTACCTTACTGGCCTGACTCTTTACTTTGTTGGCTATGTCTTGTTCGAGGTGAGACCGTACCGAGTGGCCAGTGAACCATGGTAGCTCACTCGTATAGGTGCCGTGCAATATCGTGTTGAAGCTAACCTCTCCCAAAACATGGCTTCCTACGCTCACGCTTGTCTGGGGAGTAGTTGCGACTTTGCTTGGCATCACCCAGAACATGGCGGGCTTCTTCGTCGCACGGTTTGTTCTGGGCATGACAGAAAGTGGGCTTTTCCCGGGGGTGGTGTTCTATTTGTCGATGTGGTATAAACGAGAGGAACAGCATTACAGAATTTCTCTGTTTTTTAGTGCTGCATCTTTGGCTGGGGCCTTCGGAGGTATACTTGCATGGGTGAGTGGCTCTCGTAACATCATTAAGCACTTGTTGATTGGATCGGTGGTCACAGGGCATTGCCCACATGAACGGAGTCGGTGGCCTTCATGGCTGGCGGTGGATATTCATCCTCGAAGGGACCCTAACGGTCTTGGTCTCGCTGATAGCCTAATTTTTCGTTGCCAACTATCCTTCTACTGCCAAGTTCCTCTCCGAAAAGGAGAGGGAGGCCGTTCACGCTCGGCTAGCTTCTAACAACGATGCTACCAGGAATGAGGCTTTCACTTGGACGAACGTCTCTCTCGCTATCAGAGATCCTAAAGTTTGGCTTTACGGGCTGGGCTTCCACACCATGAGTCTCCCTCTTTACACCCTTTCGCTGTTTCTCCCTACTATCATCAAAGAGTTGGGATACACAGCTGCTCAGGCTCAACTTCTTACTGTCCCACCATACGCAGTTGCTACGGCGCTCACACTCACCGTCGCCATCGCTTCAGAAATGCTCAAGATCCGAGCGCCTTTTATAATGGGCGCTTCATCCCTCGCTGCAATTGGGTATATCATTCTATTATCATCTAAAAAGCCCGGCGTAGGCTACTTCGGTACCATACTTGCCGCGGCTGGTATCTATCCTGCTACAGCGATAGTGCTGTCGTGGCCTGCAAATAATGTCAGCGGACAGACCAAACGAGCGACGGCAAATGCGATGCAGATCTCGATTGGCAATCTTGGGGCGGTGCTTGGTACGCAACTGTACAGAAGCACCGATGGGCCCAGGTTCTTTCTTGGGCACAGCTTTGCCTTGGGGTACTTGTGCTGTAACGTGCTTGTTGTGGGGACTCTGTGGATGGTTCTGAGGAAGGAGAATGCCCGGCGAGATAAGGGGGAGAGGAACGACAGACTTATCGGGGTGGATGAAGATGAGTGGCTGGGCGACGAAGATCCGAGATGGAGGTTCCAAACATGATTGGGAAGCGACATCATCTGCATCTCCTTATCGTTGTCAACGGAGCCCCTAAGCAGCCTAGAGCCGTCCCGAAAGTTCGCCCGAAAGCCAATTTTGAAAGCCCCCAATTAGGCGCTACTCAGGGCTAGCTTCAGGGCCTATGTACCTAATGATTAATCTTCCCCGCTTTCGCGACATCTCCCAATGCAATTGCGCCATAGTTGTTGATGTAACGGTGATGCATACACAGTACCGTCCAGTAAATCTCTTCCTGCAGAATGATGTCAGATGCGACTGGATATTTGCGTGGCGGAGGTTCGCCGACATTACAATTAAGGAATTGGTGATATTACTGTATCATTGGGCTGCATCCTCCCAGAGCTTCTGCACCCTTTCAACTCTTCAAGTTCTTCTCGAAGGACAGCTCTCAGTATGGCGCCTGAAATGACGCTAAACAAGCAGGACCAAAGCCCTGGCATTGTTAAAAGGAATGCTCTAAGATCAATTTTCCCGGATGGCATCAAGACCTCTGGCCAGCACCCTCCAATCTACGAGCAACTCAGAAGCTATGAAGACTTTCCTGATGAGATCATTGGTCCTACAGTCTGGGATGCCAAAGACTATAGAAATAATCCTGAGAGATGGACGCATTGGTTATCAGAAGATGAGATTGCCGAACTCAGCAACGCTGCAGATGAGTTCAAAGCGGCCTCAGTCCCATTGACCGGTATCTCAAAGGTCTTTTCTATAACACCCTGCTATTCCTTCCCTTCCCAGTATTGACATGGTACTAGGAGAATTTTCGACTGCCTAAGCTTGCAAGCTTCCTTGAGTCTGTACGCAATGAACTACTTAACGGCAAGGGTTTCATTCTTTTCAAAGGGTTTCCAGTCGAAAGTTGGGGAAATGCTAAATCAGCGATTGCATATATGGGCTTGGGGACGTACCTTGGATTTTTCGTTAGTCAGAACGGCAAAGGCCATGTTTTAGGTCACGTAAAAGACTTGGGAGATGATGCGACGCAGATTGACAGGGTCAGAATATACAGGACAAACGCACGGTGTGTCTCAACTATAAATTGCCGTCTTGATTTCTTATTGATCCATGGTAACAGTCAGTACTTCCACGCCGATGACTCGGACATTGTAGGCCTGCTTTGTATTGCACGCGCTCTCGAAGGTGGCGAGTCCGATATCGTTTCTTCTCACCACGTATACAATGTCCTGCAGCGAGAGCGGCCAGATGTCTTGAAGACACTCATTCAACCAATATGGTACTTTGACCGTAAGGGAGAAGTTAGTGAGGGTGAGGACCCATATATCCGAACAAGCGTCTTTTATCTCGAGCCTAAAGGAAAGGAAAGAAGGGTATATTGCAAGTATGACATTTCCTTCTAAGTATGGCTGGATCTGGACAAGAAAGCTAACGCTTCGTGCAAGATGGGACCCATATTTTATCAGATCGTTGGATCGATTTTCTTCTGCGGGACTTATACCACCACTCTCCTCAGCGCAGCTTGAAGCAGCAGACGTTCTCGAGTCAACATGCAAGCGTTTGTCGCTACACATGATTCTAGAAGTTGGAGATATCCAATTTCTGTCGAATGCACACGTGCTCCATGCGAGGACCGAATACAAGGATCATGCACCCCCAGCTCCTAGACGGCATCTGATGAGACTTTGGCTCGCGACGCCAGAAGGAGAAGGTGGGTGGAGCTAACCGTTTCATGACAGCGAAGAGAAGAAGCGTGGAGGGATCCAGGTTAATGATGTTGCGCCCGTCGCGCACATGGACGCCGAATGATCAGGACTGCGCAGTTGAAACTACTTCAGGTTCAATAGAGCGAAACCGCAGAGGATGTATTCCACATGCTGCAATGCCTAGGACAAGTTCTTGCCCATAACACAAGTGTGCATACCGGATTGCTAGGGTAGGCTTTGCGAAACCTGCCCTCGAGTTGCGGCAGCGGCATTCTATTTCAGGCGTCGAGCTCTCATATAAGTATTGCCGGCGCAATGTTTCTATCTTTTGATATATTCAGCCAATTTATACAATATATCTTGCACTGGTGCTATTGAAGCCACCTGGTCGACCTTACTCATTGCGAAGGTACCTCGCTTCTCAACGCATAACGAGAAGATTCGCCTATATGTTGCATTTTAATGATGGATCCTGCCATCCGTGGATATTCCTTCCACCCATGGTAGGACGGGGTCGTCCACCAATGGAATGAAAAACGTATATCGATTTCACACACATTATTCTTGACCCTCACCGTCGCCGTGGCAGCTGCAGGCAGTAACGACATAAAAGTGAACACCACGATCTCCATAATTTCTTTCCTTAATGGCCGAACCTGCTATAACGAGCCCTACAATAACTTCTTTATAATGCCCGAGTGACCTGCTGTGGTTTTTTGCTTAACTTTTGGTCGGCTAGGACTTACGCGTACTTGAAGACTGTATACGAGCTTCTTGCGATTATTCCTTATGCGAGGTCCTGATGATCGTTTCTACTAGCATTTACGATACGATATATAAGTTGCATAGTTACTGTCAATCTTCAAGACGCAAGAAGTTAGGAGGACAGTGTTACGAAGAGGTCCCTGTATGGACACGACTGTTTAGGATGTCCATTTTCAAGGCAAGTAAATCACTGATGTAGTGGACGATAAGGACAAAGGTCATGACTGGTATAATTTCCTGAAACCCTTATCTATATCATTGAGATCATTCGTTGATCCACCCTGAACTTATATTGTACCTGTAAATGATTAAATCTGTTGCAGCGCCGTTTCTATGCTGAGTTTGCGGCGGTAGTACTGAAAATCGAAATTCGTGCTTTGCTGGCTGGATGTAGATGCTTCCACTTGGTTGTTTGGCCGGATCCCCAGTCTCAGAGCTCCACCACGCTGTTACCGCCCCCAACGATGTCAGGTTAGGGATAAACAGTAGTTATGAGCTCGGAGGTTTCTTAAAGACATTTGGAGCATAGCTTCTGAATGCTTCAATGCATGTATCCTCATCGTTGTAAATATTGACTTCTTTCTTCTCCTTGGTTGTACCATTCTTCGACTCCAGTGTTACTTCGATGTAGTCGACACCTTCACCCCTGTGCTTGTCGGGTTTTTCTCCATTCAGCTCCTTACAAAGGTTCTGTAGCTCTGCTGTATGGCCCTCGATGACAAACCATTCATTGGCGTGATAATCTTTTGGGTGATATGATAGGAGCAAATTGTGTTCAAGGTAAAGAGCTGATGTGGAACCCTCCTTAATCTGGCTCTTGCTGTCTTTCAAAGCTTTTAGCTTTTCTTCATAATTGACTTGTTTCTGAAACTGGAGGTGGCGAAACCACACTGAACGGTTCAGTAAAATGAGCTCGGGCCTGTCACAACTCACTTGAGGGTGTGTGGGTGTTGTAACTTTTGACGCGTTTCGCGAGTTCGCCTTGGTGACCAATCTTGACGTAATGTACAGGTTGACCCACTCCGTAATCCATTTTCCCTTGACCGTCTACCACTTCGACTCCGCCTTGAGCTTGAATG
Organism: Cladonia metacorallifera KoLRI002260; assembly: GCA_000482085.2. Lineage (NCBI taxonomy): Eukaryota > Fungi > Ascomycota > Lecanoromycetes > Lecanorales > Cladoniaceae > Cladonia > Cladonia metacorallifera. The sequence goes on from KI911129.1 coordinate 1,730,532, forward strand.
TAATTTCCTTTGAGTGGACTCGGCCAGATAATAAGGTACGCATAAGATTCTTCTTCTACCTCAATGTTCCTACCACTTTTCCCACTCTTATTGTTGTTTCTAATATTCCCCCCTTTGTCATCGCTAGGCTTTATCTTCTTATCTTTGTCACACCTTATATTGGTACGTTCTTCCATGAGCTAAAATGAGGGATGGAATTGTGTCTGTATTGGCAATGAAGGCGGAGAGATCTTTGTTAGATACGGTGCAAAGCTATATATACAAAAATTGCGATGGGCCTTTCCAGATTCTGAGATTGGGAGAAATTGGGGTCCAGACTTGCAAAGCGCTCTGGGACGGACTGCATAAAGATCGGTCTCGACCAAGCCACAACAAACGGTGGTTAGCATGGCGCTTGTGTGAAGCATGGACACTGTTGCATCATGCACGAAGGGTCGAACGATATCACATCCTCACTCGGAATTGATTGGAGGAGTAAAACTTTTGACGCGGGGTAAGTCGAAGGTCTGCAGCAACTCTTGACGAGTGACACGATGTGGCGTGGAAATATCACCCTAATATTCAGTTTAGCTAAAAAAAAGTCCTAAATCCTCCAATTCGACTCGGCTGAGTACCAGATGATCTAACTAAACTTTTCTCACGTTTCTATTGGCCCCACGCATGTTTAATCTAGGTATCGGCTTGTCCTCCTCAAGAAGTTTGACTGAATCCCATCAGTATCTCATATCCAATTTCTGATCAGCATTTATTCAAGTCAATAGACTCCCCAACAGTCACTTCCTCTGCCTCCAACTCTTCGTAGCCCCTTTCCAGATAGCAGAGCTTGCGTTGATGCAAGTGTTTCACTCTCTCCGCATACCAGTTGCCGAAAAGTCAAAGGCAGTAAAAGAGAGCACTACCAGGGATCACTCATCACTCTTGTCGCAGTGGAGAAGGATCGTTTGGGGAAGACAATTTGCAGTGGCTGAGAGTAGGCGTGGGAAAACTCTGGCCGTCATAAGTCTTGCGAAAGCTTCTAGCTTGGCCTCTTCATCCGGCAGCGTATATACCAATGCTTCAATGTTCTTGTGCTCTGACGAGATGGTTAGCCTGCCCACCTTATTACGTAGTAATGAGATCTTCTCTCCAAGGCAGTTCCCCAAGATCATTGACTACTAGTTTGAGAAAATACAGCCATGATCCTTCCGAGGAGCCCTGCGGGCGATACACACCCCTAAGAATCTGAGGGCGGCTATGAAATTGGTGGGATTCTCGTGTTTCTGTTTCCACTCATCATAAACGGAGGCTGTAGGGGCAAGATTGGCATGACCGATCTCGAGGTTGGGTTTTGTGGGCGCCATATTGTGATTTAGAACTGGTAGCGGTCTAGAATGGTCCAGCTGCGGCCAACGCTGAGAGCAGATCCGCTCTGTGTCCAGCTACGTCTTTGTAATACCGTTTTTAGGCTGCAACTTAAGATTTCTGGATCATTCACCGGGTAGAAAATTGAGTTGGATCGACGAGCTGGTGAATGCATGGATTGCCTGACGTTCTGTCTAGGGATGAGCATCGCCTGTATACACGAGCTTCTCATACAAATGACGCTGTCGCAAAAACGCAGGCAGAAATTCCTAGAAGATTTGAATGAAAGGCAGATACGCGGCGTAGAGCTTAATGAGTGGTGGCATGTCTGCTTAATTGGCTGTAGCAAGAGATAAGCGCACACATTCCAACAAATTGTTATGGCACTGACTTAATGACACGCAACTCTTGAACTGAAGATGCAGTATTTCTAGATTGGACGGCACAGCAATGCATTGCAAAAGAGCTTAAAATTGCCGAAGAAACACATTTCAGCTGAGAGCAACCAGACTAGTAGCAGCTACAATCTGCAGGATACCCACACTTGTGATAGCGCTACGTATTTGGAGTGCTGTAAGGGAACCTGCCATCTCCCGCTATTCAGCTAGTCAAAAAACCCCCCCAATCTAGGTCCGGCCCTATGCTGTATCTAGCAAAGGTTATCATGCTTATCAAACCATTGATTACCGAATTAATTGCAAAGGATCGAGGTCTGGAACCTGAGCCATAGGCTTACAGAAACTTGGGACGAGGTTATCATACCGTGTTCATCGCATTGAAATATGCAATGTGATCGTATCTGTTTCAGCCAAGAGGGATCTCTTGCATGTTAATTTTCTTTTGAATGGTTCCGTTGGCATGGTATTGAACAAGTCATTCAGCGCCGGCCTCTCCACCACGCACTTTCGATGAATCGACTTAGGTTAGGACAAATACTCTTATCCTGCTGTATGAGTAGAAACTGTGCTGGAATTGTCTATTGGTGCATTGGAGAACCGGGTGTCCGAGATTACATGCATAGATCAAGTAATGCAAATACTTACCCTCGTAGGCATCATCTGTAATACCCACAACCGCTTCTTCACGCTTTTGTTCCTCATTTCTTCCCTGGTCAATCACGGATGCCCAACAGATTCGCACGATGATAGATCTGCTCTTTCTGTGTCGACTTTGGTCGCTGCCTTTATTTGTCCTCCATTCAGTGCTTCTTCCATTTGTGGATCTTTGTCAAGTAAGTTGCAATGATCACGAAGGTGTAGTTAAAAGCAATAAAGCCGATGAAGATGCCAATGTTCCGATGGCGATTGGCGAAATCGTAGCCATATTGCAGGTACTGGAAATTATGCATTAGTGCCACTATTTCGTGTCTTAATTGTAGGGAAGGGCGAAAGATAGACTTACATAAGATTGGCCATTCTTGTAATGACAGTATTGGCAATTGAAACTGTCGTCTGGGTTCAAAAGAGAACCGGTCGCAGCGGTCAAGAAATTCTTGGCATATTCTCCGCAAGAATATCCTGCTGGGGGTTCAAATATTGACGTCTCGGCATTGGTGCACGTGAGATTTAAGCCTTCTAATGCGTTGGTTGTGACTCCCTCCCCGAAATAGAGTAGTGGCGAGACCTTGTAGTACCAACTCCAACCCTTGGGCGTGACAGGCTGAGGCGATAGAGTGCCAGCAAATGTGTTGCAGAACATAAAGAAGAACCCATTAGCCGTGAAAGTCGAGCTGAGGTTTGGCATTATCGCCGCACAAAGTTGGGCAAGGCTCGTGGCGAAGATCGTAAAGAGCTCGTACATGAGGAAGCTATATCCTGCACGACCAGGAGTGTAGAAATAGCCAACCGGAAAGTACCAAAGTAGCCAATACACCAGACTTGTAATGATGGCGTATGGAAGTTCGATAATGATTGCCGAGAGCACAAAAATGGTCCAGTGATATGCCCGACTTTCTTTCTCCCGGTGGATAAAAACATCACGGAGACTGGTGAATCTTGGTTCGACTTGAAGGCCCAAAGGTGGTCCGACGATGAGTGCCATGAATGCGGAGAAGACTCGATTATATGCTCCTCGCTGATCTGAAGCAGATTGTAGGTATGACATAGAGTTGAATAGCGCGCTGCCTACATTAAGGAGCAGCTTTGAGGTGCCGTAGTCAGGTTCTCGCCAATAGTATAGCCACGTGCGTTCGAGGATAACGGATAACTGGACATGGAACGGTGTGGCATAAGTTGTCTCATATTTTGATAGCGAGGGCTGCTCTGAAGAAGATGTCGAGGTCATATTTTCAAGGTTTGGCCTTCTCGCTTCTCTGGTTTCGCTGCGGAGCCATATATCGGCCCAGTCATCTGTTACGGTAGATCTCGACCCCGCCCCAATGACGTCCAAGAAGTATTCAGCCGGGTTTTCGTGCTCGCGACACGGTCTGCTGTAAGTGCTCAGATACTTGATAGGCTCAGAGCAATTCTTACCCATTGGTCCGTCATAAGCCACCTTGCCGCCACGTACAAGCAGGACGAGGCTATCAAAAGTTTCAATGAGCTCAGCTGCTGGCTGATGAATAGTGCACAAGATGGATTGACCTGTATCAGCCAGCTTTCGAAGCAGACGAATGATTGAGTAGGCAGATTGTCCGTCCAGACCCGAAGACGGCTCATCTAAGAATAATATCTCCGGTTTGGCGGCTAGCTCAACTCCAATCGTGACCCTTTTCCGCTGTTCGAGATTGAGACCAGCTCCAGGGACTCCTATCAGAGCATCTGCAATGTCCTCCATTTCGAGCATCTCAATTACACTCTCAACATATGCATCTTTCTCCTCGTGCGGAATATCCATGGGACGGCGCAGGCTTGCAGTAACCTGAAGGGCTTCGCGTACCGTTTGTGTCGGAAGATGAATGTCCTGTTGTTGCACATAACCCATTTGACGACTGAAAGATCGAGGAAGTGGCTGTCCGCCTAGGAAGAGGTCTCCGGTTAGTGTACCAATGTCTAAACGTCCAGCAAGGGTGTTCAAAAGGGTCGTCTAGTAGTTGTCAGCGGCTATACTATGTGGCATTGGTCGTCGAGGTATTCTAACCTTTCCAGCCCCCGACATGCCCATCAGAGCCGTCAACTGTCCTGGAGCTACCCAACCTGCGCCGATACTCAGTCTTCATTGCTCGACAATGGAAAGTTGGGGAGATTGACTCACCGTCCACCTTATCTAACAGTCGTTTTTGTTCCTTGTCTACCTTGATGTCTAGAGTTATGTTTTTCCATGCAAAAACATGACCTTTCCGATCTAGCAGATCTTGTGAAAGTTTCCGACTCCGCTTACTTCGTGATTTAACAACAGGAGGCAGTGTATCATCAGAAGAGCCTCCATTCTCGATGTCAGAGGGTATGACAGCTTTCTCGAACGCAGGATTTTGAGGCTCAGTCTTGTAGAAAATGGTAGCGAGGCGGCCGGCGGGGAGCTTCAGGAGTTCCATACCCATACTGGGAATTATATGAGCAAGGCCTAAGAACTTTGTTTGAGTAGAAATGATCACTTACGCAGTACATATGGCAAATGCAATGAATAGAGCTGCATTGATCCCAATGTTCCTCCATAGATGGGATGTTTTGAACCCGTATTGAGCTTGTATGTATGATGCTCCTGATATGGTCCCCTCACCTGGCCTTGATCCGACGACGGCACAGACCTGATTGGCAATGTTATCGTATCCAGGCCCTGCAGGAGCTAGATCGTTAGGACTGCAGGCATATTGCAAGGTGGCGAATTCATTGATCATGACAGATTCGAAGGCGTAGTACAGAGGCTAAAAGGTTATCAGTATTCCGTGTGCGTCTAAATTCATCGATACTTAGAGCTTACGTTACAATATTTGATCCACCCCAACCATACTTGCATTTGTGGAGGGGGTACGTAAAGTCCGGTGTACAGAACGAGGCAGTTGAAGACGATGCCCACAGGCAATACCGCTCTGTTCATGTTTGGAGAAAAAACCGCGATAGCCCTGAAAAACATTGAGAGACACATATGCTCAATGTAAACAGTGAGGAACCAGATGAAGAAATGGCCTGGCGTTCGCTGAAAGTTCGTCAGGAAGTATAATGGAATATTGTAAGAGATGGCCAATATTTTCCAAGCCAGATCCGTTACAACGAGACCAAATGCGTAAGCCAGGGGTCGATAGAACTGGTAACGCTTGTGCTTGAGGACCAGCTGTCTTTGCGTAAAGGTGTTCCTAAACTCGCTCATGGATTGCAGGGCGGGCACAAGAACAGAGTAGAATAGTGAGGATGCCAAGATGAACAATGACTGAGTCGAGTGCCTTTGGTTCCTGAATAAAGTACCCAAAACCAAACTTTGGATGATGATGCAAACCATTTCGACACCCCAGGTCTTATAATCGGTGATAAAAACTCGGAATTGGCGCATAGCACATAACCAGATTTGCTGTACGAGCGTCAGAGGATAGATAGAAGCTTTGCCCTGTGTGTCATGTGTAGGCAACAGTTTGGCTTTGTCGATGGTTTCTAGAACAGATGAATAGTGGACACTAGAGCGAAAAGCCTTCTCAAGCTCTGTTGCTGATCGAGGCACCCGGCCCCTGGTTCTCTCATGCGCAACAAGCGCCTCAGGATCTGCTGACATCGAGTTCAGAAAGTCGGTGGTCGTCGTCGTGGCCGAGCATTCAAAGCCCAAGCTTTGGAAGTATGGTTTGGCTTCGGTAACCGGGCCGTAAAAGATTTGACGGCCTGAGTTGAGGACGCAAACTTTATCGAAGAGTGGAAAAATGGCATTGCTACCTTGATATATGCTCATTGCCGACGCACAACCAGTCAGATTTGCAAACTCACGCATCATCTGAAGGAATTCCAAGGCAGTCGAGGAGTCGAGTCCGCTTGTAGGATTGTCCAAACAGAGGAGACTGCGTAGTATCAGCGATTCGTATTTCTGGAATTGGGCGCTCCATATCTCTGACCGTGGACATGTGGCCAGTGCTTCAGCCAAAGAGACACGCCGTCTTTCGCCTCCACTACATCCGCGAACATACTCGTTGCCTACTCTTGTCCCCAACACGCGTTCTAGACCAACGAGCCTTGCAAGTTGCGCAGCAGCGTCACTAACTTGGCAGCTTGACGCAGTCTTCCCCCAACGGGATCGCACAGCAAATCTAGTGTAGCAATAGCAATTAGCTGACAAGCTAGGTCTTTGGGACTTCGTCTTGCTTGCCTCAATGTTTGTTCCACTGTGAGAGTAGGGAAATGGTCGTCCTCCTCAGCTTTGTTACATTTAGTCACAATCTAATCAGGATGTGGCATTAAGGTATCTCATACCACAGAACGCAATATCCGCCGTATTTCTCTGGTCCATTTCCTTTGCGGATCGACCACCGTAGGTTACTTCGCCCGTTGTTTCTTTGTACTCTCCACGCATGTTTGCGAGAGCCTTGAGGAAAGTGGTGCAACCACTTCCAGGACGCCCAATGACTAGTAGCATTTCTCCAGTGCCAATGGTCCCTGAGAACTCGCGAAGCAAGAGCCGCGACGCTTGTGGTCTTGGCCGATAGGCCATTGGGTTGAAAGTGTTGAGGAGAGCCTTGGCCGCAGATCGGATCGTTGGAGCTGCTTGAACCTATGAGCAAAGAAGAGGCCATAGCATCAGTACCCAATCTTGTCTCGCTAGATCACGGGTACTTCATCCACCTACCCCTCTTCCACCTCCTTCCACTGATAATCGATCGAATAAAACATCAGCTCGACCACCAGGTTCCGAATCTCGAGTAGCAAGGAAATCTTTGACCATCTTACTAACGACGCTGGAAGCGTCTTCCGTCTTGGTGGATTCATCATGTTCGTCGTTGAGAGGTTCAGTGCCTCCGTTGCGAACATATTGTGAGTATAGTGCCATACAGTCAAGAGAACAGTATTGTGCTGTGAGATATCTGGCAATATGAGGATGTGGATTTATGCTTGGCTCTGGCCACAAATCCGGATAAACAAAACAGAATCGATTTTGTTGTGAGGTAAGAACCAAGCTGGGAGAACGAGAAAGGAAACGTTATAAGGTCAAGTTGATAAAGCTTTGAAATGCAAAGGGTAAGATTATTACTTATTTAGTCACTCTCTCCGCTGTGTATGCTGTCCCAAGGGAGGTATATGGTGATTACCCAAAGGAGCAAAGGAGTTTCGGAGTCGACTGCAATAATCATTAGTCATCGACGCTCCACGATTTTGATCCAACCAATGACAGTCATCATACGCCAAGCTGGAATACTTCATATTTGGGCCTTAGCGGAGATGCTTCTGGTGCACTTGATTTATAAAGCCGTGGGTCATTTACGTTCTTTTCCTCACTCAAACTCAATTCCGACTTAGACAGAGTTGCACTATCTCCAATTTACACGTCCAGGAAGTTTTCTCACAACCAGTATGGTGCTACAGACCGGGCTAGAGGGGGCCCATATGATGATTACTGGTATGTCTATTACCAAAGCGTACACATCAGACCGCTGCGGCACTTGCAGGGCAAAGTCTTATGTGGTAATTGCGTAGGTGGTACCCGCGGCATGGGTCGGCAAATGGTCGAAACTTTTCTTCAAGAGGGAGCACATGTTTCATATTCTGCACGCACAGTCGAGGGGACCGACTTTGATGACTTCCATAAGACTCTCCCGGAGACAAACAACGCCAGAGCCGTCGGTACATCTCTGGATGTCAGCTCGAAGGTAGCGCTTGAAGAATGGGTGGAAGCCTCTGTGAAGAGATGTGGTAGACTTGATACTGTTATCGCTAATGGTAAGATTATCTCATGTTTCTGTCAGGCTCCTATAGCAATGATGAAATTAGGATGCTGACGCAACATTCTTCAAGCATCGCCAATGCGCATGGATGGCACCACCGAAGCCTGGGCACAGAGCATTAATGTAGATTTGATGGGCTTTGTCAATCTGGTCGAAGCCTCGATTGCCTATCTTGAGAAATCTCCGTTCCCATCCGTTATTGTACAAAGCTCTTTCATGGGCCGAGAGTTCTACCGCAGTCCTCCCGCCGCCTATGGGCCTTGCAAAGCTGCACAATTGCAGCATGTGCAGGAGTTATCGCAGTTTTTGGGCCCCAAAGGTATTCGCGTCAATGCAATTTCACCTGGCCCAATCTTGGCCAAAGACGGACCATGGGAAAAGTATTCAAAGGAAATGCCGGAGTGGTTCGAAGAGCAGAGACTCAAAATTCCATTGAAGCGACTCGGGAAGCCTTGGGAGGTCGCCAATGTGGCAGTGTTTCTTGCCAGTTCGCTAAGTTCCTTCGTCTCTGGCACGAATTTGTTGGTCGATGGGGGAATCCATGTCGGAACACAATTTTGAATCGTGCATGGTGGTTGGAGGCACTGCTTCTGTTTATACCACTAGGCTTGATAACATCTTGCCAATGAAAAGTTTGCCCACCTAATGAGACGGAAGGCAAGGATTCGTAACTCAATAATATGATAGCCAAAGCATATCCAAAGCCTTATGAAGCAGGAAGATAAGGATACCAAGACCTTAGCTCCGTGGTATTTAAGGCTTAGCAACGAGCTCCATCATGCCGTTCAGCGTAAGCTTCGATCGATTACTGCTAGTTGCACAGGGTAACAAGCTGAAGCAAAGATGGTCACAGACATCTATTTGACACAGAAATAGAAACCTCTGTGAAGCTTTCCCTTCCATGGTTGATGACTTCCCAACTAAGACTTCTAACCCTCTGCAAATTGGGAAAAGACGGTTTCCTCCGCGTTTGCGAACTCCTTCATGATCGTGTCTCTAATGTGTTCTGATCTTACCACAGGCTTGCAGCCATACGGTTTTGCACAATACAGGAAACCCTGGTGATACCCAGTGACGGGATCCGGGTCGTTCTTCAACGGTTTTCCATCAGCGCCAACCTCGTGCTCGAACCTGAAAGCCCACAGCAATTTTGCAACTGAGAGGAACATATTGCGCTCTGCGAGGTGCATGCCGGGGCAGATTCGACGTCCCGCACCGTAACCGAAGTGATCTCGCTTCGCCCAGTCACCCCCAGCATACTCTGGCGCCAGCTTTTGGTGTTGCGCGAAACGTTCTGGGATGAAGTCGGCAGGGTTTTTGAAGGTCTCTTCTTCCATATGCATGCCCCACGCATTAAGAATAATGATTGTTCCTTTTGGAAGAAACTTGCCATCTACCCAGTCGTCTTGATGCTATTAGTAGAGTAATAGAGTGTGGGGGATAATCTATCCTCACCTTCGCCTAGTGCGTGGGGAAAGCCCAGAGGTAAAATTGGACGCCATCTATGACCTTCTTTGACGATCATGTTGATGTACGGTAGACTTGCGAGATCAGACCACTGGGGGGATCTTTCCCATCCAACTACAGAGTCTATTTCTTCTTGTGCTTTCCGCTGTACCTCCGGATATTGTATCAACGCTTGAACAATGGCAAGAATTAGTGAGGAAGAGGTGTCCGAACCTCCCTCCATAAGGACTCCCCCAATGAAGCGGAGTTGGTTGGGAGGGAGGGCGTTCTTCTCCTGCTGATCCAAAACTTTATCCATAAAGCTTCCGAGATTTTGGTGCTCTGTGTCTCGTCTTGCGATCACCTTTGCTAATATGTCGTCATAGAGAGTCTCCATCTGATCCCCGATGTTGCGTGCGCGGGTGATGTAGTTACCAAAGAATCGCTCCGGCAAAAGTTTTAGCCATGGGAATACGTCAACTGGTGGAGTAGCCCCAGTCTCCATAATTGCTGACCACTGTTCCATGAGGTGATAAAGCCGCCTCATGTATTCCCCTTGGCTGTTGCGGGTACGAATACCGAATACTGCAGTCAATAAACGTCAACATCGTTCTTGGCCTCTGTTTGTGATAGATCACGTACTAATTGAATTCGAGATGCTATTGCTAAATCGTTTCGGATGTAGCATATGCGCTTCCGGATGGACCAGATAGTCTCGGACGAGTTGCACGGCCTCAGCATCCACAATTTGCAGATGCTGAGACTCGACCATGGCCTCCATAAGGTGTTGGTGGATCAACTTACGAAACATTCGCCACTGATTACCATAATGCATTACAAGCAAGTGGTCGCCTTTTGTGATAAGATCGTGAGACACGAAAGATGGAGGGCGGTGGTTGTAGAGCTGGCTCTTCTTGTCGACAGTTTCTTTAACAATCCTACGATCTGTGATGACAGCCATAGTACCGCTTCCTATCTTCAGTGTGTAAAGACCTCCATATCGGTTAGCCCACTCAGTGAACCTAACCTGTGTTAGAGCGGATATCCCTGTACGGTGAGATTAAATATATCGCTCGAAGCGTACTTGATATGCGTGTATGCTTTGGGAATCTGATGCAAATTCCCTATGAAAGGAAGTGTAGGCGGCCCTGCTGACCGTCAGTGGTGACGCGGTTGATGGAAGTCGATGCTCACCAGATGGCATACGCCGAGTACGATGGCCATAGGTGAAGGCCCAACGCAGTAACAGCAGAGACAGAGAGACTGCTCCAAATATAGTGAGTAACAATTGCATGGTACGGGTGCTATGTCTATTGACATTTGCAAACGGTCAAACTACCTTGTATCTTCAAATAAAAACAGATGTCGGTCACACGCGTATGCTCTCATAATGTACGTTAAATAATTGAATCTCCACCAGCTTTTCGCCTGTTTCCTACCGTGCCCTATCTGGTGATCCACTGTTATGCTCAGGTTGGAGACGCGTTGCATTTTGCCAAAAGGAGAATCGGAGTTCTGCGCTAAAAGCGCCGGTCGGAGATGGAAGGAGCTTAGCGTGATTCTCCCAGAACGGTTTAGCAACAGCCTGCTGAGTAATACCTTAGAACCTTCGCCACCATTACACCTTAGATCTTCACACCACATGCCTCAATTGCTTTAGAGCTGAACTAGCTGCCATGGATCCCGTGGTAGTACTCTCTGACCTCCATGCTCGCCTAACTCGTGGCCTAATCTAGTGCTGTGCCTTCTTCCTGATATGGATCTCCACGCGAGTGGCTTCTCTTTATACGTAGGTATACCATCTACTAGGCTTGCGAACACCTATGGCCCTGATGCGGCTTTGAAGAGTAAAGAAATCCGGTCATTGATAAATGGAAAAACAAAGCTATATCCGTTCCTACGTGGACAGAAAGTAAGGAACGGTGGCCGGCATCTTTCTGTCGACCCTGGATCCTCCGTTTTCGCCTGTAGATGACCCTGCGACCCGGATCCCAGGTCTGCACTTAGCACATATCACACATGAAAAGAATTTCACTCATGCTGATAGCGCGGGGATGCCGAATCTATGGACTCCGTTGGCTTACCGTGAAGACACTAAGACACGGAAAGCATGCTGAAATGTAGTCCTTTGGCCCAGAAGCTTTCAGATAATAAATTCAGCCGTATAGACTCCGATGGTGTATGGCTCAAAAAGTTGTAACGTGGTATTCGGGTATTAGGTCATGCTCCACAGGCCGGCATCTTTGATGGCTCGTCAAATTTAATGATGATGGTACGTCCAATGATGTAACATATCAAAAACCTTTGCGGTATATATGAAACACACGTTTTGCTTTTCGGGCGTCGGTGAGTCCGTTACCTAGTCCCAGTCAGGCTCGGAGCTGTGTTACCACAGTGTCAGATCACCGGCTATCGAGATGGTGTGCTCAAACTTCCCGCCTGAAGGGCAGCAGTATCTGACGCTGTGCCATACATCTATGAGATCATTTGGGTGTTAAAGAAACCAGTTGCTGAATGGAGACTTATATAATATAAAACTTCGGTCCCTAAGACAACTTTTCTGTATCCTTTGCAAATCAAGTTAAGCTGGACATTAGAGTAGAATATGAGTCACTTCCGACGCAGGGTTGCTAATGTTTTCATTGGTTTTTGCCTTATCACTGGTGGCATAGCCTATCCCTCTATCTTATGCCGCTGTATGCCTACAGAGATCTGTTGGCCCTCCTCAGATGAGTGGGCAACCTTCAACGATTCTCTTGGAGGAAAGCTTGTTGCCACGAGGCCGCTCGCCTTGCCTTGCCATGAACCGGACTATAATTCGACTTTATGCAATGACTTACAAAGTCAATGGACGCAACCAGAACTCCAGTAAGTGCATTAAAGTCTTCTATCTTTACGCTACTGATATAATTACAACCTAGCGATGAATCCTCGTCTTCAATTATGGCAGCATCCATTGCCAATGAGACCTGCGATCCTTTCACACCTGTTGAGTCATCGTGCACTCTCGGGAACATGGTCAGCTACTCAGTCAACGCATCGACACCATCGGATATTTCGCAAACCATTGCCTTTGCTAAAGTCAAAAATATTCGCCTTGTCATTCGTAACACGGGCCATGAGTATGTAGCTCCAAATCTCTGTAAATTTTCTCTGCACTCGATTCTAATCTGTCCTTCTAGCTATTTGGGAAAATCCACCGGTACTGGTGGCCTCTCAATATGGACTCATTACCTCAAGACCATCAATTTCCTGAATTATACCAGTCCACATTATATTGGACCTGCTGTCAAAATAGGGGCAGGTATACAAGATGCCGAAGTGTACGCAGCTGCAGATAATCACAATTTCGTGATTGTAGGCGGGGATTGTGCTACTGTAGGAGCCGCGGGTGGCTATACGCAAGGCGGTGGCCACTCTGTGTTGAGCTCTAGGTTTGGTCTCGCAGCAGATCAGACGTTAGAATGGGAAGTGATCGATGGTAATGGCCATTTTCTCACGGCCACACGTACTGAGAATCCTGACCTTTACTGGGCCTTGAGCGGAGGCGGCGGCGGCACCTACGGGGTTGTTTATTCTCTTACAGCTAAAGCACATCCAAGTTTCTCTGTTACTGGTGCCGTGGTCAGCTTTCTAGCCGAGGGTAGCACAGCTGACCAATTCTTTGAAGCCGTTGGCTACTATCATGAACTACTGCCTGGGTACACCGCTGCTGGTGGTGTGGCTATTGCCCAGATAACAAACGCATCCTTTTTGCTGACTCCACTTACTTTCCCGAATATGACGGCTGGTAGTGTTACGGATATGCTTCAGCCATTCCTCAACCGGCTGGCTGAAATTGGCATCTCTTATCACATAAATATAACGGAGTCTTCAACTTTTCTCGAACACTACGAGACGCTCATCGAACCGAATCCAACGCAGCTGGTCGATAATGCGCAGTATGGTGGACGTTTCATTCCTCTCTCCGTCATTCAGGAAAATAACGACGCACTCACGGCTGTAGTGCGCAATATTACCCAAGAAGGAGTGACTTTTGTTGGTATAGGACTAAACGTATCCGCAACTGTCGTGAGAGAGGTTTACAACTCTGCTCATCCCTCGTGGAGAGATGCTGCTTTAAGTGTTATTTTGACTACGTGCGTGATACCCTTCACCTCTTCTGGCAACTACGGGTTTGCAACTAACCTTTTCACCCCCAGACCCTGGCCTAATGGTGCGAACATCTCTGATATGGAAACCCTCGCAACGCAAATGACCAACAACTGGGTTCATTCTTTGACCGCTCTTGCACCAGAGTCAGGTTGTTACATGAATGAGGTAATATTCTCGCATTGAAAGCCGCGTTATGAATCTCCGTTCAATTCAATTTGGTTATCTTCAATGGACAAGAGACTGACCTTTTCAGGCCGATCCTCATCAACCTGACTGGAAACAGGCTTTCTACGGCTCGAATTATGCCAGCCTCTACTCCATCAAGATGAAATACGATCCCGATCACATCTTCTATGCACCAACGGCGGTGGGAAGTGATGACTATGAAGTCCAGGAGAATGGGGGATTATGCTGGTCTGGTGGTAACTAAATCTCGTCCCATCGTTTCCGGTACCCATTAGATTATCGCTATGTACTAGAGTTGATAAGGTTTGGCTGGGTTCATCCGGATACTATACTATAGACTCCCTTTCAATTACCTAGCCAGTCACCCAAAATCGAAATACAAATGCACGTAGAGGGGGTCTTGTGATAGAGTCGATCTCACCTTCATCCGAGGTCGAGCGTCCCAGTAGGAAGCAAAATACGTCGAGTCTGCCTATAGCGAGTAGCGTCACAAGGGTCTACGAAGCACGGCAGTACTCTAATCTCCGTCCTATGAGGGTCACTGCTCGCAGCGTCATAACGCTACTCCTTGCGGCCACTTTCCTATAGGAGCATATCTCCTTAAGGGCGTCACGTGTACGGAGTACGTCAAGCCTTGACTGCGGCTTTTAAACTGGACTCCATCCTCATAGATCATCTTGCGTTCAACTTTTGTTCCAACTTCAAGAAATGGCTGAAGCGAAAACATCGAAGATTGACGTACATCATCATGTGTACCCGCAAGCTATGCAGGAAGGTTCGGGCCTCTTGATTACCCAAGTTCATCTTGTATCTGGGGATACTAACAGCAACCTACAGCTCTTGTTAGAGCTGGTGGAGATCCATCAGGGTGGTACGTACCCTCTTGGAGCGAGCAAGACGACCGTGAATTCTCGAAAGCAGTCGGTAATAAGACTGCCATTCTCTCAGTCACTGCGCCAGGAGCCTGTGTCGAGAAGGATCCTGCGAAAGCCGCCGAGTTATCACGTCAATGTAATGAGTACTCTAGTGCATTGCGAGAGAAGGAACCCGCAGGCTACGGGTTTTTTGCCTCACTGCCATCACTCTTTGACACGGAAGCGTGTCTCAAGGAGATCGATTATTCCTTCGACGAACTTCGGGCAGACGGCGTGACCCTGTTCACGCGCTATGGAGAAGGCAACTACTATCTAGGCCACCCGGACTTTGAGCCCGTCTGGGCAGCGTTGAGCAAGCGAAAAGCAGTTGTCTTTGTCCATCCAACCTGTCCTGTTGACACTGAGCTTACCCATCCATCTCTTCCCCAGCCCATGTTCGACTACCCGCACGAAACAGGTCGTACAGCCATGAACCTCATCGTCAGCAACACTCTCCTAAGATTTCCGGGCTGTAAGGTTATCCTCTCCCATGCTGGGGGGACGTTACCTTACTTGATTCATCGCGCTGCCGTCATGCTGCCGGTCACGCCAATGACAGTGGGCAAGTCAACAGAGCAGATAGTGGAAGAAGCAAGTGACTTCTACTATGATACAGCCATCTCATCGAATCCCGCTACACTAGAAGCACTCTTTGAGATCGCCAAGCCAGGCCATGTGTTGTTCGGTACGGACTTCCCTAATGCGCCCAGAGAGGCTATTGAGCGCTTTACAGCAAATCTTGAAGGGTTTAACGTGCAGCCCGAAAAACTAGCAGCTTTGTTCAACAAGAATGCGTTGGTGTTGTTCCCTCGTCTAGAGTCTTATTTATGAGCTACCCTATCTCCTCCGGGACTGACTCGTATGCGGAGGTGCCATAGGGGTATCTGTAAATCAACAAGGTCTGGCTAGCATTCAAAGAATTAAGTCCTGACTCCATTGCCTGTATTGTAATATTCATTTGCTACTAGTTTTTCTCCATGACTAATCTTCCGGGAATAACCAGCTGACTCATTCCTGTCGATCCAATGGACACGCTTGACCACGTGCTCTAGGCTGCACTCGCTACAAGTCCGAGTAGGCATGCACTTGGCATTTGCCAGAATAAGAATAGTCTGCCAAGGACTGCTCCGATGAACGTGTCCAAATATCTCCGAGCTCCATTGGGTACATATAAGCGAAGGAATGTGCAACTTACCTTAGCCTGCAACACTTCCCGTTGCACTGATCTACTCCAATCCTTGGGTAAAAGGTAAACATTAAGAGCTCTGAGCCAGGGACCGTAGATTCCTCTCCAAGCGCGCTCTTCATCATTGATATCAGAGTGAGTCTATGTACATCCCCACCTCCGAAGAATATGGTCAGTTCCAGATGCCCAGTCCGATTCGAGGATCTGCGTGTGAGCTTCGCCTGGCTCCGGTTCGCTTCCATGAATTCCCGCTTGCAAGGCGTCCCTCAAAAGGAACAAGGATAGATAAGCAATTGGTAAGCTGTTAGAGATAAGCAGACCTCGGTATGTACATCGGTGATCTGCCAATTCTAGTGCCTTCGTGGTTGCGTTTGGGCCAATGTTTCGAGGACGTGTGGGGCCAGATGTTGCAAGAAGGTGGTGGGGGGGTGAGGCTCTTTTCCATATGATAGGTGAGTGGGAGATCACGACTTTGAGACCCTGCAGGATTCGTCGTTATACGAGAGATTCCGTTCGCCTGCTCGATAGGTACTTTGTAGGTACAAAGGACGTTATGTGCTTTAAGGTTGCACTAACCCCCAAGCCAATCTACGGGAGTTACCGTGGGGATAAAAGGCGCCGGGACGTTCGCGGGCTTTTAGGGGCATTTAGGGGCATTTAGGGGCTGTCAGGGCCGGACCCTCCTGTGATGCCCATCTAAAGTTCCCGTGCTTAGGTCCCTTTACCACCTACACTAGTGCGAAAACAACTTGTTCCGATGAGGCTGTACTTTTGTATCACCGCTTCACTATCTAGTCCTCAGGCAGAGGTCGATAATCAGAAGAATTAGTACTTCGAAGTGATACAGTCAAGGTGAACAGCAGTCATGGTCGATCATCCGGCCATCAAAGGCGGAGAGCTGACTGTCAGGGACTGGATAGGATTGAGTACGGTGAGACCGTGTACGCGTTGCCCACGGGCAGCTGTGGCGCTAGTTCTAGGCTATATCGGGAATAGATAGCGAGTCTGACAGGCGCCCGGTGACGTACCCACTATGCTCGGGCTTCCTTCAGTTTGAAACACCCAGTTTCCCATCACGCTATCCAGCATCTCCCTGTTTAATTGTATCAACCAACACTCTGAAAACATGTACACAACCTTTACTGCTGCCTCTCCGGCCCACGTTGAACAACGGCATGGAACGAATGCACAGAAGAAACGAAATACACAGAATGAAAAAGAGTCTAATCACACCACAGCCTCACCGTCAGTGGTAGCAAAGCCAAAACGTAGCCAGGTTGCTCGAGCTTGCGAATGGTGCCGCCTTAATCGCATTAAATGTGACAACGATCGGCCATGCCACAACTGTCAGAATCGCGGTGCAGAGTGCTCGAACTTTGGAAAGGCTGAAGTCCATTCACTTCCTACTGCCAATAAGTATGTACTTGGAGTAACCTTACACTTTCATTACGAGACTAAGCATTTCAAGGGAGATTGAAAAGTTGAAAGGCCGTGTCAAGGATCTTGAAGGAGAGCTCAAGACTCGGAACAATGCCACCTTACTGCCCACCCCCGTTCCCTCCTCGACCATGTCTCCAACTACGAGATTGGATCCGATGGAAGAACACGGGGGAAAGCAGAGACTATGGGAGGGCGTTTGGGCCACAGGTTCGAAGGCACACCAGACACAGTTTTCTGGTCCGTCATCTTCATCATTTTTCCTCACGAGGCTGAGCTCCCACATCGGCCTCACGCTCGATCTCTCCCAGCTCGAGGGCCACATACAACCAAACACAGCGAGCAATGTCTTTGCTAGTCCTACTAGTTCACGCAAAAATGACTCCGAAGAATACCAGATAACTTCAGAAGACCACATGGTATGTGGAAACCTTTCAAAAGGCCAAGAGGAGTATTTTCTTGGACTCTTCTGGCAGAGCTACTATTGCACCACACCAATAATCGATGAAGCCGAGTTCACAGGGCACTACGAGTCACTATGGGTGACGTCGAATGGAGCAACCCGAAAGCCTTCACCCCTCGTGGATATTGTCCTTGCTCTATGTATGCAACACGGAATGGCATTCATACCTCGGAATGATCCTACTCAAGCGTTCAAAGCAGACATTGACAGCGATGACTCGACTATTGCAGGGCGAGAATTCTATCGTCGGTGCCAAATGCTCCTATCTAGCAAGCTTGAGACACCGTCCATCACGACCTTGCAATGTCACATCTTTTCCGCGATCTACCTTCGGGACGCTTCCTACCTAAATATGGCTCACAATACCCTCGCCATAGCCATCCGTACTGCACATACTATTGGACTTCACCTGGAATGTCCCGATAATTTCCCGCGAACCCAGAAAGAACTTCGCCGACGCTTATGGTGGATGGTGTATGTCTTAGAGAGCAAAGCTTGCATGGCGCTCGGGCGCCCTTGGTCGGCTCAGATATCCCAGGTGAACTGCGACTTACCCACCGACGATCGCGAGATTGCCCAATTGTCTAGTCCTAGTTTTGCCTCTTCCATTGAAGGCGTTACTTGGCTCAGCTATCATGTTCATTGTATAAGGCTGGTGTTAGCTGCCCGTGCCGTCCAAGCCGCATTCGAGAGCAAGTGTGCACAAGTGCTGAGTGCAAGCAACGAGAAAAGCTTCTACGGCAATCCTAAAAGCTTGGAAACCCTCGCATGCTTTCTTTCCCAGAGCCTCGAATGTATTCGAAATTGGGTTGAAAAGGTCCCTGAGGCATTAAAGACAAAGAGAAGGGCTGGAGGAGAGCCTTTGTCTACCGACAGATCGGCATTAGAGCTCGACCTGGTGGCTCCCCTCTGGCTCCAACGACAACGGTTGCTGCTCGAGCTGCTGTACCACAATCTTATCATGAATCTGTATCGGCCTTTCATCTGCTTTTCTAATTCTCCCGGCTCGTCCACGCCACTGGCAGATGGCAACAGCATTGCTTGCCTTAATCATGCTATAGCCAGCACTAACATTATGCTCCAGATTCTCAAGGAGACGGATATACTGAACGGCTGGCATGAAGCATATCAATTTCAGTGGAATGCTACCCTGTCCATGATCGGATTCATCTTTGCCAAGCCGATCTGTCATTCCACTCCCACTGCTCGTAAAACAATCGACAGTGCAATCGCGATCTTCGACATCTTCCGCAACAATTTCGCAGTCGCTGCCAGCGCCACACATGTGACGCGGGACCTTGCCGCAAAGGCCGATTCTTTCATTGATTGCTTCCGGACAGGCACTTACCCCTCGCAGCGGCAACCGAGGATCCCGATCCAGCATCGAATGATCTCAGCTCCAACAACGTCGGTATACCCAGTATAGAGGATTTACCCCGGATGGACCTCGACGATCCTAATTTCTGGAGCCCAAGTTTACTCTCGGGTACGATGGGGGCAGGTTTTCCAATTGACTCTTTCAGTGGCTTTGAGTGGTCATTGTCAGAAGGCAACAGCATCAACCCTGAAACATGGTCTCAGTTGCCTACCGAATGAACGTTCACTTGATTTGTTTCATTGGAAACATTGAGAGCATCTGAGAAAAACCTAAATTGAAATGCGATGTATGGTAGAACTGCGCTGCTTCAGTATTCATTGCAATGCGACTTATTCTGGCTTTATGCTGATTGATTGTGGAAGAATAGGTTCAAGAAGCTAACGACCTCAAACGGTCGCACCCTTGTACTGGAATTGAGCCGCTTCGTGTGACTACCGTATGGCAATATAGCTTAAGTACTTGAAGCAGTTTAGTATAAAAGAGGTGGATATCAACTCTCTTCAGCGTGTTAAGTCTTTACTGTGATAGATATGTCGTCTGAACAATTCAAAATGAATTAACGTCCTAGATCTTGAGATGGATGATATGATTAAATTGGACCTAATAATGACATCATTCAAGGAGTGTCTGAACCCATAGATAAATGTTCTCGTTAATATGTTGCTCTTTTAAAAAGTATGAAATCTATCTTGATAATCTTAGGGTTAGGGCTATTATCTCTGCATCTGCTCGGTGAACCATTTCTGTAGATGCGATGCACTGGGATGCGACCACGTCAATGTCGGCGGTACCTTCACGCCGAGAGCCTTTTGCAGCTGGCGTCTCAGTGCAACAGTCATGACAGAGTCCATACCAAGGTCTGATAACGCTGCCCGAGGATCCACGTCCTCCGCAGATGGCATCTGCAGCGTTTCAGCAACACATGTGCGAATCGCCATATCAACATATCCATCAAGCTCAGGGCCTGACGTAGGGATCTCAGTGGCAGTTCCTTTGCCTTGCTTGGCCTCACTGCCATGAGTACCAGGTTCGGCACGCTTACGGACTGCGATATCAGCTAGGATCGGTGCTGGTAAGGTCTCATCGTCGTCCAGAGCACGACTGCGCAAAACGACACCGTGGTCAAGATCATATTTGCTAAGGTGTGTCCAGGCCCGAAAAGCCTCATCACGCGTGATGTCAGTGATGCCCTTTGACTCTAGCTCTGCATTGATAAAGTCCGTGCTGGCTGCCATGCCCATCCCACGCCAACTCGTCCACTGTACCGCCACGCAATTATCTCCTTGATCACGCCGGTGGCTTGCAAGAGTATCGAGGAAGGCGTTTCCACTGGCATAAGACCCTTGCCCAGGGAAGCCAAAGAGCTGGCCACATGAAGAAAAGAGGATAAAGAAGTCCAGAGTCCCGACAGGAAAAAGCTGGTGTAATGCCAAACCTCCTGCGACCTTGGGAGCGAGAACTCGATCGAATGAGTCGGCTGTAGAGTTCAAAATAAGCTGGTCTTCAAGGACGCCTGCTGCGTGGACAACTCCTAGCACTGGAGGAAGCGACAAGCCTTCGAGAGCGGCTTCAAGCTTTTGCTTCGATTCTTCGGCTGTAAGGTCGACCGAAAGAATATGCACTGTGGCGCCAAGACTTTCCAAGCGCTCAATGGCTTTACCTGCCTCTCTGACTGTGCCCGTGCCCGTCTTCCATTCGTTGCGGGGCGGTAAATGTCGGCGTGCTACCAGCACGAGTCTTCTTGCGCCATTCTCCACAAGGAAATTTGCAACCTCCAGACCAAGAGCACCCAGCCCGCCAGTGATCAGATACGTTCCCTCGGGGCGAGGGAGAGCACTTACTTGATGGCCGGGGGGATGCAGTTTTTCACGTGGGAGCCGTCGAAGACGTGCTGTTCTTGCTATGCCATCATCAAGCCTGATTACATCTGCGCCTTGGGCGTACTTGATCGCTTGGACTGGGAAAGTCCATTCGTCATCTTCATTGTCTATCAACGCGCCCCAAGTTACTGATTGCTCTGACGCAATGATTCGTCCGAGTCCATGTAAGGGCGCCTGTGCAAGAGCTGTTGGGGATTGGCCTTTCGAGACGCTGCTAGTTATGGCGAATGCTTTGACACGATAAGATTGTTCGGCAGCGTATTTGACCGTGTCAACAAGTTCCGTGCAGAATCTCTTGGCCGCGGATGGTACATCCTCAAACGAGTCAACATGGGTGGGAATATATATCAGAATGGCCGTTTTCCCCTCCTCGGTTGCCCGTACATCATCTTGGCGAAGGTTGTGTACAGAAGGGTACGATACGATGGAGGTAGTCTGATGCCTCAAGGCCTTCTTGCATCTCTCCACTGCCACCTTGTCCTCTGAGATGAGCATCACATGGCCAAGCGCCAATGGCTGTTCAGCCAAGGGTATGGGCGTCCAAGCAATCTGGTGCACCAGACTCTCAACACTCCCACTAGCACCTATCGTACCTTCAATTTCCGCGAACCTCATGTTTTCCATACTTGCCAATAATTGGCCACTCTCACTGATGACATCAAGGTCCACTGCTAATTCAGTCTGGGTAGCCTCTCGCACATGAATATATCCGATCTGAGGTGGTGCAGTGTTGACATGAACGGTCACCTTGTTTATCTGAGCTGGCATGCGTAGCCGAGGCTCATTAAAGAACAATGTCGAGCCAATTGAGGTCGCTGCGTCGAATATTGGGGCCCACGAGTGAGCATACCAAGGCATTACAGAACCTATAGCAACGTCTGGGGCCACATTCACTTTGGCTATCATTTCCTTTTCGTTCCCAAAGTGCTCCAACACACTCCATGGGAAGCCCATAGCTGAAACTCCAACACCACTGAGATAATCGATAGAAAACGTGTCTTTCAATTTGGAACCTATCTGAGTCTTGATAGCTGAAATGTCAACTGGCCTCTTCGCCTCATCAGTCAGCGAGCCGTCTTGATCAGCGAAACGACCAGTGGTGTGAGTGACCCATGACTCTTCATCGGAAGAGTGTTCTTCAGCTCTGATAAGCCGAGATGTCAACTTCACCTGTCCTTGTTGGACGGAGACCTGAATACTTCGTGGGGCACTTATCGCAACAGGGACATGGAGCACGATATCGGACAAATTTCGCTTTCCGGTACCATGATAGAACGTATTGATCAGCACGGCAGCAGGGACGATTTCTGTGCCATACAGCGGGTGACTTCCAGGAAAGGGTTTGGTGTTTTGGTCGAGCTTCGTCGTATAGACTGTCATGTTTTCCCCAAATATTGGAATGCGCTGACCCAGCAGAGTGTGCTTCTCGCTGTCATGTACTTCCGCGGACTCCAACGGTCCAGTTTCTATCTGTTTCACGTAACGTTGATGATGCCAACTCGTCGTGGGGACTCCTGGCGCCCAGTCGCGTGGCATCTGGCTCTTCCAAGAAACTGAAATGCCTTTGCAATGGAGTTGAGCAAGGCTGTAAAGAATGCTCTTTTCGGCAGGACTTCCTCGAGTCATTGTTGGAATGACTGCATAATTCTCAAGGTCGTTGTGGATCAGCGTTTCTTCGATTGATTGGGAGACAATGGGATGCGAAGAGGCTTCCAGGAAAACCTGGAAGCCATCTTCTACCGCCGCTTGTATTGCCCGGGTTAGAAGAACAGGCTTGACCATGTTGTTCGTCCAGTAATAGATATCGCGGGGATCCTGCCCACGTGGGTCTGCAAGCGACGTTGAGTAAAGCTTGATAGAGGGAGATGTCGGCCTCAGACTCTGGGCAAGAGCCTTGGAAAGCGGTTTCACAAGGTCGTTGAGAAGTGGACTGTGAAAACCAACATCTGTCTTCACTTGAATTACCTTGATGCCACGATCTTTCCAGACCTTTGCAAAATCGGCGACAACATTGGCAGAGCCTGAGACCACAGACGATGATGGGGATGAGTCGATGGCTGCAGCAATATCCTGTCGATTGCCGACTTCTTGCTGAATCTCCGAGAATGGAACATTAACCAGAACCATCGATCCAAGACCCATTACCCTGCGATATAAGACAGCGCGTCTGCAGACGATAATAGCTCCCTCCTTCGCTGTCAAAGCTCCTGCAACCACAGAAGCTGCAATTTCACCTACTGAATGGCCGATAATCGCGTGGGGAGAAATGCCTTTGGATTGCAGCACAGCGGCCAACCCAATCTGCATGACGAAAGTGAGAATTTGCACCATATCCGAGGCCCCAAAGTCACCGAGCTTTAGAGCTTCCATGGCCGAGAAGCCTGCTTCAGTCTTCACGAGAGGATCCAACGGAGCTATTGCCTCACGGAACACCTTGTTCTGCAGCATTTCCTGGCCCATCTCTTTCCATTGAGCTCCATGGCCGGAGAATACCCAGACAGATTTTCTGCTCTCGAGCACTTTGCTAGAAATGCTCCATGGACTACTATTACCGTCTGAAAAGGCTTTGAGAGTACCAGCCGCATCCTCATGAGAATCAACTACAAACGCCGCTCGATGATCGTGATGACCTCGGCGAGTAGCCAGTGTTGCTGCGATTGAAGAAAGGCTGTGAAGTTTACCGTCCCCAACGATCCACGATTGGTATGATTTCGCTTGAGAAGCGAGCCGCTTTTGTTGCGGTGCTGAGAGGACTAGGACATTCGGTCCCTGAGTCGTATCGCCATCTCCATCTGCAAGAGCGGGAAACTCCTCACGCTCGGCACGGAATTCTTCAATGACTGCGTGCGAGACAGACCCACCGTATCCGTAACTGCAGATACCTGCTCGACGGAGTGCTTCGGGAGACTTCCAGTGTATGGGTTCACGCACGACTTGCACACCGGCCTCCTCCCAGTTGACCCTTGAATTCAATTTACTGAGATTCGCTTGGGGCGGAATGATTCCCTTGTTAACGGCCATTACAGCTTTGATAAAGCCCATTACACCGGCTCCAGCTTCGAGATGGCCAATGTTCGGCTTGATTGAGCCTATGTAACAAGGCTCGTGGGCGCTTCTTCCTTTACCATAGACATTTGAAACGGCGGTTACCTCGACCGGGTCACCGACAGGAGTGGATGTGGCGTGCGCTTCGACATAGCCAATAGTACTTGGATTGATCCCCGCCGTGTTGAGGGCATTCATTGCCACGAGCTCTTGAGCTTTCCCGTTGGGAGCCATTATGCCATTTGTGCGCCCATCTTGCGCCACGGCACTCCCCTTTAGGACAGCAAGGATGTTGTCTCTATTCTCCAGGGCGTCATGTATCCGCTTCAGAATGACAATGCCCGCACCCTCGCCTCGACCGTATCCTCTCGACTCATCATCAAAAGACCGACACACCCCTTCTGGCGACACTGCACCAGCCTTGTCGAGTACTTTGGTCAAACCGGGTCCATATAAGGCATTCACACCTCCAACGATGGCGAGATTTGTTTCGCCCACGAGAAGGCTTTAGCGTCCATGATGAATTGCAATCAGCGATGAAGCACACGCAGCATCAACAGCGGTACTGGGGCCCATGAGGTCTAAATGATAAGAGATTCGGTTGGGTATCCCACAATATGCCGTGCCTATACCCATCCATGCTTCAACACCGGGGAGATCTTCGAGCAATAGCTTGCCATAATCGTCTGAATTAACTCCTACGTAAACTGCCGTATTCGAGCCTGCTAGGCTTTGTGGAGGTATACCAGCGCTTTCAAGTGCCTCCCAGCAAACTTCCAGGGATAACCTCTGCTGAGGATCCATCATCTCGGCCTCTTTCGGAGATATACTGAAGAAGCTACTGTCGAAATCTTCCAGATTCTTCACAAAATATCCACGTGAAGTCGTCTTGTCGAGTTCCTTGGCGTTCCTTACGTCTCTTCGGCGATATGGCTCCCACCTCAAAGGGTCAATCTCGCCTGAACCATCCTTTTGGTTCATCATAAATTCCCACAGTTTCTCCGGTGTGTCGTTCCCGCCAGCTACTCGACATGCCATGCCCACAACAGCAATGTCCGAGGAAGTAGTCTTGTTCGCTGTCAGCCCTTATGAGAAGTGGATAGAAGAGTGCATTACTTACGTCGCCATCGTGATATCTGGGGGATGTAGTTCGCGTCGGCGTGTCAACTGGTGTGGCACTGGCCGTCAATGGAGGCGTTGCTAGCTGGCTCGATGCAGTTGGGCCATGCAATTTCGTGCTAAGCCGAGGTAAGAGGACCTTGTCCTCTAACATACCAGTCATAGCTACACTGACTTAGTTCTAAATATAGTCTATGCGAGTGCTTGTGTGGACTGGAAGGAAAAGTGATTACCATGAATCTTATGGCAATATTATATGGAAGATTCGGGGTTTAATATGCATTTTATCCACCTACTCAGCTTACTCTACCTTGGGTTATTCCGAATGAAAACCCCTAACCAAAATGCGCGGAGTCGAGTTACGGGGTTTGCTGCCAATCTTATCTTCAAGGAGATTGATAGTTGATTATCAACCTTTGCTGGGATTGATAAGCTCACCAGCACAGTTAGTATCTTAATTCAGAAAGGTTAGAGGCGCTGCTCGGAGTCATCTGTCCCTTTATAGTAAGGTCAATATGCTAATGTAGTTTCACTGGCCTTGATACCATCTCAAACTCCCCAAAGAGCACGTCCAGGATCGTAGATTAATCGGAAGTGCCTTATGTAATACATAACCCTGGCATCTCTGGAGGCGCCCCAGGTTTATTAGTTGAAAATGGGCGAGGGATTTATCTCTGTAGCCTTGAGAAGGGAACACACATTGTGTACGGCTGACACAAGTGGCGCCTCAAGCTTCAGTTGCGAATGATCGACGTATGCATTACTTAGCGCCTTTAGCAGGAAGTCGCCGGGCTCATGCATGAGATGTAACTCCTTACCCTGCATATCAGTAGTGGATGGAGTGGTTGCACAAGGCGGCTCTTTTGGCTGCACCATCAGCCGCGAACGCTGATCGAGTCTGTGAAAGGCTATTCAATAAACATGTCAATTGAGAGGTCCGCTTATAAGCATGAAGTACCGAGCCAGAGACCCGAGACGGAAATCAGGTGTCATGTAGGTCCAACGTAACAACGGAAGACTTTCCTAAAGGAGTTCGGAGTTGAGGGCTCCGGGCTAGCCTCGTTAGCCACTCACCGCCATTGTCCGGCGATACTACTCTGGCTCGTACCAATTAACAAGCGATGAGCAGTCTGCGTGTATGCCAGAAAATTAATGTGCCACGTACCAGACGTCAAATGGCGATCACTGTATATCGGGCTTTTTAGTAATCAATAAGTATTAGTTCGACGGACCTCTTCTCGACGTATCTTGGCTCAAACCCAACAACTCAGCCATCTCTATTCATATCAAGAAATACTTGATACCAACCTTCAGCAAGTCGGCGATGGCACCATTCGTACCGTATCACACCTCGGCGGGGCAGTCCACGATCATTAAGTAAGCGCCGCTATAATGAAATTACCATTCAGACAACGATATTGGCACTAAAGAGCGACTGCTACAGTTTTGGAGGACTGCTCACCACCGAATTCCTCGAACCGCCACCAGGACGATGTTTTCTTTTTCGTCAGACATACAAACATGACATCAAAGGTCCCGTTCCAGCGAACCTGCGGAAGCTTCTAGATAGCCCCAAGCGGCCCAAAGGCCCTCTTCTGCATTTTCATCAGTTTCAGACAGAATACTTTCGTGTCGAAGCCGGTTTGATGGGCATTCATATTGATGGTGCCGAGAAGACGGTTACAGCTGAAGATGGAGAAATTTCCGTCAAGGCGGGAAGTATCCATCAGTTCTTCATACATCCAGAATCTCCGGGAGACATGACTGTGTACCTGAGTGCTTCCGATTCTGGTATGGATTTCCAACTAGACCGCATCTTCTTTGAGAACTGGTACGGATACTGGCACGATGCGTTGCTCCACGAGAGAGGCCTGGATATTTTTCAGTACCTCGCAGTAAGCTTAGAACCCTCCTCAGTCATATGAACATGACTTGTCGTGCCTTTCGAGCGACAGCTAAGCTCTCCCGTTCCAGATTCAAGATGGAGGCGACGCATACACTCCCGCACCAGCATGGGTGCCATTCCGACGGACAATCGGATACTGGACTTGTGTCATTCTTGGGCGCTGGATTGGCGGTATCCTAGGCTACAAACCATTTTTTAGAGAATACACGACGGACTGGGACTATGCGGTTGCGAAGATGAAAGGGTCGTTTTTCCAACGACACCTTGCTGAGCAGTCCTTCGCTGTAGCCAAGTCATGGCCGGAGCAGGTGGAGCTCTCGAACAAAGGAAGGCCGACTAATGCAGAATACGAGTTGTGGACACAGCAGCTACACCAAGAGGTTAATGGACTTATAGACCACAAAGACGTAAACAGGGACCTGAAAGTCAATTCGATTGCGGATTCAGATGGGTCTCACAAAGCGAACGGAAGAATCTGAGGGAGAAGATAGGGCCATCTGAGGTCAGGCTATTGACAAACGAGGGGAGCATCAAGGCACGCTTTGAAGTCCTCGACCCCTCGAACATAGCCTTGTACGAAGTAAAGCGTGATATAACCCGACTTCTGGGCCTGATATTGAACAAGCACCCAATGTTGGTATGTTAGATAGACAAGCCGGTAGTGGCTTAGTATCAAGCTCTGTGGAATGGTTATCTGCCCAACGTCAATGTGATGCTGTGTGCAAAGGAAAACGTGACGCAAGAGTGTTATCGGGCGGTCAGCATTAGCAAAGGTCACCAACTTGATCCACGAATCCTGATTTGAGAAATGGAAGATCGCAAAAAGCTTAGTGCGACCTGTCGAACGCTAACCGATCAAATCAACGAGGATTCGTGCGATCTGGTGACCTCCAAGCCAATACCAGCGAAACGCAATGTCAAGAATTAGTCACTGCAAGAAAGAAACACGTCGAATGGGGTATGAGGTATTTTCTTAAATCGGCAAAGAGGCGTTTTTGGGTCCTAGCTCATCGAAGCGAATCCGTGAAGTAGCTCCGATACTCCTTTAGGAAATACTAAAGGGAAGCAGCCGTCACTCTCCACTATATTCCAGTATCTGTCCTAGATCTCTACCCTTCGTTCAAGAAGGCAAAATCACCTTGCTCTCAACGCGTTTCCAAGCAACCGATAGATCTATGTCTCATAGCTTCATCCACATGGCATTTTTAGCAACAAACATGGACCACGGGCCTGGCAGGGCACCTTTACTCTTGCTCATGGTTGGCATTATCGTGTACGCCCTACGTTCTATATTCACTATAGGAAAGCGAGGGCGAAGACTGCCTCCTGGTAGGTTTTGAGCTATTAGCTCATGCTGTGTATCAATCGATGACCGGGATAGGCCCGCCCACAATCCCAATTCTGGGAAACGAACATCAGATCCCAGCCGCTGACGGACATTTCTTGTAAATATCTCTCTGAAACAATGGATGGAGAATCTCCAAGGTTAAATGAATTTTAGATTAACAGAGTGGTCCCGCAAATACGGCGGAATTTTTAGCTTAAAACGATTCACCAACACAACTCTGGTGATATCAGATCGCAAGCTCATCAAGAGTTTACTTGACAAGAAAAGCAACATATTTAGTAACAGGCCAGTATCCATAGTGGCTGAACTGATCACTCAGGGGGACCACCTTCTAATTATGAACTATGGCGACACATGGCGCAAGATCAGAAAGGTTGTCCATCAGTACTTTATGGAGCCTATGTGTGAGAAGCAGCATATCCACGTCCAGCATGTGGAAGCGATTCAAATGGTCCACGACTTCTTGGTTGATCCAGAGAACCACATGGAGCATCCTAAGCGGTACAGCAATAGTATAACGAATGCGCTGGGTGAGTTTTGCTTTCTTGCTCAAAATCCGAGGCTTTGCTACGTTGAAATCCGTTCTCCCTCCGAGTCTCAATTGATCAGCCACTGACGCTGTTAGTGTTCGGTATTCGTACGAAGACCAGGGACTCAGATTACATGTCGAGGCTGTTTGCACTAATGGACAAGTGGTCTCTGGTAATGGAACTCGGTGCTACACCGCCCGTAGACTCTTTTCCCTTACTGAAGTGGGTTCCTCAACGCTTACTTGGCAACTGGAGAACAAGAGCCAAGGAGGTTGGGGTCATGATGAAGTCGTTGTATTCAGAAGTACTACATCAAGTCGAAGAGCGTCGGGAGCGTGGGATCAACAGAGACTCATTCATGGATCGCGTACTGGACCAACAAGAGAGAAATCAACTTTCACGGAACGAGCTACACTTCCTTGGCGGCGTTATAATGGAAGGCGGCTCAGATACGTCATCCTCTCTAATCTTGGCGATCATTCTGGCCATGATGGCTTATCCTCAAGTACAAGACAGGTAGTTTCCCTAGCTGACTGCAGCTCTTGCTTTTGATATGCTAAGGCGTAGCTTAGGGCCCAGGCGGAGATTGACGCCGTCATTGGCGACAACAAGTCACCCGAATGGTCTGACTTCTCTAAATTGCCATATATCAATATGATTATCAAAGAGAGCCATCGCTGGCGACCAGTCAGCCCACTCGGCGTTGCGCATGCTCTGGCCGAAGGTGAGTCAACAATTCGCGGCTGCTGTCTCTAGAAAACCTGACCTTAATTTTTATAGACTATGAAGTAGATGGCATGCTGCTGCCAAAAGGCTCCACCGTCGTTCTAAATGTGTGGGCAATGCATCACGACGAACGGACGTGGAAAGACCCACAGCATTTCATACCCGAGCGCTACGAGTCCTATCCCGGTCTCGCATCTTCTTACGCTGGCTCTGGCGAGTGGGATAAGCGAGATCATTTTGGATATGGCGCAGGCAGACGTATCTGCCCGGGAATTCACCTAGCGGAGCGTAACCTGTTTATCAGTGTTGCTAAACTTCTGTGGGCGTTCAGATTTGGTGTCAAGGAGGGAGCGGATATCGATACTTCAGCTGAAACTGGGTTGAGTCAAGGTTTTCTGCATTGTGTGAAGGAGTATGGGAGCTCCATTACCCTGAGGTCCGAGGCAAAGAGAGAGACGATTCTTAGGGAGTTCGAAGAAGCGCGGACAATCTTCGCTCGATATGAGTAATAATATGCAAGTGCAAGTGGAAGAAGCGCGCCATGGTGAGGCGAGATCCGAGAATTAGAACTTTGTTATTACATTGGCAGTCGAAGTCCAAGAGATTCTCTCAAAATTCAAGGAGAAGTGCATACGCACTTCAAAGAGTTGACGAAACCAGAACCGAAGTTCGAAATTGACGAACATGCAATTTACATTTGAGCTAGTAGTGACGATGATCGATTGCAAAGAATATGGACTGACGAATCCTCGTGTCGATGGAGCGGAGAGACTATCTTAGTATGGCTAGGATGAAAGTAGCATCTAAGCTTGCATTGCCATACTCAAACTCGTTAAGCAGATTTACACGCTCCTTCGAATAGACGCTTCGAGTGCCCCTCTAAGTACCCTCCCAAGCACGGCATGAGAGGGAAAACATGACATAGCCCTAGAAGCTTCCATCAAGCCCCTAGTAAGCTCCCCAGAGCGGGGCTCTGAAGAGTTTTTAGAGCGTTCTCCAGAAGCTCTATTACGCGAAACTTAGTACCTTGGGGTACTCCAAGTTCGCAATACTATCCTCTTGTTTTGGAATTGCGGCTGCCCCACTCATTGATCTGGGCTACAGTATTGCCCTCCAACTAATGGCAACTACGCGAGACTGTGGGTCGGTAAAGCATCAAGCAAAAGGTATTCGACAAGTGCAGTGTCTTCAGAGATTTCCGCTATAATCTGAGGATATCACTATGCTACTGCTTACATCGTGAAGCGTCTTCTGAAGAATGACGCGATGATTAATGCCCACTTACTCGAATGAGTGTCAGCATCGCGCGCTAACCAACCGGAGAATTTACAAAGCTCGGAGCCTAATTACACCAGTCCGGGGGTTTAGATGAAGATCGCAGGAACAGGTTAGATCAAATATGTGTCGATCAGCTTCTCGCCGAATAGCGTTCTAAGCCTTTGGAGAGAACTCAAGCTACCTGGTTCGGCTGCCATGTTTCGGTGGGCCCTTTCAGCTACGTTATAGCTCTATTATAGGACGAAACGTCCTGGCCTACCATATCAAGGTTTCAAGAACCGAACTGGCCAGTGTTCCGCGTCATCTACTCTCCTTCTCCCGATCCATATGGAGTAGAGCGTGGAACTGTCGCCCCTGATTGACTCCTTAGCTTTAATTATTTCCACGGTGGTATATGGTGTACGAGTTCACGGATCCTTTCATGTCAATGTAACGAAGGCCGGAGCCACTGATGATTTTCCTTCACTGTCATAGTCTATAAAGGCAACACTGTCCCCTTGTGAAGACGCAAGCTATTACCTCAAGAAAAACATTTCAAAGAAGACTGTCGTTCTTTGCTTTCTCATTGTCTCGAAAAAGGTACCCACTTCCCACGTTGCACTACAGGCCATGAAAAGTCTCGCGAGGCCCCTAATCTGGCTATGGTGCCTATCTGCACTCTGTGCCTCCAGCGACGCTCGTGGAGAAGAGCCATATGAACATCCGGAGACGAAGCTTCGTCGTTTATCTCGTCGCGACGCTCCAAATTTGACGAGTCCGACTGTTCTATATCCACAGAACGTGTCGAACACACCCCTCAGTGTATTCACTCAAATTCTGAACGTCCAGCCCAACCCAGACCCAGACGTCATAAGGAATCTGGTCACCTTTGACGCAACCTACGTCTCCCTCACATTTGACAATCCCGTTCTACACCAGATCATGCCCTGGGCCGGCACTCGATACAAAGTTGGTCCGCAAGCCTTCCTCGACACGTTCACGCGTGTAGGTTTGTGGTGGCAGCGAGGTCCATTTGAGATTCAGGCGATGTTTGGGGACGGCGGCAATGTGACGGCTTGGGGTTCATTCACTGTCACATCAACAGTAATGAACAAAACCATCACGTCACCTTGGTCCTCCAGGGCGGAGGTCAACGATGCTGGATTGATCACCTACTTCCAGTATATGGAAGATACATTTACCACATCATCGAGCTTTTGGGATCAAGGATCTAAGGAGTACACCGCAGACCCATTCGGTGGTAGTGTATGGTTGTAATGGCTCCACGGACTTTTCCAGGGATATGGTGATGAGGACCTATGGCAATTGAAGGTTGGGCGACGGAAGGTACCTGTGTACATGATAAAACATCATCAGAAGCTCTCCAGATAGACATCTACATCAGGTGGTCGCATCCGAGTGAAATGGCTGTCATTCCAAGTCAGTGGTAGTAATTATATAGTAAAAGGAATATTTTCTCGAAGCCCACATAATTACAAGATGACGTTCTCGGGTTTTGATGATGTTTGGTCTCATTTGGAAAAATTTGGCCCGAGTGCCACACAATAACACAGTGGCTATAGGATCGCCGACTTTATAGCCATGCCACAATGTCCTCTCTACCCCTGAGTGCATGGGCGAATGTACTCCGAAAGTCCGCATCTCCTTTCAGCAACTGTGAGGTCAATCCAGTGGCACGCATGCTTACCTCCCCTCTCATTCTACTATGACTGCATTCTTAGTAATGATGATAGAGCGTCATCGGTGGAGCCGGATAGGACTTCTCGGTTTATAAGATCCTCTCTACACCTACCCCTACAGTCTCACATCTTGACTCCCCACAAAATGACACGATTCCTACTCTCAGGCAAGTCTGATATCCCTTAGCAAGATTACTGGAAGGCTCTTCATCAAAACAAGCTAATGTAACGCTCACAGGCGGGAGCGGCTTCATTGCAGCTCATGTTCTCGACATTCTCCTTGCAAGAGGGCACTCGGTCGTCACGACCGTCAGGTCCGTGGAAAAGGTCGAGGCCATCAAGGAGGCACATCCATCCTTTGACAAAGACAAACTAGACTTTGCTATTGTTGAAGATATTGCTCAGCCTGGTGGTACATAAGGCCGATCAAGACATTAGCATTCGTATGCCTATGTGCTTACCGCTCTGCAGCATTCAACAAGGCGGTTATTTCAGACCCCCCTTTCGATGCTGTTATCCATACAGCAAGCCCGTATCACTTCAAAGCTACTGATATAAGGAAGGAACTGCTGGATCCAGGTAGCGTAGTCTTGGAATGGAGGCTTCCGCTTCTGAGCTGCGTCTGACAGGTTCAAGCTATCATTGGTACTACAGGAATCCTCAAAGCAATCAAGGAAAATGCTCCTACCGTCAAACAAGTTGTCATTACCTCGTCTTTCGCTGCAGTCATTGACCGCAGTAAAGGTATTGGCAAGACATACTCGGAGGTAACAATCCTTCACGTTGACCTCCCTAAAACAATCCGGACCCCTGACTAAAACCACAGGCGGACTGGAACCCAATGACTGAAGCTGAAGCATACGATGGTCCCGCAAACGGCTACCGCGCCAGTAAAACGTTCGCTGTAGGTAAAGAAGGTGCCCGACCATGGTAGTGGGGTTGACGGCGATGAACCAGGAACGCGCAGCTTGGGACTATGTCGAGAAGGAGAAACCCAATTTCACACTCGCAGTCGTAAGCAAAACCTTCAACCATACAGCGAGCATCACTTCAACCCCTAACTTGATCCAGTGCAACCCGCCTTTAGTTCTCGGCCCAATCGTCCATTATCTCAATTCCCTTTCTGCCCTCAACACATCCAACCAACGCACCCGCGACCTAATGACCGGTGCCGCAAAACACTTTTGTCCGCCAACGATGAACTATCTCTTCGTTGATGTGCGCGATCTTGCGCTGGCGCACGTACTCGCCGCCGAGAAAGTCGAAGCAGGTGGGAAGCGGTTCTTCATCGTGGGTGGACATTTCTGCAACAAGGAGATTGCAGAGATAATCTGGGACGCGTTCCCAGCTTTGAGGCCAAATTTGCCGACGGGAGATGCGCTGAAGCCAGGGGATTATCCCGAGAAGGGAACGTATGGTTTTGATAATACGAGGTCGAAGAACTTACTGGGTCTAACATATAGGCCTTTGAGGGAAAGTATTGTGGACACGGTGAAAAGTCTACAGGCTATAGAGACTGGTTGAATGATTAGCATGTTAGAATATATTCAAACATCGCTCAATATGACAAAACTTCCTGGCGTATAACTCTTCCTGTTTCTTGAAATCTCTCTTTGATACTTACTCTTAAGTAACACTTGGACTTCTTAGGCTCAATTTGAGGAGGCAAGTGATTCAAGGGGTACTGGTGTGAAGGGATCGATGAGGTAGATGAGATAAAACCAGCGCCGGCGGCGCCGGCGAAGTGCTAGGAGGGGAGTAGTGGTGGAGACTACAGGGATGGGGAGAAGCGGTCGCTTCGTTGGTTGAGGTAGGGCCAGTAGTTGAATATAATGGCTAAAAAGCATAATGGTGTATTTCTGAGTGAATTTCTCTGAATCATGCTTATCTGAACTGTAGCTTTCGTTAGGAGTAGACACCAGATAGCTAATAGACATAGTACGAGCCCGAAATTAAACCATACGCTTACGCTTTTCAGCGTCCATTATTTAGACCGGCCAATAAAGGTTTCCACCGTATTCGTTTCAGGTTTACTGAATAGTCAAGGGTCAAAAAGCGATTGGCGTCATTAAAGCCCTCTCATCAAATCAACCCTATGTGCGGGAGCCATGGTAGTTAGGCCTAACTACCATAGCTCCTATGCCAAGAAAGGGGTCCAACTACTATTAGAGCTTTAAGTAATAGTAATTAGATATTTCTTAAATTTTTTTAAAAACTTTCTATAATAATATTATAAAGTTAGATTAAAATTAAAATTTTATATATTTATTTTTTAATTTAATTAATAAAAAGAAAATCTTTATAAAATTTAAATTAAAAACTTTTTAAACTAATTTATAATAGAGTAGTTTAACTCTAGTATAGTTTATAACTAAAGTAAAGTATAGATAATATAATATAAAGTAATTAAATATTTATTAACTATAAACTCCTTTTTATTATATAAGTTAAATATAAGGAAGGAAAGTTTTATCTATAAAAGAGAAAGCTTTTTTTTATATATTTAACTAAATTATACTAAGAATAAGTATAATTCTCTTAATTATTCTTAAATTATTTTAATTGAACATTGTGGTCATCGTTGCCATCCTCTAGGATTCCCTACCTAGGCCGCGTTCGGGCATTGTCCGACCCAATCCCCCAGGCGCGGCCCCCGATCCGCGCGGAATCCTCAGGGATTCCTTACCTTAATGGATTTCTAATAACATCCTAATAGATCCCTCATCGCATCTTATCTTCTATTTATTTTAATAAAAAAAAAAGAGAATCCCTCTTATCCTTTTATAAATCTTTAATAATAAAATAATTCTTAAAGAATTCTTATAAATTCCTTAGCTAAGCTTTTATTAAAGAAAATCTTTATAAATTCCTCTTCTTATATTAACCTCCTATAGAATTAAAGAGAAAAATAATTATTTAAGTTTTTTTATCTTAGAAAGTCTTAATATTAAAAGAAATTTTAAAGAATCTTTATAAATTTCTTAGCTAAGCCTTTATTAAATAAGATTTTCTTAAAAAATTTTAACTTATATTAAATCTAAGCTTATTATATTATATAATATAACATTTTTTAAAGGTTAATTTAATCTTTATTATAATATTAAATAAGTAAAATATAGATAATTATAGACTTTTTATCTACTAGTCTTATTAATTATCCTTAATTACCTTTATTTACCTTTTAATTATAGGCTATCCTTTAGCTCCTACTTATTATAAATTAGCTACTATTATTTTTATTTATTCTTAGATACTTAAATTCCTATGCTACTTCTTTATTTATTATTAATCTATCTTTTTAAATTCTTTTTTATTTCTTTTATTTATTATTAATTATACTTATTAAGTGCTAAATATTACTATTAATTATTAATCTTTTTAATACTATTCTTAATATTCTACTACTCTACTTTAAAGAATATTTTATAGGCTAGTTATTAAGGGCCAGCCTAGAGTAGATTAATAGGGGTGTAATATAACTAATAGAATAAAGCTAAGGAAGGAATCTATAGAGTGTATAAGGGATTAATATTAATATATAGTAGTGGCAATTATAAGTACTAAGCCTAAATAAGTATAGTGCTATATTAAGTTAATAAATAAGTAAGTAAGCAACAAATAGCTAGACTATAATAGTAAGATATAAGTTAAATAAAGTATAGATACTATATAGAAAGGTTTAAACCTTATAGAGGGACTAGGGTATAAGTATATATATTTTCTAATTCTTTTAACTTTTTTTACACATTATCTTTTTATCTAATTATAAAAGGAGGCTAGAGTTAAATAAGTTATAGATAGCTATATAAAGAGATAAAAGAATTAAGCCTTATAAAGGAATTATAGTATAGATATATATATTCTTTAACTCCTTTAATTTCCCCCTTATACTATCTTACTATTAAAATATAAAGGGAGGCTTAATTTAAATAATATATAGATAGCTATATAAGAGTATTAGAATAGCTATATAGAAAGTGTTAAGCCTTATAGAAAGTTATAATATAAATATATATATTCTTTAATCTTTTTACCTCTTAATCTTTCTACTAAGCTGTTAAGGGTATAAGGTCTAAATAAAGTATAAATAGCTATATAGGAAAGCTTAAGCTTTTAAAGGGATTACTACTATAATAAAATATAGTGTAAAGGGAAGTGAAATCTAAATAAAGTATTATAACTAATTTAGATAGCTATATATTAAAATTATATAGGAAAGCTTAAGTGAAGTAATAATCTATATATTAGAGACTATAGATAAAGGGTAGAAGGTAGTACTCTATAGCTAAGAAAATAGCTAGGGTGTAATGAACGGGCCCCTAGGGGGCCCCTAGCACCTATTATATAGGGCTAAATAGGATCTTCGGGCACTGAAGCCCCGAAGATCCGACCCAGAGCTTTTGCCCCTAGGGGGTGTTTGGCGCAGTGGTTAGGGCAGCCATCACATAGGGCCTATTTAAAGAATAAGTAATAATACTATAGTTAAGAAATATTAGTATATATATACTAAATAGATTTAGTACCTTTAAATACTTAACTATTTTATTTAGATATATTACTAGATAAAAAGGTATTAAACCCTATAATAAATATTATTAGAGTAAGGGAAGTAATAAAATAAGTAGTAGTATATAAATAATACTAAGATCTATCTTATTTTAAGTTAGAACTATCTTAGGTTAAGTTAAAATTATCTTAAGTTAAGTTAAAACTATCTTAGGTTAAGTTAAGTCTATAATATATTTAAAAATATTAATTAACTATAATTTATAGGCTACTTAGGTATTTTAAGCTATATAATATATATTACATATTATATTAGTAGGTATAAGATTAAAATACTATTATTATTATAAATAAATAGTACTATATAATTTAAAGATTTTATTACTTAAAGTATAGTAATATACTTACGCACAATTAAATAATGCTTAAAAGTAAATTATAATGTTTAGGATATACTTAGTGCGCTTAGGCTAACTTAAAACATTACTTTAAGCTCTAAGCTAGTTTTAAAAATGCTAATGAAGACATATTACTATATAATAGTAGATAAGGTAGGGATATTAGGATAGTTTAAGAATAGAGACTAGCATTAAATAATTATAGTAACTAGTACATTTAGGATAGATATAAATATTTTTAATATCTAAGTAATTATGTATACTAATTAGCTATAAATATTATTAAATTATACTTAGGAAAGTAGATAAGCTAAATAGGAGAAACTCTTAAGTAAAGTATTTATTATTAAATAGATAGTAGCACTAATAGAGAGTAAAGATAAAGAGTAAAATAAAGGATAGATAACATAATTTATAAAGAAGTAGAAATACTAGCAATAAGTATTAGATAAATATTTAGAGTATAACTTATACGCCGCGCAACAGGTTTTTGCTAAGATTTTAACTTTTCTACTCTCTTTTCTTAATAACTTTTTTGATTATTAATATAATTTTAATATTAGGGCGTAGATTTAAAGCCCTGCTTAAGGGCTAGAAAATAAGTTAATTTCCACGCTAAAATAATATAGGCTAGTAGAGCTACTAGTGTTTAAAAATAGGGACTTGAAATTGGGTTAGGTTAAGAATTTTCTAAGAACCTAACCCGACCCAACAACCCAATACGCTAATATCTCCACTAACCTAGATCAGTTTAGCGTAATTAGGGCATCATTTTAAAGCCCTTAATTAGGACTTTAAAATCATACCCTAATATTAAAATTAAATTAATAATTAAAAAAGTTATTAGTAAAAGAAGATTTCTTTAGAAATATGCTAAAAAAACCTGACCCAACCCATTGCGCAGTGTAAGTATAAGAGGGATAAAGTAGTGTATAAGTATATAAAGAGGTTTCTAGCCATAATCTAAAGAGCATCAAGATTAATGAGGATAGGATGTATAGGGTTGATATAGTAGAAGTAAGACAATTATATAATTATTATAGTCTAGCTATTTATTACTTACTTACTTATTTATTAACCTAATATAGTGCTATGCTTATTTAGGCTTAGTACCTATAGTTGCTACTACTACATGTTAATATTAATCCCTTATATACTCTATAGATTCCTTCCTTAGCTTTATTCTATTAATTATATTACACCCCTATTAATCTACTCTAGGCTAGCCTTTAATAGTAGAATAAAGCTTACTACTACCCCTACCCTTATAAGTGTACTAGTAAGGTTAAATAAATAATATAATAATTATTAGTATTTAATACTATAAAGAGGTAGTAGAGAAACTAACTTCTAAGATATAATAATATATCTAATAGTTAGTATTAAATTATTATTAAGTAAAGACTACTTAAAGTAGTATATTAGTAAGATAAGGCCCTAAAAAGAGCTTATAAGATAAGAATAGTATCTGCCCCTAAATAATATAAGTATTAGTATTAAAATAAAAAACTTAAAACCCTTATATAAATCTATAATTATTTATGATAGTTTAAAGCTATACTAGTAATACCCTTATAGATATAAATTAATCCTATAAAAAGATCCTTTAAAAGGTAAGCTACTATTATATTAGTTTCTTACTAAAAGATATAACTACTAGCCCTAAAGACACTAGAACTCTATAGGATATCTAGAATATTAGTTAACTATAGTACTAGGTTAGGACTAATCTAGCTAAGCTATTATAAGTACTAGGTAAACTCTATTAAGAGTAAAATACTACCCTCTCTTATATAGAAGAATAGAACTCTTTAGTAGATAAAGTAAATATAGTCTATACTATAGCCCTATTAGCTTAACACCTTAAAAAGGTAGCATAAGAGAAAGTAAGGAACTTAAAAGTAGAAGAGGTCTATT
Organism: Cladonia metacorallifera KoLRI002260; assembly: GCA_000482085.2. Taxonomy (NCBI): domain Eukaryota; kingdom Fungi; phylum Ascomycota; class Lecanoromycetes; order Lecanorales; family Cladoniaceae; genus Cladonia; species Cladonia metacorallifera. The sequence goes on from KI911129.1 coordinate 1,770,163, forward strand.
AAAAGTACTATATAGAAGAGTTAAAAGAAAAGATTATAAACCTATAAGTAGCTAGATATATGTTATCTAGATAAACTACCCCTAGCTCTATAGTCCTAAGTATAAAGTATTTCTAGAAGATCTTTAACTCACTATTAGAACTAGGACTAGGATGGGCCAGTGATAGGAACTACGTGGGCGAGGCGAAGTCCTAAGTACAAATGTCTAGAGGGTTTAATACTAAGCGCAACTAAATATATTAGATATATATTTAGAGAGATTAAGATATTTAATAACTAAATATATTAAATATACTAAATATATAAGTCTTAGCACTAAGTTACGTAAGGGTTCAAACGGTTTAGGGTTTGAAATGTTTAAACTAGGAAAGTTTAAATAAATTATTAAATAATTTATTTAAACTACAAGAAGTTTAAATAGTTTATGGATTAAATTTATTAAATTATAATAGTCTTAGTAGACTTTCCTATATCTATATAGTTAAGGCTCTCACCTCTATAACTTAGATCTTCTTATATTTAATTTAATAATTAAACTAATACTTACTCCTAGCCTTTAAAGACTTAATTTTATATTATTAAGTAATATAGAGTTATATTTAGCTTACTCTATTCCTCTTTACTCTTTAATTACTTATTTTTAGAATACTTATAATATTAGTTTATAATACTTTAAATACCCTTAATATAAGTATATTAAACTAAAGGAGCATAATTTAACCTACTCTAAATAAGACTACTTAATCCAGGCGTCACGATAGTATTAATAATAGATTTAAGAGAAGTATTAAGATTACTTAACTAGACCTTTACTATAAAGAAAGGAAGAAGTTTAAAGAATAGCTAATATAAGTCTAGCTCTACCTTTACTTCTATAATAATATATTAATTAAATAATATATAGTAGTCGCTATTATCTTTATACGTAGAGACGTATAGAAATAGGTGTGACCTTACTTATAGAGATACTTAGACGATCTATTAGACTTACTAGAAATTATAAAGTGAATAGAGGGGTTCACCTACTTTAAGGCTAAGCTTCATAAGGTGTTTATATTATCTAATAAAAATAATTAAGTAGTATAAGTTATCTAATATATTAAATAAAAGAGATCTGTAGCGGAGTATATAATATAGTTCTAATAATATATAGTAAAGACTAAATAGGACGATAACGCACTTATAATAATATATAGAAGGGGGTTAAAAGAAAATGTTAAGGATAAGCTAATAAGGATTAGAGTAAGCCTAGATATACTTAATAAACTCTAGAAGGAAGCTATCTAGATTAATAATAATCTCTTTAAAAGAGCTATAGAGAAAAGATATAATAGAGGAGTCTCTAAAGCTAGCACAACTCAATACTAGTATAGGCGAGGCTTCAACTCTAACTATAGTAAATAATATGTCGACCTATATAAACCAGTGCCGATGGAGCTTAATATAATAAAGAAGGGACGCGTGCGCGGAAAGCTAATAAAAGGGGTAAATAAGAAAGCACTAAAGTGCTATAGCTGTGGCAAACTAGGCCACTTCGCTAGGGACTATAAGTTAAAAAATATGGTGTCTAGACCATAGATTAATATGATGCAAGCTATTATTATAAAGGATAAAGCTAAGGGAATAAGCAAATCATCACTAAAGTAGGATAATCTAGAACTTAGAATGATGCTAGTAAACTAGGGAGTTTATAGTAATAAGGAAGCAATCACTTAACATATTAAAGAACTAGAAATAGTGGATAATAAAGCTTAGAATAATCTAATAACTATATCCAAATAATAGGAACACTACCTTTAAGGATTTTTATATAAAACATAGGACAGTACACTCCTACTAGTAATAATAGGACTTAAAAATTAAGATTAGTATAATAGGTATTATAATAGATTCTAAGAAGTAAGAAATAAACAGCTTAGACTAGAATAAGATAGGAAGGCTTAAGATAGATAAGAGCATAATTAGGAAAATAACTCTAATTAGGAGTAGGTAGATTAAGAAGAGGAATAAGAACTTAAATTACCTATAGATTAATAAAAAGAATAATAGAAATAGTAAGAATAGGACTCCTTAATTAGAAGATCTTAAGACTATTAGTGTAACTCTCATTACTAATAATATAGTGAAATATACTAGAGCAAATATATAGACATATTTTACTCAAAGCATTATAATATAAGATAAGAGGCTGAAGGAATTATATATACTTCTTAATATTATTTACACACTTACTACTATTATAACTTAGATATATGCGTATGGCACCTAATATAAAAAAGGGAAGCAGCAATATTCCTAGGGTGGCTAGAGAAGTAGTATATAACATTGAGACGAGAGCTAAGGGAGGACTATTGGAAGGAAGAATGTAACTATGCTTCTTAGGAAATATGTCTACTTCTAAACTGCCACATACACATAAATAAAAAAATTAAAGCTGGATTTCATCCCGCAGGATACTTCAACCTAGAGACAGAAGAAGCGGGAAAAGATTATTCCTTTGCGATAGGGGTAGTCGCGGGGAAGTAAATACTATAACCCCTATAAGAGAACTGAACTCAGTAGAGTACAGTCAACTTATAAAAAAACCAGTTAAGATTAATGGCCGGGGGGCTATTGCAATGATAGACTCGGGGGCAACAGGAAACTTCGTGTTAGAAATGTTGGTACGCGTCTAGAACCTACTAATAGTAGGCAAGAAGGAACCTTACAGACTTCGGATGGCCAACGGGTTAGAAGCTCTATCTGGAAGCGTTAATAGGGAAACGATCCGGTTAGACATTGCTTTTTAGCGACACCATAAGGAGGTTACCTTTAATGTGGTTTGGATGGCTAACTATCACATTATATTAGGTATACCTTAGTTGAAGAAGTAGAACCTAATAATTAATTAGAAGATAGGAATATTTATACTATAGGAGCCTAGTAATATTACTAGCTCTAGATATATATATTAATAGTGGATAATAGTATATAAGAAGTTAAGTAGAAGAACTACTATAAAGTATACTACTATAACTTTAAATAAGGATGGCCTTAAAAGAGGATCTAACTCTATAGACATAGGAATAGGTCAACTAGTTAAATAATATAAGAGGAATAAGAGGAAAGATATACCTCTTAATATTCTTAAAGAGTACCTTAAGTATATGCAGCTCTTTTAAGAAAAAGTAGACATAAAGGCGCTACCTAGATACTAGCCTTAGGATTATAAGATTAAACTTAAACTAGGTAAGGAACCAATATTTAGACTAATATATATATTATTAGAAAAGGAACTCTAAGTACTTTATAAGTATATTATAAAGAACCTAAAGAAGGGATTTATTTAAGAATCTAAATTACTAGCAGGCTACCTAATACTCTTTATACTAAAGAAAGATAGGAGCTTATAGCTATACATTAACTATTAAAAGTTAAAGAATATTATGATTAAGAATAGGTACCTATTACTAAATATTAGTGAACTTTAGGACTAACTTAAGAAGGTAAAAATCTTTATAAAGCTAGACCTTAAAGGGGCTTATAACCTAATTTATATAAAGGAAGGTGAGGAATGGAAGACAGCATTTAGGATTTAATATAGGCATTATAAGTACCTAGTAATACTATTCGGCCTTACTAATATATTAGTAACTTATTAAGCGTTAATTAATAACGTGTTAAGGCATTACCTAGATAAAACAGTAGTGGCCTACCTTAACGACATTCTAGTTTATTTAGAGAATAAGGAAGAATACGTCTAGCATGTATAAGAAGTACTTAAGTGCTTACGTAAAGCTAGACTACTCCTTAAACTAGAAAAGTACGAATTCTATAAAATAAAAGTCGACTTCCTAGGATATAATATTAGCACATAAGGTGTTTAGATAAGCTAAGATAAGATTAAAGACATACAAGAATAGCTAACACCTATGATAGTAAAAGAAGTACAAGTATTCTTAGGATTCCTAAACTTTAATAGGCAATTTATTAAAGGATTCTTAAAGAAGGCCCTACCTCTTATAAAACTAGTTGCTAAGGACGCAAAATTTGAATGGGGGAAATAATAAGATGATATAGTTAAATAATTAAAAGAAGTATGTGCAAGACTATTAGTACTGTGTACATTCTAAGTTAATTAACTAGTAAGGATTGAAACTGATGCATTAGATCTAGCTATAGGAGCGTGCCTATATTAATAGAAGGATAATAGATGGCACTTAGTTACTTATTATTTAAGAAAAATGATAGTACTAGAGCAGAACTATAATATCTATGATAAGGAATTGCTTGCAGTGGTAGAAGTACTTAAACATTAGAGGGTTTATGCTAAAAGCTATTTAGAACTTAATATCTTTACTAATTATAAGAACCTCTTAAATTTTATAATAATGAAAGCACTTAACTAAAGACAAGTCAGATGGGCAGAACTTTTAGGATAATATAAGTTTAAGATCCACTACACCCTAGGCAAAGAAAATGGACGGGCTGACGCTTTAAGTAGATAATCGGACTATATAAATATAAAAGACTCGAACGAACAAGCTATCCTACGGCAAGAAAAAGATAGATTATTAATGCTAAACATATAGACACTTACAATAACCATGAGGGTTAAAGGACCAAGCATGATTAATAGGCTAACGAGAGCATACAATAAAGATGTTAAAGCCAAGGAATTGCATAAAGAATAAACTAATGCAACAGTACTAAGCTACTAGGGCAAGACGTACATACTAGAAAAATGCATTAAAGGAATGATTTAGGATCATTATAATAACCCAACGCATGGGCACCTAGGAGTTACTAGGACGATAGAACTTATTCGTAGAAATTATAATGCACTATAACTTTAAACGAAGGTGGAACAATATATTAAGGAGTGTATTAAGTGTTAATAAAATAAGTTAGTAAGGTATAAGCTATATAGGAAAATATAGTTCGCACCTATACTAAAGACACCTTAAGATAATATCATGATGGATTTTATCACTAAACTACTAAAATCTAAGGATCCAATAACATTAGAAGTATACGATGCCATTATAGTTATTATAGATAGACTAATAAAATACACTATTATATTACCCTTTAAAGAAAAGTATAATACTAAGTAGTTATCATTTATGCTGCTAGATAGGCTTATAAGGGACTATAGTATACCTAAATTAATAACGTCAGACAGAGATAAGCTATTCACGTCAAAATATTAGAAAATGTTATTAGGAATAATTAGGATAAAGCTTAGGATATTAACAGCATATCATCCTTAGATAAATAGATAAATAGAAAGGGTAAACTAGATATTAGAAACATACCTTAGACACTATATAAATAAATAATAAAATAATTAGGTATCGTTGCTACTAATAGCATAGCTAACATATAATAATAAGTTGTCTAAGATAACTAGAATAACACTATTCTTTGTAAACTATAAAAAAAACATAAATAGCTTTCTATAACCTAGAGAGGGACCTAATACAAATAAAGTACTAGTCAAAGCTAAAGAACTTAGGGAAGTTTATAACAAATTAATAAAAACCATTAGGACTTTAAACAAAAAGGTTAGGTTGCAAACTAACAAGAATTAGAAAGATAGTCCTTAGCTAAAGAAGGGGGATAAAGTATATCTCTTAACTAGGAATTTAAAAATAAAACAACTAAGCAAGAAACTGGACTATGTAAAGGTCAGACTATTTTTAATTAAGGAAGAACAAGGACTAGTTAACTATAAACTAGATCTACTAAAAGACTCTAAGCGACACCCTGTTTTCCACGTATCACTCTTAGAACCAGCGGACCCTAGTACACCCTTATAAGAAAACTTCTAATACAAAATAGAAGAAGAAGATGAATATGAGGTCAAGAAAATTCTAGATTAGCATGGTCAGAAATACCTTATTAAGTAGAAAGGATACAATGATACTGAGAACACGTAGGAACTACTTAAGAACCTTAAGAACTGCCAGGGGCTACTACGACAGTTTCGGGGACAGAAAACTAGGTCCAGTCGATATCAACGGGAAAGGTAGAAGGCGAGAAGGGATTAGAAGGAAGAGGTTCCTCAGAACGCTTATTAGCTTCTAGCTCAAGGATGTTCTATACCTTAGTGTCTCCTATCTCCTTTAGTTTCCAGAGGTAGAACTTTCTTTGCCGCTCAAGGCAGGCAAGCTTTATCCTAACCTCCTATATATCTTTATTAAGCTTCTCAACCACGTCTTACGCTTTCTCATACTCGTGGCTAGGAGGGGCCAAATTACAGCGACGATTTATTTTATCGCACTTAGTACATTGAACGGAGCCTTTAGTCTTAACGTAATCCTCAGGCTTGACGTGTACCGCTAGGCATGCGCTACACGTCCTTATAATGACACGACGAAGTTTCCTTTTGCGACGATCAGCGGCTCGAATACGGCGGAGGGTGCTACTGTCTTCAGTACGCATAATACCTCATCGGGTGAATGTTTAGGAAGAAGGGATTGAACTTCGGGACAAAGTTCCTAGGGGAGGGACCTAGTATTAGAACCGGGACCAGGACGGGCCGGTGATAGGAACTACGCGGGCGAGGCGAAGTCCTAAGTACAAATGTCTAGGGGGTTCAGTACCAAGCGCAACTGGACATATTAGACATATGTTCAGGGGGATTAAGATGTTCAGTAACTAAACATATTAGACATACTAAACGTACGAGTCTTAGTAGACTCTCCTTTGTCTATATAGTCAAGGCTCTTACTCACCTTAGATAGGTTTCCTTCTTTATATTTAACTTCACTAGCAAATTAATATAGCTACTATAGTATAAAAGGTCTACTCCTTATCTACATAAGTAGTTAGTAATATTGTATAACTAGCTTACCTACTCCTATACCCTTTACCTATTTAATTACTTATCTTTAGAAGACCTACAATGTTAGTTCATAACACTCACCCCTATTTACTAAAGTAGATGATAATATATCCCTAAAAGATTAGATTTAATATGTTTAAGATAAACTTATTATTAACTAAGACTATTATATAGATAATAATATAAAAGCTATTTATATAATCTTATATACTAAAGGTACTATAGCTTAATATATCTAAGTCTACTATACTAATAATCCAAACTACTTTACTAGCCTAAAGGATATAATTTAAACTCTAAATAATATTATAAGTGACTTTTATAGGAAGGATAATATATGCTATAGCTTTAAAAACTTAAGATAGAAAAGTAGTAATCTCTTTACTATCTTTTACTCTAGTTTCTATATATTTACTAACTACCTAAAGCTAGATAAAGAGACTATAATTAATAAGTTAAAGGATAAGATTAACTTCTAGTTATAAGAGACTATCACTACTATACTTATAGAGTTTAAGATATTAAAGTAACTAGCAAATCTTTATTAGAAGGTTAATTACTAATAATAAGTAGTAAGTGAGTATAAGGACTGCGCTTTAGTAGTAATAAATTATCCTACTACTTATATAGCTTCTAACGCTATAATAATAACTTAGGTATAGAAGACTACCTATACTACTACTCTTACCTATATTATCCCTATAAAGCGTCCCTTTATTGAGCTATTAGTACCTCTATAACCTTGTTATTCCTAGTCACCCTATAAGGATGCCTTACCTAGAATAAAGGAGTCAACAAAGTGCTATAACTATAGTAGGGAAGGATATTTCTAGGCAGTATGCCCTAAGCGTCGTCGTGAGGCAGTTAGGGAGGTTAGTAGTAAGGAGGATAGGGAGGAAGGCTTTAATAAGGTAGTTAAGGACTTATTAGATTTAGAAAACTAGCTATCCTTAGGGAAGTTACCTCTAAGGACTTTCTATTCTTATTATTAGTAGATCTATATAATCCTTTTAATAGATATTTATTTATACACCCTATTATATTATTAGCTTAAGAAAAGGAATATTAATTTAAAGCTTTTACTAATACTAGTACTACTACCTACTTATTTATTAATAAAAAGAAAGTATAAATCTTATCTAATATTTTTAATATCTTACCTCTACTCTTATTAAAACCTCGCTACCTTTATAGTTATAATAGTAAAATAAGAAAAAAATCTATTACCTATGCCATATACCTCTTTATAAGGGTAGGTAATTATTAGAAGTTTACTATACCTATATTAATTACTAACCTTAGTAACTAGTATATTATCTTAAAGAAACCCTAGATAAATAAGTATAAGATTATATTAGATATAGCTAATAATTATATTATCTTTATTTTAAGATAATATAATTATAAAGGTACCTTATAAGTTAAACCTCCTACCCTTAGTATAGTTATTAAAGCTAAATTTACTATAGCGAAGCTACTTAAATTAATATAGGAGAAGTCCTTAAGAGAATCTACCTTAAGTACTAAATCTAAGTTAGGTTAGCTTCTAATAAATACTTAAATACCTATACCTACTATACCTTTCTTATTTAAAGAAGATAAGTTACTAAATATCTACTAAATTAATATAGCTACCTTTAATATATTAGCCTATAATTTAAAGAAATATTAAGTCTAATACTTCTTTATAATTATTATAGAAATAAATTAAGTACTAAAGTAGGGTATTTTTACAGAAGCTATATATAAAACTATAATATACTTAGAAGATGTTATTAGGAGGAAGCTCCTTAAGAAATACTATAATCTCATTAATATATTTAATAGGAATAAGGTAAAGGAGCTCCCCCTATACTAATTATATAACTATAAGATTAAGCTTAAGTTAAGTAAGAAGCTATTATAGAGTTAACTCTACCTTATATCTAATTTTAAGCTATAGAAGGTTAAAGAATACTTAGAGGAAAATTTATAGAAGGGCTTTATATTACTAAGTACTATACCCTATATATCCTTTATATTATTTATTTAGAAGTATAATAGTAGCCTAAGGTTCTATATTAACTACTAGAAACTTAATATTATTATAATTTAGAATTATTATTTAATTCTACTTATAGAGGAGGCACTAGCCTAGGTAGTAGGCTATAAATATTTAATAAAGCTTAATATTATTACTATATTTAATAAGCTTTGTATATACTTAAATAGTAAAGACTTCACTATCTTTACTACCTTCTTTAGAGCGTTTAAATACTATATATTACTCTTTAGGCTTATTAAGAGATCTACCTTATACTAATAATATATAATTAATAATTTATTTAAATACTTAAATAACTTTTACTAGGTATACTTAAATAACATTCTAATCTATAATAAAATAAAGAAGGAATATTAGGAATATATTAAGAAGGTCCTACTATAACTACGTAAGATAGGACTATAGGTTAATATAGATAAGTATAAATTCTATATATAAAAGATAAAGTTCTTAGGTCTTTTAGTATCTACTACTAGCCTAAAGATAAATCTAAATAAAGTTATAGCAGTTACTATATAGGAAGTCCCTATATATCTTAAGGAGGTATAGTCCTTTATAAGATTCTATAACTTCTATTATTACTTTATAAAGGACTTTTTAAAGATAGTAAAGCTACTAGTAGCCTTAATAAAAAAAGACTATCCCTTTTTATAGTTAGAAGCTTACTAAGCTATATTTAAGGAAATAAAGCATCTAGTTACTAGTGCCTTAGTCCTTTAATATTATAAGAGGTCTCACTTTATAGTACTAGAGATAGACTCTTTAGGTAGATAATAAAGAAGTACTCTACCTAATAGCTTTTTATAGTAAGAATATAGTGCTAGCTAAATATAATTATAAGATCTATAATAAAGAACTCTTAGTAATAGTTTACTACTTAAAATACTAGCATCCTAAGCTAGAGTTAACTAATATCCCTATATAGATCTTTACTAACTATAAAAGCTTAGAGCACTTTATATAGACAAAGGAACTAATATATTATTAAGTAAGATAGGTTAAGAAGTTAGCTAAATATAACTTTAAGATTATATATTAGATAGGAAAGTTAAATAGAAAGGTAGATATACTAACTTAGATACCTAATTTAATCCTAACTAATAAGGAAGATAAATATATTAAGCATTAGTATAGGGCACTACTCTTACTAGAATACTTCTAAGGTTACAACTAGGCCCCCTTA
>KI911129.1:1780380-1793081 GCA_000482085.2 Cladonia metacorallifera KoLRI002260
CCTGTTTTCCACGTATCACTCTTAGAACCAGCGGACCCTAGTACACCCTTATAAGAAAACTTCTAATACAAAATAGAAGAAGAAGATGAATATGAGGTCAAGAAAATTCTAGATTAGCATGGTCAGAAATACCTTATTAAGTAGAAAGGATACAATGATACTGAGAACACGTAGGAACTACTTAAGAACCTTAAGAACTGCCAGGGGCTACTACGACAGTTTCGGGGACAGAAAACTAGGTCCAGTCGATATCAACGGGAAAGGTAGAAGGCGAGAAGGGATTAGAAGGAAGAGGTTCCTCAGAACGCTTATTAGCTTCTAGCTCAAGGATGTTCTATACCTTAGTGTCTCCTATCTCCTTTAGTTTCCAGAGGTAGAACTTTCTTTGCCGCTCAAGGCAGGCAAGCTTTATCCTAACCTCCTATATATCTTTATTAAGCTTCTCAACCACGTCTTACGCTTTCTCATACTCGTGGCTAGGAGGGGCCAAATTACAGCGACGATTTATTTTATCGCACTTAGTACATTGAACGGAGCCTTTAGTCTTAACGTAATCCTCAGGCTTGACGTGTACCGCTAGGCATGCGCTACACGTCCTTATAATGACACGACGAAGTTTCCTTTTGCGACGATCAGCGGCTCGAATACGGCGGAGGGTGCTACTGTCTTCAGTACGCATAATACCTCATCGGGTGAATGTTTAGGAAGAAGGGATTGAACTTCGGGACAAAGTTCCTAGGGGAGGGACCTAGTATTAGAACCGGGACCAGGACGGGCCGGTGATAGGAACTACGCGGGCGAGGCGAAGTCCTAAGTACAAATGTCTAGGGGGTTCAGTACCAAGCGCAACTGGACATATTAGACATATGTTCAGGGGGATTAAGATGTTCAGTAACTAAACATATTAGACATACTAAACGTACGAGTCTTAGTAGACTCTCCTTTGTCTATATAGTCAAGGCTCTTACTCACCTTAGATAGGTTTCCTTCTTTATATTTAACTTCACTAGCAAATTAATATAGCTACTATAGTATAAAAGGTCTACTCCTTATCTACATAAGTAGTTAGTAATATTGTATAACTAGCTTACCTACTCCTATACCCTTTACCTATTTAATTACTTATCTTTAGAAGACCTACAATGTTAGTTCATAACACTCACCCCTATTTACTAAAGTAGATGATAATATATCCCTAAAAGATTAGATTTAATATGTTTAAGATAAACTTATTATTAACTAAGACTATTATATAGATAATAATATAAAAGCTATTTATATAATCTTATATACTAAAGGTACTATAGCTTAATATATCTAAGTCTACTATACTAATAATCCAAACTACTTTACTAGCCTAAAGGATATAATTTAAACTCTAAATAATATTATAAGTGACTTTTATAGGAAGGATAATATATGCTATAGCTTTAAAAACTTAAGATAGAAAAGTAGTAATCTCTTTACTATCTTTTACTCTAGTTTCTATATATTTACTAACTACCTAAAGCTAGATAAAGAGACTATAATTAATAAGTTAAAGGATAAGATTAACTTCTAGTTATAAGAGACTATCACTACTATACTTATAGAGTTTAAGATATTAAAGTAACTAGCAAATCTTTATTAGAAGGTTAATTACTAATAATAAGTAGTAAGTGAGTATAAGGACTGCGCTTTAGTAGTAATAAATTATCCTACTACTTATATAGCTTCTAACGCTATAATAATAACTTAGGTATAGAAGACTACCTATACTACTACTCTTACCTATATTATCCCTATAAAGCGTCCCTTTATTGAGCTATTAGTACCTCTATAACCTTGTTATTCCTAGTCACCCTATAAGGATGCCTTACCTAGAATAAAGGAGTCAACAAAGTGCTATAACTATAGTAGGGAAGGATATTTCTAGGCAGTATGCCCTAAGCGTCGTCGTGAGGCAGTTAGGGAGGTTAGTAGTAAGGAGGATAGGGAGGAAGGCTTTAATAAGGTAGTTAAGGACTTATTAGATTTAGAAAACTAGCTATCCTTAGGGAAGTTACCTCTAAGGACTTTCTATTCTTATTATTAGTAGATCTATATAATCCTTTTAATAGATATTTATTTATACACCCTATTATATTATTAGCTTAAGAAAAGGAATATTAATTTAAAGCTTTTACTAATACTAGTACTACTACCTACTTATTTATTAATAAAAAGAAAGTATAAATCTTATCTAATATTTTTAATATCTTACCTCTACTCTTATTAAAACCTCGCTACCTTTATAGTTATAATAGTAAAATAAGAAAAAAATCTATTACCTATGCCATATACCTCTTTATAAGGGTAGGTAATTATTAGAAGTTTACTATACCTATATTAATTACTAACCTTAGTAACTAGTATATTATCTTAAAGAAACCCTAGATAAATAAGTATAAGATTATATTAGATATAGCTAATAATTATATTATCTTTATTTTAAGATAATATAATTATAAAGGTACCTTATAAGTTAAACCTCCTACCCTTAGTATAGTTATTAAAGCTAAATTTACTATAGCGAAGCTACTTAAATTAATATAGGAGAAGTCCTTAAGAGAATCTACCTTAAGTACTAAATCTAAGTTAGGTTAGCTTCTAATAAATACTTAAATACCTATACCTACTATACCTTTCTTATTTAAAGAAGATAAGTTACTAAATATCTACTAAATTAATATAGCTACCTTTAATATATTAGCCTATAATTTAAAGAAATATTAAGTCTAATACTTCTTTATAATTATTATAGAAATAAATTAAGTACTAAAGTAGGGTATTTTTACAGAAGCTATATATAAAACTATAATATACTTAGAAGATGTTATTAGGAGGAAGCTCCTTAAGAAATACTATAATCTCATTAATATATTTAATAGGAATAAGGTAAAGGAGCTCCCCCTATACTAATTATATAACTATAAGATTAAGCTTAAGTTAAGTAAGAAGCTATTATAGAGTTAACTCTACCTTATATCTAATTTTAAGCTATAGAAGGTTAAAGAATACTTAGAGGAAAATTTATAGAAGGGCTTTATATTACTAAGTACTATACCCTATATATCCTTTATATTATTTATTTAGAAGTATAATAGTAGCCTAAGGTTCTATATTAACTACTAGAAACTTAATATTATTATAATTTAGAATTATTATTTAATTCTACTTATAGAGGAGGCACTAGCCTAGGTAGTAGGCTATAAATATTTAATAAAGCTTAATATTATTACTATATTTAATAAGCTTTGTATATACTTAAATAGTAAAGACTTCACTATCTTTACTACCTTCTTTAGAGCGTTTAAATACTATATATTACTCTTTAGGCTTATTAAGAGATCTACCTTATACTAATAATATATAATTAATAATTTATTTAAATACTTAAATAACTTTTACTAGGTATACTTAAATAACATTCTAATCTATAATAAAATAAAGAAGGAATATTAGGAATATATTAAGAAGGTCCTACTATAACTACGTAAGATAGGACTATAGGTTAATATAGATAAGTATAAATTCTATATATAAAAGATAAAGTTCTTAGGTCTTTTAGTATCTACTACTAGCCTAAAGATAAATCTAAATAAAGTTATAGCAGTTACTATATAGGAAGTCCCTATATATCTTAAGGAGGTATAGTCCTTTATAAGATTCTATAACTTCTATTATTACTTTATAAAGGACTTTTTAAAGATAGTAAAGCTACTAGTAGCCTTAATAAAAAAAGACTATCCCTTTTTATAGTTAGAAGCTTACTAAGCTATATTTAAGGAAATAAAGCATCTAGTTACTAGTGCCTTAGTCCTTTAATATTATAAGAGGTCTCACTTTATAGTACTAGAGATAGACTCTTTAGGTAGATAATAAAGAAGTACTCTACCTAATAGCTTTTTATAGTAAGAATATAGTGCTAGCTAAATATAATTATAAGATCTATAATAAAGAACTCTTAGTAATAGTTTACTACTTAAAATACTAGCATCCTAAGCTAGAGTTAACTAATATCCCTATATAGATCTTTACTAACTATAAAAGCTTAGAGCACTTTATATAGACAAAGGAACTAATATATTATTAAGTAAGATAGGTTAAGAAGTTAGCTAAATATAACTTTAAGATTATATATTAGATAGGAAAGTTAAATAGAAAGGTAGATATACTAACTTAGATACCTAATTTAATCCTAACTAATAAGGAAGATAAATATATTAAGCATTAGTATAGGGCACTACTCTTACTAGAATACTTCTAAGGTTACAACTAGGCCCCCTTAATAGACTAAGAGGCTGAAGGGGGGGATAGAGCCATAGATAAATAGATCAACATAATAATAAATAAAGAGCTACTACTATATGCTAGGATCACATTAGCAAATTAAGACAACAAGGAATGTTATTAAGTACAAGACACGCTAGAAAAGGATTTAACTTAGATATTTAAGGGTATTAACCTATAGTATTACTTATAGCAGCACTATACCTTATTCTATAAGGACTACCTTTAGGTTCCTACATTACCTAAGCTATATCTAGATATTATAAGAGAAGGCTATAACCAGCCTATAAGTAGTTACTTAGGAAGGGATTAAATATTAAAAATATTAAAGCGCTAATTCTATTAGCTTAGTATAAAGAAAGAAGTAGCTTAATATATCTATAACTATTATACCTACTAAAGAAGTAAGGCCTTAAAGAATAAGTATAATAGACTACTATAGCTATTACTTACACCTAAATAGTATTAGCAGGATATCTTAATAGATTTTATTACTAGCCTCCTTACCTTTAAGGGCTAGAATATAATCTATATGCTAGTAGATTACCTTTCTAAGGAAAAATATTATGCCCCTTATATCGTAGCTAATAAGGGAACCTCTATTAAGGCTATAGTAAATATCCTACTTAACTATATCTTTAGGACTTATAGCCTCTTAAACTTAATTATATCTAACTAAGGACCTTAATTTATATTTTTAGTCTAGAAGGCTCTATATAACTAACTATAAATCACGGCCAACCTATCTATAGCTTTTCACCCAGAAACTAATAGATAAATAGAAAGAGTAAATTAGGATATTAAGTAGTAACTAAGGACCTATTACTTATATATATAGGATAATTAAGTACGTTAGCTACCTATAGTAGAGTTTACTAATAATAATGTAGTTGCTAATGCTACTAGCATGTCCCCTTTCTTTACTAATAAAGGTTTCTACCCCTACATGTCCTTCTCGCTACTAGCTAACCCTAGCCTATTAGCCTATAAGAGGATCTAAGCCGCTAAAGCTAATAGCATCACAGACAAGATAGGGGACATTCTAGAATTTATAAAGGAGTAGTCTACTCTTAGTTAAAGATATATAATAAAGTAAGTAAATTACTAGCAATCTAAGATCACTTATAAGGTAGGAGACTTAGTATTTCTATTAAGTAAAAATATTATTATAATATATCTAAGTAAGAAGCTAGATAATAAGATATTAGGACTATTTAAGATTATTACTAAGATAAGGTTTTCCTACTACTTAGAGCTCCTAGTGAGCATATAAATCTATAATGTATTCTACCTAAGTCTCCTACGCAAAGTTGTAACTAATCCCTTACCTAGACAACGCGTCGCCCCCCTAGGGCCTATAGTCATTAATAAGGAGGAGGAATAGGAGTTGGATAACATCTTAGATGCTCAATAAACAGGCAGGAATCATCACTTGCAGTTCCATGTACATTAGAAGGATAAGGAATGGCTAGATCAGTAGTGGTATAATGTAGATAGTAATAAGTTTAAAAACACTATGGATTTAGTCACCGACTTTTATCAACGACACCCTAAGAAGCCTAGTGGGCCTAATAGACTATAAACCACCTGTTTTAAGCATTAGGGTTAATGCTTATTTAAAGGGGGAGGTAATATTATAGTCTAGCCATTTATTACTTACTTATTTATTAACCTAATATAGCGCTATACCTATTTAGGCTTAGCACCTACAGTTGCCGCTACTATATATTAATATTAATCCCTTGCACACTCCATAGATTCCTTCCTTAGCTTTATTCTATTATTATATTACACCCCTATTAATCTGCTCTAGGCTGGCCCCTAACATAAGGCTTAATTATATCTTAAATTAAGGGTTTTAAGGAGCTTTAGTTTATCACTTATCTAGTTTATAAACTAAAAAGGCTCTATAAGGAGCTATCTTAGCTACTAATGCTACCTTATAAAGGATAGGCTTTTAATATAGGGAGGATATAACTTATTAAGATAAACTATTTAAAAACTATATTAAGTAATACTATATTAGTAAATATCTATAAAATTAAGAAAGAACTCTTAATTTATTAATCCTTATTATATCTAGACTTAATAAGTTTCTCTATATTAAGTTAAATTAAGCTATAGGCTTTATACTTAGTAATACCCTTCTATTAATATTTTTAAGTTTTAGCCTTATAACTATACTCCCCCTAAAACCTAAAGACTTTAATTTTTTATAGGATATTAAATAGGTTAAAATAATAATACTATCTAATCCTTAATTAGTATCAGTAATAGCCAGGTACGTGAAGTGACTTGTGGCATTAGGATGGATTTCTCTTAGTCATGTCTTACTACCTGGCGGTGGGCTCCTATTCCCGTGGCCCAACGCCGGGTTATGAACGTAGGGGATCTTGTTGGTACCTAGCTCCGGCAGAGGATCTAAGGAGGTAATAGCCAGGAACTGGGGCATATAGGCTGGGCTTTCCATAGGTTATATCCCAATGCTGGGTATGAAACGTGATAGTTATTGGCACAGATTTTACTTGCAATACCTGGCGTTTGGCTGTGCTAGGTTAGATATTTACTATTCTAACCCAGCGCTAGGCCATTAAAAGGCCTATGGCTTGAGAAAAGACGGCTTGCTACTGGGTTGTAAATATGACTATTTCACCCCTAATACCTGGAGCTGGCTACGTTAGGTAGGGAAGGTGACAGCCCAACGCTGGGTAGTTTAAGTGAGCTTAACTACCCAGCGCTTAGGCACCGGGTAGGTAGCGTAAAACGGCTCACTTTTACTATCCCAGCGCAGCCCAAGGCCGGGTTATAGGCGTGATTTCCTTCACTCTCACTACCCGGCGTTCAACTTTGCCGGGTTAGCAGCGTAAATCATCCCACTGCTACTACCCGGCACTGGGCTATTCACCTTAGATACCCGGCGTTCACTCTTGCCACCCGGCGCTGGACCTGACATCCTACTACCCGGCTGTCACCAGAGCCGGGTTGGAAGCGTAAGTAAATTCACGGTCACTACCCGGCGTAGCCCAATGCCGGGTGATGGGCGTGATTTCCTTCACCCTTACTATCCGGCACCAGTCGAAAGACGCGGGGTGTTTCGCTTAAGTCGCTTCCTTAAGTACTCTCGCCTAGGGTTAAATAGGAATAGGTACCTCCTAGTAATCATCAAGAAATACCCTTAGCTTCTTTTATTTTCCCCCCTCTCCTCGCCTTTCTTTTCTCTTTTCCTTTTTTTCTTTCCTTTCTCCTTTTCTTTCCTTTCCTTCCTTCCCTTTCTTCCTCTCCCCTCCCTCCCCCACTTTCCTTTTTGGCGGCCTGCGGCCGCGAGAAAATGTTTTTGGGTTGGGGCGCCAGGATGGTTCACGGTTACTATCCGGCGTTCGGCTTCGCCGGGTTGGAAGCGTAAATGTGTTTACACAGACTACCCGGCGCTCACTGATACTAGCCGGCGCTGGGCTACGCCGGGTTGTAAGCGTAAATATATTGACCTCTACTATCCGGTACTCGACTTTCACTTGTACTACCCGGCTGTCACCCTAGCTACCCGGCACTGGGCTATTGATTCCATCACTTGCACTACCCGGCGCTCACTGGTACTACCCGGCGCTGGGCTACGCCGGGTTGGAAGCGTTAGTAATTTCACGGTCACTACCCGGCGTTCACTCTCCCTCTCCGGCGTTCACCTTAGCTATCTGGCGGTCGGGCGTATATACGCTACTTGGCACTCAGTTTCACCTCTACAACCTAGTAGTGACCCATCACTGCTCCTACCCAGCGTTCACCCTCCCTACCCGGCGTTGGGCTGTTACCTTCCCAGCTCTCGATTCTTTTCTAAGATTTCTCATGTTCATTTCACTCTTCCTACCCGGCTCTTTCCCTACTGGCCCAAAGATTTTCGCTTTTCCTACCTGGCTCTTCTACTTTAATTAGGCTATCTTAACCCCTAGGATAACTATTAAATTACTCCTATATATTTAATATACTGTAAGATTCTAACTATCATGAATTTACTTTCAGAATGATTTGTGTAATTATATCTTCCTATAATAATTTTTACTTTCATATGTATTCATATTATAATCTTTTCTCGGATAAATGTACTAGCTATATATTTTTCTATCAATAGAAAATTGGTGTATACTTATATTAAGAAAAGGGTTCTGCCTCTGATACTTAGTTATTAACTCTATATTTTAATTCATGTATATTGATACAATTAAATATATCTAAAGGTATGATCTATCTCTATATAGTTCATAATCGAGATGAAAGAAGGTAGTATGAAAATACACTTTTTTTAAAATTTAAGACTTTTTTTATTACTTAAGTCATTTATTTCTTGTTAACTTTTCAATTATATAACTTTATAGGGAATATAATAAATCTATATGTATTGAGAACCTCTCTTTATCCTTATATCACTGCTTATTCATCCCTTTTACTATCTGTTTTTATCCAATACCCCCCCCCCAGTTTTCAACTTCAACTGGCTCTCCTACCCTCCCCCGACCTTCAATCGTGATTTCGAAAACGGTAAAGGCATCGTAATGTGCACCTTTTCATCCTGCCATCGTCATATAATAATTCCACTTTTTGACATTTTACTGTTTTTTGAAATTTTTTTTGGACACTCAACCCGTGCACACCAAATATCAACCAAAAGATGGTCGGTCATTCTATAATGGGGTTCTAGACTACCTTCTAGGCCGGACCCCCCCGGATTGAGCCCCTAGAGTAATGTTCTATGGTCTATGCTTCGGGGGGGCTACGGCCTAGAAACAGATCCTCCCCCCCCAACCGGGCAACCTCAGTCCCCTCTCCCGCGACCCCTCGACGTCCAATTGACATTTCGAAAACGGTAAAGGCATCGCAAAGTGCTCCTTTTCGTCCTGCCATCGTCATATAAAAATTCCATTTTTTGACATTTTACTGTTTTTTGAAATTTTTTTTGGACACTCAACCCGTGCACACCAAACATCGACCGAAAGATGGTCGGGCATTCTATAAAAGGGCCTTTCGCGCTGTAAACGCCACCGGTCGCTCCTTCCCTCCATAAGAAACTTACCAAGCTCTATCAAATCATGGAGGATTTTAGAAAAATGTCCAAGTCCGTCGTCGACCAGCTTACACTCACTCTCGGCCTTGTGCCGTGAGTGGGAGTAGGCTCCCCCCCAAACTCGTCTTCAGGGCACTTCTCTTAGTAAGAGACCCCTCTAGGTGACTGCTTTGGGGGGGTACTGCGCCGGAAATCGTTTCTTTGTGGGGTTGGGCCAGGCGGGAGCGCCCGGGGCAATGCGACCACTTAGGGATCTAACGATCAACGGTTGGTCGCATCGTTCCGGGAAATCGCGCCTGGAGTACTCTCCGGAGCATGACCACTTAATTGTAGGGTGCTCCCGGGGGTGCGCCTGAAAGGGATCATCCGCGTCCATACGGCTCGAGCGTCACCTTGCGAGGCCGCCAGCCAGGACACCATATAGTGGTTTTCCAGTGGGGTTGGGCCCGGCGGGAGTGCCTGGGGGGCGGTGCATACGGAGTCATCTCCAAGGCATATACATCTCTTAGGAGAGGGTGCTTTCGGGGGTGGGTCTGGAGTTCTCTCGGAGGCATTTACATCGCTGAAGATGGGGTGCTTTGGGGAGGGTGCGCACCGTCTCGGGAAACCACCGGGTTGGACACCACACCACACGTGTTTTACTGGGTTGGGTCCGGCGGGAGTGCCTGGGGCAGTGCATACGGAGTCATCTCCAAGGCATATACATCTCTTAGGAGAG
The DNA here is from genome assembly GCA_000482085.2 of Cladonia metacorallifera KoLRI002260. NCBI lineage: Eukaryota > Fungi > Ascomycota > Lecanoromycetes > Lecanorales > Cladoniaceae > Cladonia > Cladonia metacorallifera. The sequence continues at coordinate 1,790,463 of KI911129.1, forward strand.
GGTGCTTTCGGGGGTGGGTCTGGAGTTCTCTCGGAGGCATTTACATCGCTGAAGATGGGGTGCTTTGGGGAGGGTGCGTACCGTCCCGGGAAACCGCTGGCCAGTGACACACATTACACGTGAAATTTCCCTCGGATACAGTCCCGTTGGGGCTGCTGATGGGTGGGGTCGTTAAACTTCATTCGCATGGACTCTAGCAGGAGGGACCCTACCCCTGTAGGAGTATTGCAAAACCATATACACTGTTCTCTCCAGGGCATGACCACTTAACTGTAGGGTGCCCCGGGGAGTGCGTCCGCCTGGAGTCCTCTCCGGGGCATGACCACTTAACTGTAGGGTGCCCCGGGGAGTGCCTCCGTCAGGGCCCTTCCGCGTCCCTGGCTCGGCCTTGAAGGTCAGCCAGGACACCACATAGCATATTGATACCATATATGATTTTGATCTGATTTTTTCTTGTCTTTTTGTTTTTTCATAAATGTTATCCAGACGCAGCCCCGCGAGTGCCCGCCTCCGAGGACGCGACGTCAGTCGTCGAGGAGGCGTCAAAGGGGGCTGCTTGGTGGGGTCGTAAAACCATACATACGCATGGACTCTAGCAGGTGGGACCCCACCCCTGTAGGAGCAGTGCGAAAACCAAACATACAATGTCTCGTGACCGCATGACCGCCAACCGTGGGCCGAGTTATCTAATACAGAGTCTTACCTCTGGCTCCGGCTCGGGTGGCGCGTCACCCCATCCTACCGCCGTAGGACCCAATGGTCTTGAACCGCCGGGCACCGCGATCGGATCTGGGTGGCCTGAAGACTCATGGGGCATCCCCGTGAGCTCTGATGGAGTCTGTGGATGATTGGCCGATGGCTATCATTATCCCAAAAGACACTTGGGGGTCAACCAAAGCTCGTAGCCGCCTCCGGGCGTGACGGACGGCTGGTATCCTCCTTCTGAGGAGTATATGGCGCAGCGTGGGCAGGCCTTCGGGTCATGAATTCCCACTGTTGCGGCGGACCACTCCTTGGGCAACTCAGTGGGGGCAATTGGATCGCCCATGGGCACCTTTGGCGGCTTCGGCCCTAGGGGTGACCTGGGCTGGGCGTTGGGCTTCGGTTCACGTCCTGACCTCTTAACTAACCCTGACCCCTTCTTCATGGAAGGTTGCCGGTGGTCCTTTCGCCCTTTGGGGCGGAGTGGCCTCCCGGTTAAGATAGTTACCTGGTTGATTCTGCCAGTAGTCATATGCTTGTCTCAAAGATTAAGCCATGCATGTCTAAGTATAAGCAATCTATACGGTGAAACTGCGAATGGCTCAATGAAATTCTTTCACGCCAGTTTCTCTCGTTTAGATCCGGCTTGTAGGAAGGGGGTTGACCTAGTGGGCCATTCAAAACATTGCAAATAGCAGGCTGCTCGTCCAGCTCTGTGACATGATCAACGTGTGAGGACCGGTTTCCCGGGACTCGCAGCCAGCACGTCTGGTTCAACGACTACAAGATATATGGCCAAATTAAGGTTTGGTTAAGATATAGTCTCCTCCCACAGAGCAATCTGCGGGCTCTTGGCATTAAATCAGTTATCGTTTATTTGATAGTACCTTACTACTTGGATACCTGTGGTAATTCTAGAGCTAATACATGCTAAAAACCTCGACTTCGGAAGGGGTGTATTTATTAGATAAAAAACCAATGCCCTTCGGGGCTCCTTGGTGATTCATAATAACTTCACGAATCGCATGNGTCAGCCAGGACACCACATAGCATATTGATACCATATATGATTTTGATCTGATTTTTTCTTGTCTTTTTGTTTTTTCATAAATGTTATCCAGACGCAGCCCCGCGAGTGCCCGCCTCCGAGGACGCGACGTCAGTCGTCGAGGAGGCGTCAAAGGGGGCTGCTTGGTGGGGTCGTAAAACCATACATACGCATGGACTCTAGCAGGTGGGACCCCACCCCTGTAGGAGCAGTGCGAAAACCAAACATACAATGTCTCGTGACCGCATGACCGCCAACCGTGGGCCGAGTTATCTAATACAGAGTCTTACCTCTGGCTCCGGCTCGGGTGGCGCGTCACCCCATCCTACCGCCGTAGGACCCAATGGTCTTGAACCGCCGGGCACCGCGATCGGATCTGGGTGGCCTGAAGACTCATGGGGCATCCCCGTGAGCTCTGATGGAGTCTGTGGATGATTGGCCGATGGCTATCATTATCCCAAAAGACACTTGGGGGTCAACCAAAGCTCGTAGCCGCCTCCGGGCGTGACGGACGGCTGGTATCCTCCTTCTGAGGAGTATATGGCGCAGCGTGGGCAGGCCTTCGGGTCATGAATTCCCACTGTTGCGGCGGACCACTCCTTGGGCAACTCAGTGGGGGCAATTGGATCGCCCATGGGCACCTTTGGCGGCTTCGGCCCTAGGGGTGACCTGGGCTGGGCGTTGGGCTTCGGTTCACGTCCTGACCTCTTAACTAACCCTGACCCCTTCTTCATGGAAGGTTGCCGGTGGTCCTTTCGCCCTTTGGGGCGGAGTGGCCTCCCGGTTAAGATAGTTACCTGGTTGATTCTGCCAGTAGTCATATGCTTGTCTCAAAGAGTAAGCCATGCATGTCTAAGTATAAGCAATCT
>KI911130.1:0-145811 GCA_000482085.2 Cladonia metacorallifera KoLRI002260
AACCCTAACCCTAACCCTAACCCTAACCCTAACCCTAACCCTAACCCTAACCCTAACCCTAACCCTAACCCTAACCCTAACCCTAACCCTAACCCTAACCATGTTTTTAATGATAACGATGGTATTAACATTATTGATGGCGATCTTAATAGGTCTTGTATTTGGACTTATCTCTATGAGCTTGGCAGCTTCTACCTAGGTAGACGTGACTAAGGAAAGTATATATCCTACTGGCTTATTCTACATATCGTTGATCTACCTTGATTGTCCTTTCTATCCCCCTTCTCTCTTTCGTTCCTCCTAGTTTCCGAGCCATAAGGCCACTAAATAGGAGATGTAGCTGTAAATACGGTTGTAGACGAGGGATACAGATTAGTCCTGAAGGTATGTAGGATATAGTTGGGAGGAATCAAGATGAATAAGGGGGAGGATTGGGCTGAAGGGATTAGGGAGGATTGGTAGGTTCAATGAATAATGTTCAATATGCAATGAACACAGCTAAGCTTTGCCTTCCTGCAACTTGGGCGCTCTAACCTTATTACCGGTTTTAGTCAGCTGCGGAATAGTTCCACCTAAGCGCTCAATTTTAGCACTACCACTAACATTACATTTGATCCTATATAGACATCTACATCTATCTAATAGATACCATCTGATATTAGGATGATCTATGGAATCAGGCGCATCTATCAGGCTATCACATAGATTATTAGTATCGTTTCGGGCAGCGTATCTGCCTTCCACGAGTATTTTAGGGTATAGGGAGGTCCCCATCCTCCACTACCACCAAATCTACAAAACACCCTGTATCGCTTTGTTTTTGAGCTTTAATAGGCTTTAGAACCTTCTTAGCTCTTACTATAAGCTCACTATTTAGCTGCTGGCTAGCTTATTTTGCTTGGATGGCTTCATCTTTTTGTTAACGTTTTTTAGCTTATTTGCGTAACTTGTCTTCCTTAATATTTGCCCGCATAGCCTTTTGTTCCTTAACTTTTTAAGCTCTTTCCATCTTTTCAACTTCCTTATGAGCCTTTTGGGCCTGTTTTTGTTGTTGTTTGACTGATATATTGGCATCTTTCTGAGCTTATAGGTCACGGGCATGCTGCACCTTATTAGGGGACCAGAATATTGCACCACCATCCTGTTTAGTAGGCATGTCAAGTAATAATGGCTTTCCTCACTTCCGACGCTTCTTTTCATTGATAAGGCTCTGTTTTAGGCCATTATTTTCTTGTTTTAATAGTATATTATTCAATGATATCGCATACATTGTATTACGTAGCTGTTCCACCTTTTTATTATAATGTTTTGATACTGTTTAATCTAGTAGCTTTGTAATACGCTTCCAATCTTCTGTAGGTATCACTGAGCGGCCAGAAGAGCTTGAAGAAGCTTAATTATCATTGGGTTTTGAAAATTTGCTGATAACATGCTGAGGATTGAAAGGGTGTAGGCCCGTTGATTTGAATCCTAAATATATGTTTTCAGGTGTAAATGCGGTGTTCTAGGCATGCCAGAATAATCGAAAGAAATCCCGTTTAGTGATGGATGAAAAGCCCTGACATTGATCCATAAATGTTGCGAGTTGATTTGAATATGCCTGCGATAATGGCCGAAATAGGTAGACGTCTAGAGGCTGTAATGTATGCGTCGCATGTGGTGGGTATATAGCTAATAGGATCCTATGGCTATCGCAATAATTAATAAACCTTATACTAATGTGTGAGCCATGGCCATTAAGGATTAGAAGCCTCCATAATCTTTACGCTTTAGCTTTTGTTTCGCGATTAAAAATTTACGTTAACTATTAGAATCCTAGCTCATTATTAGTCTAGCTAGATGGTGATGAGGCAAAGAAACAGTTATGAGCTTTTGAATCAAAATCCTATAGCCATGAATCCTGAATCCGGCCTGTAGTTGCTTGATAAATAAGCCCTGGTGAAAGCGCTGATCTATCTGCGTATATCGTTGCAATAGTAGTGATCTATTCGCGATTCCTATCTTAAATGATTTGTTTGATAGATCCTTCTTTATAGCGCCGACGCGAAAAAATACGCTTTATCTTTGATAGAATCCTAATTAGGAATCCCTTCTCATCTATATTATACATGTTCTGCGGCTCCACCTGATACTGCTCCAATTTCTTCCTTAATAGCTTAAAATATTTCGCGTATTTGTATACTGAATCCGCCTGGGCGCGATTATGATTAAGGCCTAATGTCTATTTTAAAACTAACTCATTCTGATGACGGTGTAGAAAGCGCGAAACCTAGCTTTTTCCTATCTCTTTATGACAGATTTCCTGCGCGAAATTTTGAATCATATGCCTGCTAGGTGATAGGCCTTTTGCGCATAGGTGATTAATGTATTTCACTAAGGATTTTTCTTATTAGTCGTTGAGATTTTGTTGTTTTTGGTACTGGGTATAACGTGTTCCCGCTAGGCCGCGATATCATTTTAAGAGGTAGGAGCAGTTACATTTGAATTTTTTAGATATCTAACTAATATTAACCTGATCTTCTGGTCCTAGGCTATTTATATAGGCTAACGCCTCATCAATAGAGCTCATAATGGTGGAGGTAGATGTGGTGGAAGATTTGGTGGAATTCGCGAAAATTGAGCGCTCAGGTGGAACTGTTCCGCAGCTGACTAAAACCGGTAGGCTTAGCCGGGGGCGTTACCGCCAGCGCATGCCTAGGCAAACACGGTAGATACTCTATGACCTAGACCTTAACATTATACTAAAGCTAAACAAAGCCATAGAGGTGCATCACCGCATACGTCTTACTAGCGGTCTTAGGCCGATAGCACTCGCATACTATCGCCAACCAGGTCCTCTACAGGAACGCCGGCATACGCCAACCACCCACCTAACCAACCCTTACCATTATACCAACGGTCTATGAACGATCAAGCCTACCTATCTCAGAGCTCCACTCAACACATCCGAGTCCCTCAACGCCGATATTCGATCCTTTTACTAGACCATGGAATCCTTACCGTATCCTATATCCATTCCTCACCAATATCACCACCATATCACCACCACCATCCAAGATGTGGGCATGTTCCCAACGCCTTGCATCGTTTACCGATTGGCCATGTACATCCCTAGAGCCTGAAGACCTCGCAGATGCAGGATTCAGCCACATACTAGCCAAAGAGCCAGATGTAGTGATCTGCCCAGGTATATAAGGCGCGTTTATAGGATTAGGAGCCAGAACATGATCTAAGGGTAGAACACTCCATCCACTCGAGAAGTTGTCTAAGATTGGCATTAAGACCAGATCCAACATTAAGATTTCTTCAACCTTCAATAGCATCACCGTGAAGATATATATAAGCGAGAGCATTTCTAAGGACTCTACAGCCATCACCAATCCCTCAACGATGGCTTCCCTAATAGAGCTTCCTAAATAGCGAGGAAAGAGCATTGGATCTACATCTACATAGAGAATGAGGGCGGCGGGGCAGGTGCATCAGCTACCACCAAGATGTGCGGGCGCAATGTGGTGCTGTTGGGTCGGGTGGATCTCGTTTCGGTTCGGCAGGAGGATGAGCAGAATCTTGGCACCCTATGGACCCCCACAACGGTGTAGTACCATACCTATGCTGAGCTACCACTACTAAGGCCAACACCGCCGACGTTCTATGGTCGATGGGTAGAAGATAAGAAGATAGAATACGCTATGCGCCATATAATAGATCAATTAACTAGTTGCTAACAGGCACCTCTATACGATAGCGAGTGGGGGGGGGTTTACAACTGTTAGCAGCACTGTTTCCTATGCTGCCTAGGATATACCGATACTGGGCGCCCTTTCTATTGGTCGTGTTGGCTGCTACCTTCGAATCCTAGCTGGAGGCTGCTGAGCGCTGGAGAGTGGTATTGATGTTGATGTGGAAGCAGATTTAGATTAAGTTACTTAGGCTATAGAAGGAAGCTTAGATGGAGCGCGCAAAGCATCTACATAGGCTTACGCTGGCGTTGATTCCCCCCTAGGCCAGACCTAATAGGCGCGCTGCAGAAACCCGTTAACATGTTGACTCAGCAGCATGTTAACAGCCAACACAACCAATAGAAAGGGCGGAAACCCGTTAACATGTTGACTCAGCAGCATATTAACGGGTTTCCACACATCTAACTGGTGGGACCTGCGGGTACTTCCGAGAGACGAGAATATCAAAAGTCCTAGACATGCGCATCGCTATATCTTTATGCCCTGAACAGACAATTGAATTTGAACATCGGATTTAGAATCGCCGTGAAAATGCGCATCTTTTATATATACAAAGTTTCGCCATCTGAGGGGGTCGCATAAGCCGGTTACGTTGTGGATTTTCTCTAAGTCCTATCCATGACCCCCCCAACTCTAACCCTGACTCATAGATATCTTAAGCGAGAGATACTACACAGGTTAGCTTTCAAGGATCGGCTATTAGATAGTAACTTGTTGCAATAAATAGGCAACACGCGCCGCCTTTGCGACAAAACGCCAATGCGCCTATGCTAAGGGTTCGTGAAAGCTTGTCTAGCGGGAGCCGTGCGCAAGTCGCGGATGACAAATTACTTGACGACGAGCCTCTGGATCTTTTCTGAGCATCCCATATCTCTTTGTATGTTCACGAGTTGATCTGACTTACGAAATACTTGCCACATCTCCAGGTTTACTGCAGGGTAAGCTTATCTTGACCAATGGAATCGAGATCAATCTACACGGTGATCAGACAATACATCTTCTGACCGAAAAGCCTTTCCAACAAGTTCTAGAACAAAGCCAGTCGATTTTTCATGGCTTCACCAAGTCCTGATCGGCCGTTTCGCTTTTTGGACCTACCTATCGAGCTTCGTAAACATATATATAAGTTACTGTTCTTTGGCGGCGAGGAGGACCGCGCAATACAGCCAGCTTTTGAGATTGAAAGACCCCTGCATGCTCCGCTCTCGTTTACGGAAACGCCACTCGAAAGGACAACATTTACTGCATCGCGACAGATCCATCCTTATGATCGGCCGGAGCCTATAGAATGGCGGTCACTATACGATGACCCACCGCCTTATCGGGGGCTGATTTACAAAAGTTTGAGGCGCTACCCGCTGGCAATATTCAGGGTAAATCATACAGTCCAGGCAGAGTCGGAGCTTGCCTTTTATGGTTCGGCCTCTTTCAATCTTATGGGAGGACAAAGTCACAAATCATTCGCGAGTGACACAACAATCGCGAGTTGGGAATGGCTTTCTCAGTTACCTCGAAGATACCGAAGACTTATTCGGAGAGTTGAGCACTTCTGCTACATCGAGACAATGTATTCATTGTTTGACTGGACACTTTTCATGAAAATGTTGTCTCAGGAGTGTCCAGCTTTGCAGAGCCTTAGGCTTTGGGTGCACTCTGATGAGCAAGAGTTCGAATGGCTAGCCGATGCTAAAGTTGATGATCTGTGGGTCCAGGCCATCTTACAGCTTCAAAATCTGCAGGATTTGCGTCATTTCGACATGCCTGGGATTAAACCCTTAAGGCTAGAAGACTCACAGCACTCCCTCGTGCATAGAATGTTCGGCCCGCAACACGTGCCACTCGAAATGCTACAACATTACCACCATGAAATTTCGCCATGGCTTAGGCCTGGTAATGTCCCACGGCCAATTGACTCAGAGCCTTCTGATACTGCGAGAATTGTTCCCTGGCTGCAAGCACGCTTAGTGGAAAAGAATCCTCTGACCGTATCTGCAACTTTGCGGCAAGATATGTACACGCCCCTGGCAATCTTCCCCATACTCAATCTTCCGCCAGCAATCCGAAGTCGTATCTACAGGCATATACTGTTGCCAGCGAACAAGCAGCTTCACCCTTACATCAAGTCGTGGTACGATGAGACCACCCGCAATGCCGTACCCTTGCTCCTGACAAGTCGGCTGATCCGTGAAGAAGCCGAAGACGTGCTGTATGGAAGCGCAGTGTTTACTGTTCCTGAAACTTCAAAAATCGCCGCGGTGGGGGCTTTGCAGAAATTCTTCGAAGAGCTACCACGACATCTTCGTACGAAAGTGCACCATGTGCTGCTTCCCGGATTCAAGTACCTCAGAACCTCGGGTCTACTCAAGTATCTAGCTGAAGAGATGAGCATTGAAGAACTCATTTGCCAGCTATCACCAGGAGAGGCTTCCAGTCTGGACAATCTTCGGAGACAACGCCGACCGTGGAGAGCCGCTACTATAGGAACAACTCATAGCCAATTTCAAGAGAACTTAGGAAGGATTAAGGGTGTAAGGATAGATACTAATAGTAGCACCGAGATAGGCCTTTTGCCTAATCTTCGAACATGGATACAGGTCGAGCTACTTGAGAAGTGGGCGACTATTGAGCAACGCCGCAAGTCACTTCGGAAACGGAGGGTCCATTCAGCTGGTACAACATAAGCACCAATCCCATTGCATGGAGCAGAGCCCTTCAAGTATATTGGCTAGAAACGTGGCGAGAGGATTTGCAGGACGGATGGCCGTGTAGAGCACCAGAGGGAACAACTTGACTGACATTGTACCAGGTGTTGTCGATGGTGGTGCTGCATTCCACCTCTTCATCTGGTTCGGTGTTGAGTCCACCGATGTCACCATCGCCTGGGATTGCTGTTCTCAGGTTAAGATAAATTTCCGCTATTGGGGAGGGTCTTGGCCTTGAATCGGGCCATGCATCTTGTCGAATTATGATTTCAAACCCCACACTAGGGTTGCCTCGTATATACTCTATCCGACTTTAGTTTAGCTCGTAGAAGGGGTTGCGACATTCCTAGGACAAACATAAGCTTCTTGCCGAGTCCGCAGCACTCAGGGGTGGGTAAGATCATACATACCTCACCGTACTGTTTTGGCCTGTAAACTTATAGAAAGTGTCTTTCACTATGGAATTCTAACGCTTCCAGATTACCACGTGACCTAGGGCAGGAGTCACAATAAAGACGTTGTAGTAAGATTGGGATAGCTTGATCTTCAAATTCTGGGGACGGGTGTGATGACGAAGAAAGCGATAAATAAGAGAATGAGCCCCTTACTACCGTGATCCCAACTGTTGATATAGTGTGATTAGTCGAAGGGCTGAGGGTTTCTAATACATAGTATTTTCCACACCGATCGACGAACTGGTGGTCTTTGGCTTGCTAGCCCATTTAGGGACAACACGGCAAATTTTTAACGAAGGGCATAGTTACCCGACCAGAATCGGTTAGATCTAGAACATGCACTGTTTTTACCACACCTGCAGTAGTTTAGCTTAGGATCTGCATGAGAATCTCGTGGCGATGATAGATCGAGGTCTCGCCACTCATGGCTGGCTGAACTAGCCATAATTAGCCGCGTACCCGTGGCTGGCTCCGCTCTTTGTTAGCTGCTGTGTGCTCATTTCAGCTTGCAGCGAAGTATGTTGACAACCTCCAAAACTGCCAGCTCAAACGTTGGGGAGAACGGCAGGTTCGGGCCCGCATGGACTAATTATAGAAGCTTAACATTCCACTCCACAGGGCATGGCGGAGTGTTACATGTTACACAATTCACTGAGAACCAAGTCCTCTCCCGTGATTCTCCGTTTTTCTATTGTGACCAGCCGCGTACGAACAATACGTTTTACTTTCATCTGATACCCCCGTCTTCCACTAGACGACCTACTACAACGGAGAGCAGAGAGCCTACCCTCGAAAGGTTAATTCAGGCGGTGAAAGACCAGCACCTGTATCGCAAAGTCCGGCAAATCATGATCCCAACTGCGGGACAGCCATTTCCCAGATGGGGAAGTCACCGTCCCTACAGCTCACTCTTGAGCGCCACTCGAGCCTCCCTGATATGTTAGGTTGCATCTTTCAAGCCATTGTACACCATAGTCCTAGGAAGTTTGCCGCGACATTTGTTATTGGAGTCATATGAGCCAATTGAGACAGCTGTCAACGGTCATGGTGTGGTTGTGTTCTCATATTCCATTTGGATGAGCAAACACACAGCAGCCTACTGTGTAGCTTCCAAATGGTACTACTTTGTACAGAGAGGTTGACACCGTGAATCTTGATTTGCGCTAACGAGATGACCGCGCCAAGAATTCAGCCCTATGAGTTGGCCCTACCTTTAGAGGGGCGCCTTGATGGCACCCGCTTCAAGGTAATAAAGGGCTCCTAAGATGTTAGACGCCTAGTATTAGGAGCCCTTCGCCTAAATATCTGCGCAGAGTTACAACAGGCCTTCCGAGCTTCGTAACGATCGACTGAGGTCGACGGATCGAGTCACTTTTTATCCCAGTGGCCCTAATTCAAAGGATTTACAGTGCCCTACAGCGGGAAAGATTGAGACGAAGTCGTTGATTGGCGGATTGTCAGCTGTCACAGACTTTGTAGGGGCGAGATAGCGTGCAGAATAGCGGGTACTGAAATGTCAACCAGCCCAAGTTTTTGAATCCTCTATCGCAGCATGACGAGTAAGCTGCTCGGTCTAGTAGGTGAGATCAGTGATAGTCTGCTTGCCGCGTCCCACTTCTCCACAAGCTGGACTGAACGTTACCGAAATGGCTTTTGCGAACCCAGCTGGAACACTCGTTTTTCAGTCCCTGGAACTCTGCGTCTCGCGTCCGGCGTGTTCACAAAGTAGTCGAGACTCACCCTATGAGCTTTGCAGGTGCGTAGTCTAGGTCGACGATTGACCGAAAAGATTTTGTGGCGCGTCCTAACCGGCTGAAAATACCTAGCTGATTGATTAGTGCTCCGCTGGTAGGACGAAAAGCTGCAAAATGGAGCTGCCAAACGAGGATATCAATATCTTTATTGGTTGGCCGTGAAACTCAGCTCTAGGGCCCCCACCTGCAGCGGACGGCCAAGCTGGCGCTGCTGCCAATGGCCGCGACAGGGAGCGGAGGCCCATCGCCGAGACCCCCTCCGTCTGAGCGGCAGGATACCTGGGGCAAGACGGCTGGCTATGCTATGTATAAGCTATATACAGGCGTGGGTGGGTGGGGCAAGCAGATGGCTTAGAAACTTGTTGAGCTGCTGAGCAGGTGCAGTCGGAAAAAGCGGTGGAGACGAAAAAGACTGAGGAGCAGGAATGGGTGATGTGCCCTACTAATACTGCTGCGTCGATCCCCCTTTCCTTAGCATCCGCCGGCGGCACTGCTAGTGGCCACCGGCGACGATACCATCGCGAAGTAACCCCCAGCTAAACTGGAGCAGTTATCGCATCGCTAAGCACCCATGTTCCACTTGTTTAGTATCATATTGCCAAAGTGGTGGCTAGCTGAATCAACGTTCTAGGCAGGCCGCGAAGAAACATTGGGGCACTTAGAACGTCACTCGCTTCATTGTTATGGAGTTTTATCGATTGGAATTGCATTGCCGCTGTCCCATAAATGAGTGAGACCCTATTGGAATCCAAAATGGGACGTCCAAGTCTACGTTAATACTTACTTGATCTACACAACATCTGAGATTAACGCCCAGACCCTAAAGAGTACGCAGAGCGCTATAAATTGCAAATAACGCGGAGGACATCAGTACAAGGGACCTAGCTCTATGAAGTTAAAGGGGATGAGGCAGTGGTAATAAGCTTTTTGATTGCTTTTTTAAGGGGGTTTGGGCCTAGACACACTCCTTGAGTATTTCTTTTGGGTTGGAATTTGGATTAAGGGACTGGACACTGTGCTTCTCGCGTATTTAACCTTCAATGTAGAGCTAGGAGCCTGATTGGCTACATTAGATAGACTGCCCAGATGGGCCTAGTAGGCCCCTAATGGAGTATGATTCCAAATGAGGTTGTGAACATGATGATGGAAGCGACGAAGCCGCCCGCTGACCAGGCCGCCGCGGGAAATGTACCGTCACCAACGGTGGTCAGCTTCAAGCCCGAAGACAATTATCTGTTGGGAAACAGATTGACAAATTTCACAGCAAATCAAGGGATGTTGTCACTCTCCCAATTATACAGCGCCATTTGGGACATAGGGAACCGGCAGAAGCGTGGTCACCCTGACCCATACAAGATCTCAGTTGAATCCGAAGCATTGCAAGGCTATGAAGATCAGGCAGACTCAGCACACAACGCAATGATTGGGCCCCTGGCTAAATTTTACCTCTTCTCGGAAGGTGCGCTTCAGACCTTCAAGCAAATATTCGACCGCGCACAATTCCATCTTGGTTTCTTAGGAGAAGTCTTCAAAGGATTTGATCTGAGTGAGGGCACTTTAAAAGCTCTGGATATAGTTCTCATCAACTTCACGTCAGTGTTGGCAAGTACACATGCAACCAAATCTCCGAGGGAAACACTATCAATCGCGTTCTGAAAATCAACACTGTACCGGCAGTAAACATGTCTGGCGATGATAATGACCCCGAGTACGCGTATCCAGCCGTTACCACTTTCATTTACATGAAGATCACTGTGAAGGCATGGAAAACGGCGATGTCCAAATGGCAAGGGGGAGGTGAGGTCGAGCAAATTGATTTCGAAATGTACTGGACTGCCACTAAATGTACATTGAATACCGAGTGGTACACCACCATGAAACCCAAGTTCGACCAGGTCATGGAATTCGTGACTGGGAAGAATCTGGAGACTTTTGGTGCTATGTTGGACAATCCAATCACCGAACCAAAGCAGAATGGGTCTCAACCTCCATCTTGAGCATTGTGACTGGATCAGGCTTAACGAAAGCAAAACCATGGCTTACTTCGTGTTCCACATAGTCAATTCAAAGCTTAGGGAGTGTTAGTGAAATACATCCACGATACTGATTGATCCGTTTGTTATCAACATCGCTTCAGGTAGTTATTCTTTTGCTCTAGATCAATTCAAGCAATTCCTACGAACGCCCTCTTGCAAAGAAACTTTCAACGAGCAGTCCACTATCTGTTCACGCAATCACAACACGAAGGCTTAAGTTACTTCTCTGGTCCATGCCGCCTCAAGCGCGTAGTCTCACATCAAGTGTTATGCCGGCCACGGGTTACTAACATTTGCCGTGCAGCTCTTGGTGGGATCAAAACTCGCCGATAGTTGAGGTGGCTGGCATGGAAGCAGCTGAAGAAGCTGACAGCTCAAGCGGAACACAACATGTGGCTGTTTCCGCTGATCTTTGGCAGCCGTGATCTCCTAAATCAGTAGGTAGAACGTGCATTGCACTTCTACGTCCACTTATGCATAACGTAGAAGGGCGTAGCATATTGCGTGCAATCTCTGCCGTGATGAGGAAAAAAAGGTAAGTCCAATTTAAGAGTCTCACTGGTGGTAGTGCCAGGCTGACATTCTAGGTACCTAGAACTTTAGTACTAATGAGAACAGGGTAAAACATCCGAAAGCGATGGCTTCAAACTCTTAGTCTCTGCTTCCAATCGCAAATCATGTATATGTGAAAGTCCCATACGTAAAGGACCGACTAGTGATACTTCACTCTGTGCGCACAATATTTCGGGCTGTGCAGGGTTAGAGCAGGCAACTAGAAACGGCCGAACTAAGGCTATCTGGACGCATATAACGCCACCGTAGGCGCTCGGGGTGCGTTGGTCAAATATCTTCCCTTCACTAAGAAGTCTGCGGCTCAAATTCTATCACCTTCGTCCTTCGTCCCTCTACTTGGAGGAGAGGAAAATCTCTTCTAATAAAACACTTGATAAGCTGCTTCAAGAACTTCAGTCGCAGGCAGCAAACGTTGGTGATTTCCGTCAAGTCCCAGAAAAGCCTGAAAGGCTACACCTGTACAATGATTTGATCAGCGTGGGCTCGCTCGTGGTGGTGTACGGAAATATTTTTACGGCCAAGATACGCCGAGACCGTGGAGAAGACAATGTCATGACTCTTTCTGGCAACAGTCCCCAACGGTATAAAGACTATATTGACAGCATTTTCCAAGCCTTTACAGGGCCTCTTGCAGGTCATTTTGACCTTTCGTCAATGACGAATGGCCATGTGTCCAAGAAAGTCGACATGACGGAAGCCAAGCAAGTTGATATCGTCGATGTGTTCGAGGAAGTCGTTGGCTTTTTCGGCGAATTTATTTCTTGCAAAACGGAACTATAAAAGCTTCTGGATAAATTTAAGAATTCTGTGACATCAATTGCCTTGAGTAATCCCGTATCCAGCTTGCCTTGAGAGTCGATGTGTATTAAGATGAACGTCCTGGTCAAGAAGACACTTTCGAGCTTAGCGGAGCCAGTGGACAGGGAAGACCGAATATACCAGCCGACTATGTAAGTCACCTGTGTCGATATTGTGCTGAAATCTTTGGAGAATTTTGCTCAAGATCAAAGTAAGGTGAATGTGAAGGATTTCGGCCTGCATATTGAGACCCAATATACAATCTTTGAAGCTGAGCTCGACGACAAAAGCTACAGACGTGATGAGACTAGACTTGACAGAACGTTGGAAGAGATTATGAAGAAGAATTGGACATGGCAACCACAGTAAGTAAAAATAAGGGAGACTAAGACTTTCCCCAGAATTGGAATGACTCATCTCGATAAGGGACTCCTCGTATCTGAGCGCTAGTCTATTGTATGGGCTTCAAGTCAGGAGGGGTAATGTTTGCTTTCGAAGATTCCAGAAATTGTAGCAACAGGAGCCATGAGAATTTTGCCTTCCGAAGGTTGATTAAAAATAGCGTCGGCGAAGACTTCAGCTCAAAGTCGTGAAATTACGGCAGGGATCAATCGTCCAACTCACAAGCGCACTCCAGTCATTACAGTGGTTCTAATTTCATGGCGCAGTACTTGAAGACAAGTAGTCATTTCACCCAGCCTTATCTACTGGTCACCTCAAATGAGTTCGCGGTACAGCTCGTCTCGCAAGAGTGATGATGCTGTTTTTTGTTATGGAATCGGGTACGCCGGAAATGGCAAGCTGCAGCTTTTGTTCCCAAGAGGGTTAGAATGTCGCCCAGAATACATGCCGTTGGTTTTAAAGAGTCTGCAGAGGGAACGGTAGTGTAAAGTCGGATTTCTGGCCTTGTATCGCATGCTCTCTTCGCCCGGAACGGACGAGAATTTGCGACTGCCGTGCGCTCGTCGTACTTGGTCTCTCGCTGCCATTTTCGCAGCACGCCTTGATGATACTGTTTGTTCAACACAACGCGGGGTGCCGAGGAACGACAGTAGAAGAAAACCGACGAAAGATTTGTTCCCAATTACATATTGGGTACTATCTAACATCTCCCGTCCCAGTTACACATTCCAATTTCCCCGTATTATGAGAATCTAAGACTGATATACGGGGCGTAGTGGTCCTGATTCCCTTACGCCAGACAAATTCGCTTTAATACGGGTCGTTCATCTCTACTTCTCGTGGTGGCTGTCTGGGACCCAAGTGTCGAGGATAATGCATTTTGGGATAGATATCAAGTCCATCAACGTTGGTGGACCTCTACTCTCTATCGAGCTTTCTCCTTCCTCCTCGCCTCTAGAGGACTTTTCTAGACATTAGTCGTCATAATCCAGAGATTGCTCTTCCATATGTCGAAAAGATCCTATCTAATAGCCTTGAATGTTACTAGCAATGTCTCTAGAGCCCTAGATAGTGCCAATAGTACCAGGGTTTTGAATTAAAGGTGGTTAACTTTATTTATTCTAGGAACATTGAATAGCATCACAGACTTGGACGCAAACTGTGCGTTCTCAGATAACCATTAACTTCGTTTCCTATCCGCCTCCCGCTCCTCCAGCTCCAATGACTTCCGATTATGCTTACCTTTCGCCAGCTCCTCTAACTTACGACTCTTGCCGTTAATGTCACAAGTCTCTGGTGTCAGGCTCTTCGACAACCAGGCTCCCGCTAGCATAACAATTACAAAGCTGTTCCAAGTTAGAGAACGCTCAGAAAATTATTCGGAAACTTCTTACGTGATCAAAGTCACGCCCAGCCTCCTATTGTTTGTGACCTTGGTCACCAATATTTGGCCGAGAACAGACCCCAGCTTACCGCATGCGGCGGAGATACCATAGCAGGTACATCTATATCGGGTTGGGAATGCTTCAGCGGGTATCTTATCTGAATGTCAGCTGCAATGGGTCAGACTTGCGCCAGGTCAATGCTCACAATGAAAGTGGTCGTATTCGGACCTAAACGATCACGTCAGTCATTGCACCAAGATCTATCTGACCACTTCTCACCAAAATTGTAGAACAGCTGGCAAACGCCATAGAAAATGACGATGATCGCATGAGCATTGGTGCTGGGCAATGTCACGTAAAGAGATCCTACTATGATGAAAAGACCGCCGAGGATCAAAAAGCTCCCCGTCTGGATTTTCTTTCTGCTATAGTAGTGCATAACACAGATGGCAATGCCGCTGCCGCACAGAGCACCAACAGAAGTCGACTCCAAGATGTGTCTCTCATTGTTGATAAGTCGCCCGTATGGAGGAAATTGTGGGCCAGTCTTCTCACCAAACATGGTCGGCACGAAACTCGAACTGTTGACTCCTAATAGGTAAAAGGTGAAGTCGAGCAGCATCCAGGCACCAGATGTAGCGAACAGATCAGTCCAGTTGCCGTCACTTATCATGTACTTGTAGAAGTCTGCGCGTGATGCTTGAGCTGGATGAGGATCCTCTAGAGCCTCTACGATTCCCCCACCGGATTCAACATTAGCTAGCTCATCGACATGCTGCCAATGATGCTCATGGCTGAGTACAGGTTCCGGCTGATGTACACCTGACATTTGGGGCACTTCAGGGCTACTTGGGCTGCTCGGACTAGAAATGCCTAGTCCATGGCCGCCCTTGGGGAACAGTTCGTACTCTTCCATTTGCATTGATTGTACCCTATTTTTAGTCGGAAGATCTTCGTTGGAGAAGTATTGTTTGGCATGCATAGCCTCGTTACTGTCATTCTTAATGTCCAGACTGTAGTAAACCTGTTTTGTAAGGCATTAGTACAACAACACTAGCCTACTCCACAATCGGCGAGACTAATGACTCACAGACTCAGGTATTGTAAGACGAAATACTATAGCAATTGCTGCAGGCACAGCACCAAGGCCGGCAACTAGTCGCCATGCTCTGTCTATTGTTCGTGCACAATCTATTCCAGCAGGGTCGATAGCATTTACAGAACAAGCACCAGCATTCGTAGCATCTGCAATGTAAGACCTGAACCCTGCCGTTGCAGCGAATGCCATCAGAACTGCTATCAATTGACCAATTGGCTGGCATAAGAATACTGCTGCCAACATCCGAGCTCGATACTTCGTGGGGGCGAACCTGAAAGATCTCAAAATCTACTTCTCATATTTGCAGATAGTACTCACTCGGCAGTGATGACGGCGCTGAGTGGATAGTCTGCCCCTATTCCCACTCCCATGACCAATCTCCAGAAAATGAGTAAAGCCATAAGTGACATGGATCCATTGACGCCGGTAGCTGACGTCGCCAGACCTAACGAGGCAGTTATTGTGACTATGAGCTCCAGACCGTACATTTTTCTTCTCCCATATTTATCTGCTAATAGTCCAAAGATAACTTGGCCTATCATAGAGCCTAATAATGTCGCAGTGTTCAATCCAAGTTGGTACTGCGTTGGAAATTCTCCTCCCCAATAGATGACAGACAGCATTGGTACCACCGTATTGATGGAAAATATCTAGCGCGAGCGATCCTGAGCCTGGAGCTCTTTCAAACTTTCAAACGAGATCGAGACATACATCGTATGCATCAGTGAGGAACCCAATGCCTGCTACAAGCACAATCCACCAACCAAAACCCGCTTTTTCCACCGAAGAGAGAACAAGGTTGCGTCTTTCCTGCCATGTCTGTTCAATCGTCAGGTCTCCACTCTGGATTCATTCCTTCTACTGTACTCTAGAGTTGCCTACCAGATTATAATTGAAGCCTTTTGAATGGTCAACCCAAAAGCGTGGCCACGAGACGTGCATGAAGCCGATGTCGCTTATCTCATTCAGTTCGGGAGGGTTAAGAGCCTAAGGCAAGGGCTTGGAATCAGAGATTAGGGTAGCAAAGGTGTATTTTCGCGATCGAATGACAATGCGCTGTACGACTGTGAAAGGTCGAAAGGTTTGCGCATCTAATGTATGTCATTCTTCACGACGGACGAGTAGTGAGAGAGTGGGAGTTGGCGGGGCTTCAAGGAGAGAGCCAGAGGGTGGGATGCCGAGAGGCTATGCATGCTAGTGAACCCCAATAATCTTCGATCTTCCGATTGATGGATAGTGGCAGGTCTGGACGGGGTAGATCAGTGGGTTGGTGCAGAATGGTGCTCGTGCCACATGCCACACCCGTGGAGACCATTCTTAAAGGACCATAGGGGAGCGTGGTAAGTTGGGGGTCGCTAAGTCCAGGCGGGATGAGAGGTGCTGATATACCCTGTAGGCGACGCACGTGGAGGGCGCTTAGATCACGATTCGCTCCGTCTAGATTACCCCCCAGTCCGCCAACCCTCTCAGTCCAAACCGCAAACCGTCTCGACAGCTTGGCGCCACCTTGCATCCAGCACTGATAGCTCCCGGCTGTCATCTGTTCTTCGAGGAGCCCCATCACTCTAGATATTGAATTACCATGGCTAGAATCATCGAGCAGAGCCATTGGCCCTGATGCTACCTGAGCCCCCGTGTTCAATCCCTTCACACAAGGCAATGGGGTGGAGCTCTGACAGCCATGTCACATTGCTTGATCTCTCCTCCCCCACTCTGCTCCAAACAATCGACTGGCAGAGCTGAGTCCGTCCGAAGACATAATGGTCCTTCCCGGATGGAACGTCTCGGAACCCGTGGAATTAGCCGTTAAACTCTATGAGGTTGTCGAGGCCCTGAAGAGCGCGCCAGAAGAGGCCAAGGCGTTCAGATCGAAGATCGACAGCTTCAGACGCTCCCTGACAGAGCTTCAGAAGGTCATTCATCATGATGTCCCCGATCGATCATCGGCTCAGGACCTCGACCATCTGCGAGAAACATTGGTGCGATGCCAGGACTGCGTC
This sequence comes from Cladonia metacorallifera KoLRI002260, assembly GCA_000482085.2. Taxonomy (NCBI): domain Eukaryota; kingdom Fungi; phylum Ascomycota; class Lecanoromycetes; order Lecanorales; family Cladoniaceae; genus Cladonia; species Cladonia metacorallifera. The sequence continues at coordinate 16,945 of KI911130.1, forward strand.
AAACGGTGTGAAGAGTTCGGCGATAAATTCGCCAAGATCGCAAAAGATGGAGCTGCGAGTCTTAGAGGTGCTAGAGAAGCCACTCGATTCGTATGGCAAGACAAAAAGGTAGAGAGGTTGAGGCAGGAGATCGACAGTCAAATGAACAGTATTGGATTGACTCTGATGATCCAGACTTTGTGAGTTGATGCACGTTATCATCAAGCAGCTTCAGGTTCAGTCGCTGACGGTTGGTAGTTCCGATTCACGCAGTAGGAGAGGGTCAGAGGCACCTTCCGCTATCGGTTTCACTCCTCGTCGTACAGATACCAACACCACATTACCTCCGTATACACCTGGTCCAGGAATAAGCTGGAATCCTGGCGAGACCACTCGGGCAAAGACGCCCGCAGAGTTTTTGGGGCTCAAAGTGGAAACGGGAGGAGAAAAAGCAGACTCTGATGTTAAGTTCGGCAAGTCAAAAGCCTTGTTAGAGTCGGATGAGATTCCACCTGAAAAATTCTTCGTATCGCCCCAATCTAGTCCCATCGCCCTTCGACCGAAACGAGGCTCTCTTGAATGGGATAAAGATGTGGATGTGAAACCATTGCCATCTCGACAAAATACGGCGACAGAGGTAGCGACCCCTCCGGATGCGCTTAGTATCGACAATAGCTACTCAAGTTCCAGCTATTCAGCATCTCCAACTCTATCTCGGGTTTTCAGCAGTCCTGCAGGTTTCTCTGTTGCGCCTTCTCGACAGACTTCACTCACGCGGCAAGATTCCTATTTCTCCTTAGACTCTGCGCTTCCAGAAACGACAATGTACAATTTGACCGGAGCCAAGGTGTACGTAGCTTTCCTCCATAGTCCTGAGTTCATCGCAAGAAATGCTGAAATTGGGTCCTTAGCTGTTACTACAAGTCAAAGAGTCGAATATCGTATCCAGTGACCGGCATCGAATCCTTCCGGGACAGCCAGACCAGACGCCGCTTCATAGTAATCAGTCCTCCCAGCAGCTCCAATATTAAGCTATACCTGTGTATGCCTGGCATTTCTCTTTCTTATCTCTGAAAGCATTCCAGCTCATGGCATTTCCAGTCCCGCCCAGCGAACGGCTCATACCCCATAGCGAGCATCCTCAAGCATACGGCTCCACGAACAGGTACAGAGTAAAGTTCCTCGAGCCTTACCGCTTAAGTTCGCAAAGGGTCTCGTCTTTAGGTAAATCAGCAGATGGAGGCTTGAGCATGGCCACGCCTACTGTCGCATCTTCAGCCAGTGTTTCCAGCTTATCAGGCATGGTTTCACCGACACTTTCAAGCAAGGAGAGCACCTTCAGAGACGAATCGCTACGCCATGAATATGATTTTGAGAAAGAAGATGGTATGTTTGGCAACCTGCAGTTATAACGATGCGTCTGCTGAGCAACTTCTAGATTATCGAGCATTCCAAGAGCTGTTGATGGGACCTGACGTCGAATTGAACCTCCAAGTCCCGATCCAGCTCATTACCTCGAAGCGATATGAAGAGGGGAAATTGGTAAAACACAGCGGATTGCAGTACTTGCGGTTGTGGCAGTACGGTCGTAGCCAGTACCTCATGTTCTTTGCGAACATGTCTTCTAACAAGTACAAAGAATACAAAAGTGCGTCAATCAGTAGGATAAGGGTGTTGATTAGGTTCCGACCAAAAGCTAAAAATCCCTAGTGGAGTACTTTCGACCAATCGATGCCAAATCCAAGACTGTTTTGAAATTGGTTGTCCATATCCCTGGGATGATCCGACGTGGTTCCAAGTCCAAAAGTCCTATTCTGTATGCAGAACAAGCCCCAGAGATCGGATTGGTGGGAGGAACAGATTTTGAGGATCTAAAGGGCTTGGACTATATGTCCATTGAATTCAGCCACGCCGAAGGTACGTTGATGACTTGAAAAGCCAATAGCCTGCCCAAAAGTAACAATTGCAGACAAGACATTGTTCTTGCGTCAGGCAAAGTTCCATGGCTTGTCTGAAGATGTCATGATCTCACCAATCACTTTCCAATCACGGTCTCCAACTGTGTGACGCAGACGATAAGAATGAATCGCATCAACACTGGCACGAGGCAGCTTTTCTGAAAGAGTAGAGGGCAAGGCAAGATTCGACCCATTCTGTTATAACCTCAGATGCGCTTGATTGGCGTGTATGTGTCGATCTTACAACCTAACTAGAATGCAATAGCCAAACGACCTTGTCGCCGTATGACTACAATCAGTGACCAGCGAGTTTGGACCCAGCAGTCCAGGCAGATGCCAGACGAGATATAAAGTGTCTTTGTGAGCATGAGTATGGCGCTCCATACGGTACACACCAGTAGTTGAAGTTGTGGTGTCGGCAATCTGTCAATCCGGCCACAACGAACATTCACAAGCTCCAATTGGCAGTTTCGAAGCACAAGTCTGGATAATGTAGACCTGGTCTCCACGGCAAAATAAACAATACAGCATCGTCTCACAACGGATGCGCAAGAACAATGACAAGCTATAGCAGATGATCCGTGTGGCTTGCATCCAGCCCTATCGGGCTATGTCTGTGCGGTCGCACAGATACAGCATCTCGAGACGATGAGACCCTTATGATTTGTGGGAAGCCCAGACCTTGTGCCCGAGCGAGCTTAGTAAGACGGACAGAGTGACTACGGTCGAGATAGGCTTAAGAGATGCCAAGCATCTTTCAACAGCAAGCAGGGTCAACGCCGGTAATTGCGTCGTGATTCAGTGCAGGAAAAGGAACCCTCATGGACTCACTTAAATATCATAACAGGCTTGCATTGCAGGATTGAGCCCGGCTGCCCCTCCATTCTTTTCGCACCTGCAAAACGTAAGCAGAATGCTTATCCAACTCGAGCGGCTTCTTAGAGGCGTCCTGTCATGACCGACCATGAACAGCGCAGTCTCGGCGCTACAGCTTTAGCTCATTGCTTAAGGACTGCTTCAAACAATATCCCGGACCCAGGCATCATCACTTTCAGAGTCCAGATCTGAACCAGTTCAAAGCCCACGAATTCTCCTGATATTATGACTGGGTGCGGTACAGGGAAGAGAAGGCCGCCATCATTGAGATATCTAGCTCGGCGGGATACAAAGACACGTTATTTTCCGGTCAGGCGTCTTGGTTGATAGGTAGGATCGACTGCTTGTTCATTCCAAGCCTAAAGTGCTGCGGATCTCCCTAGCTTGTTTATCTGGCCAGTCATGCAGCACTATGCGAAGATAGTAAGCCTCAGCATGTCTGACGGTCTGTGGGGTAAAGAAGTCATGCTTCATTGCCTCGATGCCAAACAGAAGGTCTTTTACGTCGTTGATTGCCACGGGCAGTTACTATATGATCAATCTTTCAGGTAATTTTAGGGAAATGTCTTTTTGAATGAGAAAGATCTTGGCCCAATGGGCCACTGACATCAACAAGTAGGACTCAGAGCTACCTGCACGCAATGTCATCCTTCACATGGTAAAATTCGAACTACTCCTCGCCTCGACCCATGTGTTGAATGCCCATCACCGTCTTGAAAGCGCTCTGGTACTTTGCGTCGAGAAATTTGCTGGTGCAAATTAGCGAGCATTTCAGTATCTCAAGTGAGACGACTGAACCATAGGTAGGAGATGAAAGGTATCATCAAGTCACGTATGTCGTGCCTTGGACACAGACCCCGTTCTTACAAGCAAATGGGGACAACAATCATCTTTTCGCTATTAGTGATGTTGATAGTAATTGATCTTATACATCTTGTATACCAAAAGCCCTTGAAAACTCCTGAATGATCATGGATTCAACTCGTTAAATCAGTCCCCCAATATCGAACTGCTACTCTGCAGGGAACAAAGACTGAGGGCTCTGCCTTCAAGGAGGCGTAGAACGTGCATCGCCCCTTGACCCATCCTCGGTAACGCCGTCCGTGGAACCAATAATAAGCCTATCAAGCAGGAGTCCACATTGCGAGTGCAACTATTATGTTGTGGAATACTGCCCTCACCAACAAGAAGATACTGGGACTCCCTCAAAATCTGCCCACACACGTGCCTTGGATCTCTCTCGAAGCCTTGCCGATCGTCCTACTTGTTGCATACTTCCAACGTAATTTCTGTCATCTTTCTGATCCCCATATCTTCGCCTCTACTAAGGCGTTCATCGCTATTCTTCATAAATGCTCTTTCAAGCCCTGCATGTCCCCAGCCACATTCAATCTCGACCAGGTTCCTCCTTGCCGACTCATAGAGACCTCTCGGTACCTGCGGCGTCGACAGATCATGCAGGTTCAGTGCATGGTTATGCGGGCGACCTGTGTCCTCCCATGGTGCCTTGACCCCTGACAGTGTTCGCATCCAACTTTTACCGCTCCAGGGATGGCGGAGAGATCTATTGAAAAGAGGCTTCAAAGTGGGAACGCAGGCGGTTATGATGCCTACTGTCGCTTCGAGGCTATGGGAAACAAACGTTAGAAGAAGATTGCAAGTGTTGTTGAAAATGCGAGCATGGGGTCAGAGAGAGGCGCTGGGAGATGGCAGGTGGTATTGAATGTGCTCACCATGCCCAGATAACGAGATCGACCACATCCCCTAAATTCTGTTGTCAGTCTACCTATTTGTTGAAGATCCCAGCACCTTGGGCCTCTTAACAAAAGTGAAGAGCTTACAACTGATATCCAGGCTGTTTCTCTGCTGATTCTTAGCGACAGCCGTTCGAAGAATAGCGCAAACGCCGGTACTGTAGTTGTTAAATACAGTCAAAGGCAGTTGACCAAAGAAATTAGGGTTCGCACAAGAAGCCCACTCCCATCAAGGCTGATATTCCCACTTTGATCTTTGTACTTATCTGAACATTCCACATAAAGACAATAGGCAAGCCAGCCAGCGTCCAATCGCTCAATATCGAAATTACTGGATGGCATATCAGCATAGTCCTTTTCCCCTTTGGGATATATAGTGGCGACTCACTTCCATTATATTCTGCGATTGCTATATAAAACCTCGCCCTCCAGCATGTACCGGGGATATTAGGGTCCCATAACTTTTGGACGGGTCGGCAAGAAGAATAGATGACAGCAATGGAGACAAGGTTCGTTGCGATTGAGAAGGCCATGATAGAGTAAAGACCCCATCTCCAAACTTTGTTGTTCTTACCAAATATTTGCAGGAGAAACAAGCATATAGAGATTTTAGTGAAGACGAGAGAGCATATCCATATTACCTCGGTGATAGACTCTAATTTAAGGGCTTGAGAGAGTCTCGCCAGAAGTACTGGGCTCCGTGAGAGGTATGGCATATGTCTTCCGATACCAAGATGAACCATAAAGAAGTCTAGAATTGTATAAGCGATGCTGCAAAACTAGATATATCTCTAAGTTAGCTGAGGCCAGAGTAGAGCTGCCACACTCCTGCCTACCAGACTTAGCACAATAAACAAGTCATCCAAACCTAATTTCTTTGTGAGTGATCGCACGTAGAGCCGTAACAAGACCGTGGCAGTTGTTGTAGTAATCATGATGGTTATGGTAATGATAAGCGTGGTACCTCTGTTGGCATCATCTTCAGATGGTATTGTATACATCGGAGGCTAAGCGCAGGAGACTCCAGGAAAGGACGATTTACAAGCCCAGGGTACAGAGTAAGCCTCTAGTAGGTTATATAGCAATGAGAGACCTTGTATAAAGTGCGATCGGATCCTATGACGAGATACGACATGGAAGAGGGGAAATCCCGCAACCCTGTAAAGAAATCGCATCTGACATCACACCATTTCGTCGAAAGCTGCATGGGTTTCGCTTCCGAAGTTGCTCATTCTTCGTTTGGGCTCGAGGTGAGTTTTGTCTGATGCAAGAAGGTGGTCCAGTCATGCGCGGGAATACCTAAGGTACAGTGGGAGCGGACGGGGTGGTGAACTCCTGCGACCGTGTGTGAGATTGGGCGAACCCACGATAGATTAAAGCTCTACGCAGGAATACAGTTATCCATCACCAGAACTAGAAAGTAAGTCGACTTGATTGATATGTTCATCATCCTAAATCGAGATCGTGAATCGAATCAAGAGAGCGATGACGAGCCCGATGGAGGCACACATTTGACCTCAAGATTTCGGTGCTTACGTTCATGTTGGAATCCACAGACCTTCCTGAATTCTGAGATCCCCGTGCATGAGAATGCTGCGTATCATGTCATTTGCAACGTTCACTGATTTTTTTTTGGGTGTTCCCTCGCTGCGTTGGTAGCTAGTGAAAAGCAAGTGCTTAGGCAAAGGGGATGAAGATACAAAACAGGGCAGAGCTAACGGATTCGCAACATGCGTGCACGATCAAATTTCTCGCGTAACGAGGCTGTGACAGATTTGATTTGCTTCCGATCTGCTGGAAACTTTCGTAAGAATGTCTAGATTTGTATACGGATCTCACGGTTCCCGTTTGATCGCTTCAAGTGTCTGCCGCGTCTTCTGCATGACTAAAATTTTATACTGGGTTTCAGATCCAGCATGTCTACCATGCGAGGTGGGCGGCGTAGATCCTTCAAGGTCGAAGATGCATCATCGATGGATCCATCGCGCAGCTCAGATGCTGTATGCTGTGCCAGATATTCAATAGTTGCGAGCCACTTTCGATACAGCTGAGGTAGAGGACTCGGGCGGATCAAAGCAATGATTCATAATTCTCAGACCAGAAAAGTTATACCCTGAATTAATCCAATCCTCCAAAATGGTACGGCTTAGCCACAAGTAAGAGATACCCCACAACATAGAGGAGTACATTCCGACATGAAAGGTGACTTGCCAACCATTCTATCGGACTTGCTCCCTTATTAAGCATTGATAAAGCTTGGGATCCGGATCACACTAGGGTGCGTCGTTCCATCTGCGTGAACGGCCTGACATGCAGGAAACCCAGAAATTCCGATGCAGGTAACATTGGCCATGCATGAACCATGGCACATGATGGTGTAGATGCTCCACTTTTAACAATTTAGGCTTCACAGATCTGAAGCTGAACCTAACAAAGGACCGCATCTACACATAAGTACAATCGTCGCAAGCTGTCCCAGATTCGCCTGAGACCACGCACGCACCTCCCATGCCCGTCAGTGTATGAGCAACGGCACCTACCTCATGCTCGGCGAGCTCCTGCATCTTTCCTGTGGAGGGGAGTGTGTTACAAATAGACCGAATGCTAAGGAGCATTCAATGTGTTCGCACAACAGCTCCTGGTACCGTCGGAACTGTGTTAGCTCTCGCTGTAGGAGCCTAACGCGAGGCCTGCCAGTTCGACAACGGCATTAGCAGGCCGAATGAGGCGCGATGAATAAGGCGCAATATTGGGATGGGAATGAGAGAAATGTTGCGATGCACAGCGTGTTAGTAGTCTTGATAACATTGAGGGTGTCGAAGATTTTGCAGCATTCTTTTAAGGTTGGCTGCCTCTTGGCCTATTGTAGCCCATATTTTGTTGCCAAGGGGACCAAGGTTAGGGGTCTCCAGGCATCAGCCCTATGGAGCTAGGGTTGAAGGGTGGGTTGATGGGCCCATAGACGAGTCCCTCGCGGCACCGTTCCCAGTCAATAATCAACGTGAGATGCCATCTTCGTCCTCTCTACCCAAGCTATCTCTCCTCTCAACCCTCGCCCCATCTTCACCATACCGTGCTTGGCTCACAGCTCCCCACCCAACCCTACCCCTTCTAGCAACCTGCTCATCCGACAAGTCCGTCCGCATTTATTCCCTCACCTCCTTCACGCTCCTTTCTACAATTACAGGCGGACACAAACGTAGCGTACGTACTTGTGCCTGGAAACCAAATCTCAAAGGCGAGAGTGTGCTTGCCACAGGCAGTTTCGATGCCAGTGTAGGAATATGGCGGAGATACGATACCGATGATCTGAATCCGAAGCCTGTGATTGCGCCGGTCGATTTCGATGCAAGAGATGAGAATATTGATGAATATGACGAGGATGAGTGGCGGTTTGCTATTGTGTTGGATGGACATGAGAGTGAGGTAAAAAGCGTAGCATGGTCTACGGCTGGAAATTTACTAGCTACTTGCTCTAGAGACAAGAGTGTCTGGATATGGGAAGAGGTGGGCGATGACGATTATGAGACTATTGCTGTCCTACAAGAACATGAGGGCGATGTGAAATGTGTGGCATGGCATCCTGAAGAGGAGCTGTTGGCGAGTGCCAGCTACGATGACGACATCAGACTTTGGAGGGAGGATATTGATGATTGGGGTTGCGTCGGGGTCCTAAGAGGACATGATAGTACTGTATGGTGCGTACAGTGGGAGGCCCTGACCCCTAACGTCTACGGGGAGGCCGAAGAAGTGGAAGCGAAGGAAAAGTGGATGAAGAGAAGGGAAGCCAGTGGGCCGAGACTACTGAGCTGTTCAGATGACTTGAGTATCAGAGTATGGAGGAGAAACCCGAAAGAGAAGGTTCCACAGTCGAGATTGAGCATCATACGGAGTGGCAGCTCGGAAGAGGACTGGATCGAAGAGGCAAGATTGCCAGTAGTACATAGTCGCCCTATCTATTCTGTTGCATGGAGCGAAATTGGAAGGATCGTCAGTACAGGTGGTGATGGGTCTATTGTTGTCTATGAGGAGAGGTGGCGGCATTCAGGCGTCGATGCTGAGACCACGATGCTGGAAGCTCAACGTGACTCTACTGATGGGTTTGGGAACAATGGGGAACCCAAGGCGAACGAATCGGAGCCCATGGAAGATGTAAAAGGGGCGAATGAAGTAGCCGAGGTCGCCAATAGACGAGTGGCAACGAGTTCTGAGAGCGACTCCGGTCCGCGTGCAACGATTTGGGTGGTCGTGGCACAGATAGAGGGTGCTCATGGAGTCTTTGAGGTGAACAATGTGGCATGGGCCTCAAGAAAAGTAAAAACTGAAGAGGGTGTTCTCGAGCAAGAAGATTTGATCGTCACCACTGGAGATGATGGGGTAGTCAAGGTCTGGAGATTGGATATCTGAGGACTCGTGGCCTAAAGGGAACGCATGAAGGGCACTGCTGGACTCATAGACATGGTCTAAGGAAACGATTCACGCAAGACCAAGCCCCCATACCGGTACGTACGTGGTCATACTATGGGAGCGCACATATTGAGACTCACAGGTCATAGATATGGTGGATACGGACCACCAACGGTACCCACACCGGAATCAACGCTTGTCTTACCATCTAGCAAAATTATATGTTGGGCAATATCTACAAGCCCACTCGGTCACCAATAGATAGGCAGACTACAAAGAAATGCACTCAATATGTGATATACCTTCGCATAAAGTGAATCTTAGCACGTCATCTATAGCCGTATTTGTAATCCTCGCCCCATAAGCGCGGCTGTAACCTCAATCCTTTGTCCTACACGACACACTCCGTACAAAAGGCCACTCGTCTCCCCAACTTCTTATGCATAGATCCAAACAAAACCTTTAGCCAAAGCCTCAAGGTCCAGTCCTACTTCTAGATTACAAGCCGTCTAATTTTAGTCCATCTCCAACCCTCAACAACCCCAATTCACGCAAGCCTTCAGACCTTCAAAGATGGCGGAAGCGGCACATCACTACAAATTCGACATCAAAATGACCTGCTCAGGCTGCTCCGGCGCTGTTGAGCGTGTCCTCAAGAAGACAGAAGGTCTGTCCGCTACCCTCGTCTTTATAACCCATACTCCGCAGCCCATACCCCGCAGTCCAACTCCACTCCCACTTTACGCTTGCTAACATGCTCTGCGGCACCTAGGTCTCTCCTCCTATAATGTCGATTTAGCCAGTCAAACGGCGGATGTCTACACGGACGAGGTACCCTACGAGACGATACTTGAGAAGATCAAGAAGACAGGGAAAAAGGTGAATGGGGCGGAGGCCGATGGTGCTACGATGGAGGTGTAAGCAGTGATGAAACATCTACGAGGGCGTTTATGGTGTTCTGAGGACAGGTTTGGCTGGGTCCAGCGGGTTCCGGACATGTTTATGAAGTTCAAGAGAAGCATAGATTACGGTACGATAGATGAATGTCCAAGCGAATGCGTGTTCCTGCGGGGATCAGTAGATCCTCTTGATTGCGCTACTGTGCGTGTGATGGGTTCAAGATCTCTTGTGCTTGAGGTACACGTTGCTGGCCCTGGCCTCAGAAGTCTCCCTTGGGGCCTTACCTTCCAAGGCAGTCCGTTTCAGGTAATTCTGTTCAGATATTGGTGCTATTGCTCTCTCTGCATGGAAGGGCCAAACCAAGCATGCGCGTTTGGAGGGTCTCCGTCCTTCTTCTTCACAGTTGATATACCTTTTCCCTACTACCAAAGTCCACAAAACACTATTAGACATTATTAGTTGTTGCGAGCTTGCATTTATATAGTCTCCTCAGTCATGTACTGCTCGATAAGCATGTTGTCAGCTTCAATGCTAGCGAGTACTAAGTACTGCGTGCTCACCATATCTTGACGCTTCAATATCCTATCCTTGGGAATGGTGGGCAAAATCTCTTCCTGGCTCTCCGTCTTACTGCTTGTCGATATGACCGTATTGGGTGGTCCGACGCCTTCAGTACTGGGCCTAATTCTTGATTCAACGTCCAAGTAAGTCCCTGATCGGATCGCCTTCATGCGAATAACGCTGCCCCGGGAATTTGCAGAACGGTTTTGATTTCTTGAATGCTCTGAAGAGGCATTGCGACGCTTATAAGAGGACCTGGAACGCACGCGTGCGCTCAGCAGGATACGAAAGGAGGGAAGGCAGGCTACAACTACTGCTGTCGTGCGACGTCAGCTAAAGTACTCGTTGGCTACACGTGTTGGAGTACACTTACCCACACTTCCTTCAATCATCGACCATAAAGCAAGCCATACGGGATCCACGTGTTTGGTCGAGGCCCTAATCTCGATGGCGCGAATGATTGCGATAATAATAACAATAAAGCTTAACGAGAAAATGGCTGCCACTGCCGCCTTCTGTTTTCGGTCCGTATGGAGATTATGGAGGAGAGACATGAGTAGAGTCATCACTATGCGAAGTCAGAGGTGCCCACTGCTATGAGCCTCCATTCTTGCTTCGGGGCTCACCAAGGAAATCGCTGAATATGTCGATGGCAGCAGTCACATACAGACTATTATTAGAACGTTCCGTGTCCGCCGGGGTATTACAAGATCCTGTATACATTAATCTGGAGAGCGTTTCTGAGGAGGAACATACCTATAGAGAAATAAGTCGCGATGGGCCAGCAGGACGCCAGCTGGGTACCCCAGCACGCCAAATAAGTCACGACTACCACGGTGAGGACCGTCCACCAGCATATCCGGTACCATCTGAGTCTATCGAACAGGCCCCTATAGAACAGCAATATTGAGACTTTGACACCCCACACGGATGTCCAAAATAGACAGATGATGGCAAATTGGCATCTGAGAAACTCATCACTGCGTTGTATGAAGCCTGGAGTAGGAGGTGTCTGCCCGCTTGAGACACGATCGATCTCGAACATATCGGACGTGATGAGACTGTATAGAATAGCCATAGAAATGAGTGCCGTAATAGCAAGGTAGACGCAGACGTCCGAGGCGATGTAGGTGGAGATGTCATGAATCTCTTCTCGACGGAAGATGAAGCATCGAATTGCAGTCCTTGCCGCCACAAAGATTATCGCGATTCCAACGACAAGCCAGATTATCAGCTGTGCTTTTGGTCAACGATCCTGCGTGGAGTCTCCTGGCGCGTAACATACCAAAAGAATGGCTGGCGTGAGCTTCCCAAAGTCTCCTACCAACATGTTGTCCCTCGCACTGAAATCGATGCACAACAAGATCCACGCAAAAAATGAGTACATAATGAAGTAATTCTTTTCGGTGATCAAGATGATGAGATCCTGGAGAGGGGTTATGCAAGGGGGCTTAGTATATCAGGAACGCAGATCCAAATATGCAAGGGCAGCCGCCGGCCTCCCAGACAAGACCGACTAATCTAAAGGGAACAGGAGAGGGCAACCTGTTATATACAAAACAACATTGGTATTCTTCACGACGGACAATGCTGGCACACAAATGTAATGCTCTGCAGATGGGTACTTCTTCTCCCAAGCACCCAACGACTTACTCGCAGCTGTGAGTCTCTGCACGTTGATCTATTATCAACCACTACCATTTCACAGTGGCTTTCATCGTCTCACTCAATGTGCTTCCTCAGTCCTCATGGTATAGCAGATTGAATGCTTCGCGGGCAGTATAGCATTGCAAATAACAATGCAGAGTAACGCGACGTTGGAAGACGAGACCACGGGACAATGAGTGGTTTACTGTGCCCCAAAAAGACATCTAGATTGATGGTATTTGGCGATTAAGTCACATGATAATTTCTTGTTTCCGGCCATAGTGTGCAAAGGTTCCGAAACTCCACATGACCTTTGTTCGGAGGCCGCGAGCTCGTCTTTTGCTTGGGTAGTTAGTTCATTTACATGGTGCTGCAGCATTGACGCTTTGGATAGGCTATTTAGGAAGAAAAAAATGATCAGTAGAGAGACCTACACTCATGTCCTCGAAGCTTATACATATCGGACGGGTATTGCACAGCTGATAATCTTAGGGAACTGGCATGAACGACACAGGAGAAGGAATGAGGCGAGTATGAATCGTTGAACAATTTTCTGACAAGTATCTTGTCACCTAATGTAGTAGCGATGACTTTGGCATAACTGTTGCAATTGTGAATCGGTGTTGTGTAAGTCAGCGGAAATGGAACGGGATTTGTGGTGATGTAAATTACGCATGCTTGAGGAGATGGACTGAAATATACGCATTTCTCATATGTACGGGTAATTTAATCATCCCTTTTAATATTCGATTAATTCCGGTCAGCCTACGAGCAAGTATCTTCCATGCTTCGGAGGATTAGCCATATGCTTAGAATTGTAAGATTTTCAATCAATCCGAGTCGAAGAACTTTCTGGCGACCAGTCACAAAGGAGGTAGCGAAGACATCCTATTCAACACTTGAGCAGGCAATGACACTGCCCAAATATAAATATGTAGATGTAAAGTCTCTCACGTGCGAAAGTTATGAGCCCCTTTTGACTAACTTGTTCTCGAACAGGTCGGCATCAACCTAACGGATCCTACTTTTCGTGGAGAGTATTATGGCAAGAAAGCCCACGAGGATGACACAGAATATGTCTTGCAGAGAGCAACAGAAGTTGGCTGTATCAGATTCATGGTCACAGGCTCAGATCTTGAAGAATCTAAAAAGGCAATTTCCCTAGCAGAGAAATATCCAGGAAGATGTTATGCTACCGTGGGCGTCCATCCATGCTCGGCCAAAACGTTTGATTCCCACCCTGGGGGACCGTCGCAGCTACTACAGGAATTGGAAGATTTGGCCACCGATGCAAAGCGAAGGGGAGTTGCAACTGCTTTTGGAGAGATCGGACTCGACTACGACAGGCTGATGCTCACGGGAAAAGAACAGCAGCTCAAATATTTCGAGGCACAACTAGAAATTGCAGTCAAGGTGCAATTACCTCTATTCTTACATTCTCGCGCAGCTGGGGAGGATTTTGAGCGGTTATTGTCAGCTAAATTGCCTCAACTTCCCAAGAGAGGCTTAGTGCATAGTTTTACTGGGACAGTGGAAGAGATGGAGAGGTTGGTGGCTTTGGGGCTGGATATAGGGGTCAATGGATGCAGCATGAAGACGGAAGAGAACCTTGAAGTGGTGGAAAAGATCCCTTTAGAGCATTTGCAGATCGAGACTGATGGACCATGGGTACGCACCCCTTTAAACCTTCTCTTTCGAACAACTCATAGCATTGACTTTGCTGACCAAAGCTGGCATTGTCATTTGTCGAACCTGCTGATTGAGTGGATCTAGTGCGAGATGAGAGCTTCACATGCTTCAGCGAAATACAGAGAGGGTGCCCCGCCATTGCCCAGTTCAGTCAAGAAAGAAAAGTGGAATAAGAATTCCATGGTCAAAGGTCGTAATGAGTCAGCCACCATTTGCCATGTAGCCCATGTCATTGCGAAAGTCAAGGGAATTTCGACAATTGCAGTATGTGAGGCGGCTTGGAATAACTCGATACGAATGTTCGGCTTCGGTGAGGCTTCAGAAAAGCCAAAGCCTTATGAAGGCATAGTGGAGTAATTCCGAAGTCTCGTGCTCAGGCCCAAATGGCTACTGTACGGTCCCGGCTCTACGCGAGATTGTGAGGTCATACCGCAGCTGAGAGACGCCGTAAATCACATGGTAAGGAACTTCGTATGTGTCCACGACGCGTCATTTTGCGAGTCATTGGGCAAGCGTGCATCTCGTTCCTGCGAGTAGAGAAGCTGGTACGGCTTCCAACCCCCCTTCCGACCCCGAACATATTCCTCCTGACGATCAGGGTCTTTGTCTTTGTCCCCTGACGTCTCGCCAGGCACTTAATCAGAATTGCCTTAGACACCTATATTCGAAATACTATTCATAACCTAGACATAGCGAGTGACAGGCCATATATGAGTACCCGCGCAATAAAAAAAGATCCCTTTCTGCAAATTAGGAATCTTCAAGAGAGAAAAGGACCTCATGTGTGCCGGGAGAGTTCGCCAAGAGCCGCATTAACCGAGCCCTAGGCGAACTCTTTCAAGCCTCCCCACGCCTTAACTTAAGGTGACTCAATAGTCCTCCAAGGCAGCCGGTCCCTACCTAGCCCCCCGCGGAACCCCGATCTCGACCTAGGAGATTAATTCGATCCCATCCCACTCATTACGCCCATCTTTCTTCACCTCATACCAACTACCAACTGACATAAAATCCACTGCTCAATACAAGGAACATCTCCGGCGGACGGTCACACAAGCAACGCCACTGAAACATCATCACCACTATGGATATACAGCAGTCATTGCTTTGTACCATACAACGCTCTTCAAGATGCCCTTGAACGCTTGAACGCCGGCCCTCCACCTTCCACATAGGGACTTTCGATATCCCTCACGCCCATTACTTCCAATTTCCCTCGCACCATCTCAATCAGACTGTATAACTACACTCGAATCCTACATCGATCCACCTTTGCCACCAGCACCAACGCCAAAAATGAACCCCGAAGCTCAGCAGAAGATCATAGCCCAACACGGTCACTTGATCGCCTCAAGACATCCAAGTCAATCCAGGATTATAAATGGCCTCAGCACTGCTGATGACAGTGGCCCACCGTCACCCAACGATGGCGGAGCCGTGAAGAACTTTGGAGAAGTGATGCCAGGCTTCTACCGTAGCAGTTTCCCTTATGCGGCGAACCTGGAGCACCTGAGATCTCTACGGCTGAAAATCATCCTGTAAGCTGACGTCAGAGTCGTAATAGGAGGTAGGGAGTGGTTAATTGGTCCATAGTACATTGGTCGATACGAAAAACGAGACTCCGGAATACGACAAATTCATCGCCGATGACAAGATCCAGCATTTACGTATCGAGGTCCCAGCCCACAAGAACGCCGAATCCGTCATTCCAATTCGAATAATCCTCCAAGTTCTCCGCGTGATGCTCGACAAATCGAATCATCCACTACTCGTTCACTGCAACAAGGGCAAGGTATGGCAACCAACAACTCGAACCCCCTCAAGTCAGATAGCTAACATCATCATCAAACAGCACCGAACAGGCTGCATGGTAGCCTGCTACCGCAAACTGCACGGCTGGAGCAACGCCGCAATAATAACCGAGTACCGCCGCTATGCCGAAGAGAAATTCCGCCCTCTCGACGAAGCATTCATCACTTCATTCAACGCCTCCGCAGCTCTTCAGATCCTAAACGGGGTTGATGTCGGCTATGCTCCCTTAGAGATGGGGTCGCCCATAGACATACAGATTCCTTTGGCCGTGAAGCCCGTTCTTCCCACGCCTCCGCCCTCGGAAAAGGAGACCGAGGATGAGTCATCGGCGAGTTCCGCGGGGCTGAGCCCTGATTTTTGATCACTTGACATGCCTCACGGGGCTGTACATACGGGGAACGGTGAAGCTGTATCACCTGTCCGATTGATTGCCCTTGCGGGCTGTACATACAGTATACTATGAAATTAATGATTGTTGTTTGGGATTAGGATTGGGAAAATGGGAACCGGATTATAGGTACTAGGACACCGGGAATGCATATTGGATACGAAAGGGTTTCTGCATTACTACGCATGGGAGGCTTACTGGTTGGATTCGTGCGAGGCATGCATTGTTGGGCATTGGATTATATGGATTACTCATGGGATAGGGGTCATTGTAATGATTGCATTGCATTGCATAACCATGCATAACCATGCATTTTGCATCGCATCGTACACAAGGCCTCCTCCGGCCTCACTTTTTGTATACACATAAATGTACTCCACAGTATCGCAATTAAATTAATTCCCACATCCAATTCTTAAATCCCGTGAATTATTTCCCACGGTCCACTACCTTAAGTTAAGACTTCAACTAAAGTGCGGGAGTCAATAGCGCTACTGTAACCTACAACCCAGTGCATTTGCTTGGAGTCGCGGGCGGAACCGGGGTGATGTCAGCAACTCGTAGTAATAATCAAAAAACTCGACCCTCGGCTTAAAGAAACAGTCAGTGGCCGGATAAGCGGTGTCAGCGTTAAAGAATGTACAGTCAGCATGTAAGGTTGGGCCTTTGGGACGAATCAGATCGCATAAGATCTAGAATGAATCCGTAGTATTGAGGTGTCGAGGAATTGGATTCTGAAACTGAAGGCCAGACAAGAGTATGAAGGCGGGCCTATGTAGGTGTATGAGACATGTTGGTATTGGGATGTCAAGGAATCGAATTCTGAAAGTGAAGGCCAGACAAGAGATGAAGACGGGCCTATGTAGCTATATGAGACATGTTCTGAAAGGCTGGAGAGATCAATACGGGCCTATATATTTATATGAGACATGGTTGGCCTAAATATTTGGTATGAAGGGGCAACATCATCATATCTCAGCTAGATATATGGATCAATGCAAAAACCAGCGCGTGCTTTCCTGCCGTTATAACGTAAGGTAGTCATGAGAGAAAAATTCAAGAGTCTACTGCTGCACGCATAATCGAAATCAAGCCTTGATTTCCTCTTCGGTCCCCACACCGGTTTTGCCTTCACCGCCTTTCCTCTCATCAGACTCGCCCTTGGTCGCTCCAATGCTCTTCCACTCGATCTTCAAGTCTTCCTTCTTTCCACCGTTCTTATCAACCACCAGTCCTCGCAGCCACTCATTCTCTGTTTCCAATTGCGAAATCCGCTGCTCTAGTCCCCCGACTTTGGTTTCGAGTTCCTTTGCCGTTTGCTCAAGCGCTTGTTCTCTCTGCTTCTTCTTCACACGGAAGCGTGCGGAGGCGGCCGTGTTCCTTCGGCGTTTATCTTCTTCGGCGGCGAGGCGGGAGGCAGCTGTCTCGGGTTCCTGAGGCTGCGTATCCGTGGGACTTGCCGCGGACGAAGGGGATCGAGGGTGCTTTTGGCCTGGATAGGGAGCAGGTTTGAAGGCCGCGGGAGAGGTCTTAGAGGTTGGTGAAGTGTAGAGCGAGGCCGGGTGGGTACGGGATGCGCCGGTAGTAATGTAAGGGGTTTGAATTGGTGGCGCAATGGTTGGAGTTGGGTCGAGATGGAAGGCATTCATGTCGAAATTGAAGGAGTCTAGTGAGCAAATGTCAGCAATGAGACGTCAATGCCTATTTAGGCAATCGCCTCTGCTACGTGCCAAAACTGCCCAGAGTACCTGCAGTCTGCATTGATGTCTATGTATTAGAGTGACGTACTGTTGACGAAATCCAAGCCCTTTGCATCGACAGTATTATGTTCTGCAGATTGCCTCCTCGAGCGCGCCCCGTGGTCAGAGTTGAAATCAGAAATTTGGTGTTCTAAGAATTCTCCTCCTGTATCAAAGTCAAGGAACTCGACGTTGGTGAATTGAGCGAGCTGCTCATCAATATCGAAACTGTCATCCTGTGTCGCCACGTCATGCGCGGAGGGGATAGTATTCAAATTCGCTAGGTATTGAGAGACATTGGGTATTTTGCGGCCGTTGTTGTGGCCAGACATTGCTGGTCTGTTACTGTGGTCAAGGATGTTAGTGCAATTATGAGCAGGTTGGCGCAAGAGGTAGTGAATGTAAGAAGGAAGAGCGGCGGAAGAGGTGGGAGCGTGTTGGGAGCGAGCGTCGGAAGACAGACCGGAAGACTGGTGGGGGTGGGGGTGTGATTACAAATTTGCTACAACAGATCTGTATTAGCCGAATGCGGAGAAGCGCCCTGCCGCTTTATGCAAGCAAAGTTCAACCGTTCATCCGCCGCGTGTGACCGGTCATCTGTCCGTCGCATCTCCTCAAACCACTCCGACATAAGGTATGAGGTATCGGTGACAGAGAAATTCTACGGTATATTCAATATTGAAGTTGTTCTTCTATCATAAATATCTACTAGGCAACAACCTGCCCCGTTAATGCAAACACCACGCGCTTATGCAGAAGCCCTGCAAGCCCATGCCCAAGCCCAAGCCAAGTCTAGGCCATTCCATGCTGACGGGTATTACCCAGCCCCCAACGCCACGCTTGAACGCTACACATTAAAAAGAATTTCCTTCTCGAGCATCACCCAGAAGGCCGTTCCTGACTCCCCCTCCCCTCAACATGTTCGATAGTAGCCATGTCCGACTCCGTAGACAAACTTGACGTTTTCTTCCCTCTTCGAACCACGGCGCCAAAGACCCTAGCTGCTCGATTAGGGGTGCATGGTCTCTTCTCCCCTAAAACGATTGAAGTGCGCTTGGTGCGAACAGGATCAACCTGGTTCTTTGCTGCCTGGCTGAGAGAGAGGTAGATAGGCATAATAGCACCAAAGGAGAAGACAGCCACGACGACGCAGAAGGCGTAATGAACGCCGTAGGCATTCGTGACTGGGCTCATGATACCAGGAACGACCGCGCCCCCTGAAGTAGCTGCTGTAAGGAACACAGCAGCTGTTTTCGTATGGACGCCCAAGCCATGTAGGGACATCGCGAAGACGAGAGAGAAAATACCGGATTCAAAGAATAGGATTAGCACTATCATTGCAACGCCTTTGTAGCCATCGAGGTTCATTGCGAGGGCAGATGTCACGATAACGCCTATGTAGAGGATAAGAAGTATGCGGCGGGGCTTGACGAGCAGACCCAGTCCAGCTGTCAGGAAGCGTCCCACTGCAAAGACAGTATGACCCACTGCTTGGTAATCGAAAGGCCCGATATCAGAATCTGGTCGTACCTTTGCCACATACTGCTGGTATACGCCCGAGACTGCTTCTTGCCCGCCGACGTAACACCATTGAGAGAAGACTCCAGAGATCAGCGTCATGTAAATGACGGGTATACCTAGGAATTTTCGGTGATAGACACTGGAGCGTCGTTCTGCTATCATTTCGAGGTCATCATCGGAAGCTTCGGGTATGGGGAGATAGAAGAATATCACGGCTAGGATTACATCGAAAAGGGCAATGCCGAGGTATGTCCATTGGATGTCGATCAAGGATGGGGCGTCTTGGACGTTTTTGAAGAGAACCTTCTGAGCTAGGATTGGAGATAAGACACTGCCGATCGCCTGCACGCCTTGCGAGAGATTCAGTCGCACTTCGGCGTACTCTGGCGGCCCACAGAGGGAGATGAATGGATTGCCTGCCGTCTCAAGTGTTGCAACTCCAAGACCGACGATGAAGTTGGAGATGAGGAAAGCAGGGAAGGATGCCAAGACAGCTGCTGGCCAGAAGACGAGGGTCCCAATGCCGTAGATACATAGACCAGTCATGAACATAGCCTTGAAACCCCATTTCTTGAAGATAGGTCTGCCGAAAGTCAAAGGCGCGAAGAAGTAAGCACCATAGTAGGCCGAATGTAATCCAATTGCTTGAGCATTATTGATCCCAACCACAATCTGGAACTGCTGATTGAGTATGCTCAAAAGGCCATAAGCAAAGCCCCACAAGAAGAAAAGTATAGTAACCAAGATAAGAGGACATATAGATTCTTTGTTCGTCATTTTAACCATGCTCTTGGGGTTCTTAACGTTGACAAAGTCGAACACCGTCAAACTTGGCGATCGGGTTCTCGTAACTCTAGTTGCCGTCCTTGCTGTTTGCGCTTCTTGCAACATCGCAGCTGTTGTATCGGGTCTCGTTAGAAAGTCCGGCATGCCCATCGTATCATCAGGATTGAACCCTACGTGCGCCGTGTTGGTGGGAGTTAGAGGGGGCGGAGGCGCAGACGTCGACGAGGTATACGTTCTTGGAGCCAGATTCGCCCATTGAGCGTCTCCAGGTCCATAGAATGGATTCCCAGTCATATCTCCAGCATGTTTAGCCGCATCGAGTAACCTTGGAAATACTCTCGCTACCAGAGGCTTCACACCAGGTACGCATGCGCAGATCATGCCGACATCTACCTCCACCGCAGACCACATGAATGACAAGGACGCGATCCACGAATAATCGTTCTCTGCACTGGAAGCTGCTGATCCCGAGGTATTTTGGAGACGCGCCAAAGCTGCAGATTCCAAGTATGCAATCCGCACCACGTCCACCACAGCGACGAATCCACCGAAGCTGAATGTAATGATCAAAATGAGCTTTTCGTTTCGTGGCAACCTCATGCTTGTCAAGATGGGCATGGGAAGGAACAACAGTGCCAGATCGGTGATTATGTTTACCGGTGCCGAGGAGAGGTATAGGGTAACAATATCAATGCACTTAGCAGATGGGAGTATGGGATCGTCGAATGCAGCTCCCACAGGTCTGCATTGGAAAATAGCCAAGAACGTCAAGGCAGCGCCAGCCACATTGACCACCACGAGCGTAGCTATGGTTGTCCATCTGAATACTGGGTGATTCTTTGCGAGCGTGAGGTAGAAGAGGCAGATTGAAGTCTTTGTCGCCATTAACGCCGGATTCTAGTACTCCGTTAGTCTACGTCTATGAACGGGTCGAGTATCTCGAGTCACGTACGTATAGGACTGAGAAGGCATATTCGGCTTTCTTGAGAGGCATGTGGTCTTGCGGTTCGACGTTGGCTTCGTGCCGCCCCAACCCAACACTTGTCCCATAGCAAATGGAGAAGGAGAAGCCGAATGCAATGAGCTGCCACCAATTAGCCTCTTATCCTGCCTACTTCCTCTCGAGTATCCAAAATGGCTCACCCATGCCAGAATGATTGCATAATCGTCATTGCTGACCCTTCTCACTATGCCTACGCGCGAGACGAGTCGTAGGGCCACAAAGACCGCGGACAAGCAGAGCATGACTATGACGACGACCAGCACCGTCGGGCCTCGATCTTGCATCATGAGCACCTCCGGACTCGCCATCTTGACTGCGGTATTTCTTCGCCACTATTTCTCATGAGTTGTAGCGTTCCTCGATCATATTCCCTGCTCCTAACTTGCGACAACGGCACTTCATCTCCATGCCTGAGGGTAAGACGTTGTACATACGAGGGAGGCAAGGTAGCGAAGGAGGTGAATGGAGGCTGAGGGAAGAGGTGTAGGCGGGTATGCTGAGTGAAGTGTTTTCGCATAGTGCCCCAATAGTGTCGTAGTCGCAACAATTATCCGAATGGTCAAATGGCCAGACTGGAAGAGGGAAAGTTATTCGGGTGTGCGACTTTGCAATTGGGCGTACCATACTTGGCCGGCTAGACCGAGGGAATAAGGTACGTAAATGGGGTCCTTTAGTAGCGGGGGATACCGGTGTAGTGTACACCTACTTTGAAGTGCGGGGGTACTTGTAGACTGGCAGTGGAGCAGTGGGGTGAGGCGGCTTGCTGGTCGACCCGAAAGGCGGTAAGAACCCCATGTTGGCATACATTAGTACTGCAGTACGAGGATGAGTCGGGGTGCGATTGGTGTTTGTTGCTTATGATGGACCCTGTGACAATGAAGCTTATACTTCTACTGAGCAGCCCTACGCCTGGCTGTACGCGAGTCATTGGTGTTGTTTTCACTGTTCTAACGCGGTTGTAGCGGGTGCCCACTCAGCCCTAACGGCGAACTCTACTACGAAGTAGGTACCCCGCAAACAGCCCTACCTACCTTAAGTATCTAAGTACCTTACCCTGACCACTCTCGTGGGCTCATTGACGTCGAGGTCAAACAATATCTATTGTTTGTATATGAATAAGAAATTTCATTGTCATCTACATGCTTTCCCTGCCACATACTTGCCATTGAAGAGTGGAATAGGCTGTTTCACTCATCGTTATTGAGGCTGAATTGTATTGCCTCCATCGAGCGGTTGAAATCGACAGGATTAAATTCCTCTATAATGTTTTTAATCCAATAAGTCAAATGAAAGAGAAAAAACCGAGCTTTGTCTGTTTATTCCATTTCATGATTGATAATAGCGCACACCTACTACATGGTCTTTTTGTCCCATAGATCTAGTGTGTAGGATGAAGCTATTCAATTTGGAACAAGCTCCACCTCAGCATTGCTTTGCGACCTCGTCATGATTCCGTAAAGCAATTCAAATCTATAAGGAGATTCAATGATCAACATCAGCCAGTAATGCTACTAAGGGACAGTCTCCCCCTGTCTGAGCCACTACCTTCCAGCACAGGTGTCTTGTGGAGGAGTTTACACTGTTCAGTGAGGCGCGCAGATGGAGAATCTAACTCTTGCCGGAAGGCTTGCAGGAATGGGTCATACTGCGCGGCCGCTTTTGGTCGTGGGTGTGTAAGACCTTGTTCCTTGCCATTCCGTGTCACTCTTACGACCAGTGGCCCCTAAGAGAGATGCCTTGTGGAACTTGACGATCATGAGCCGCAACTTGGAACCCGTATCGGTCTAAATACTGCCATTGGTCAACCGGTTGATGAAGCACGCCCGAATTATCCATTTGGCAGGCTGCTGGATGACTCTGGAGTGGGCTACTTCCATCGATGAAAGGTGACCAGTAGAAATGCTGCAAAGGAGCATAAGACAAAGGGCTGGTCAGCGAAGACATAGGAGGATGATCGTAAATCCCACTTTCAAGATAGGTGTTGTTCTGAGCCGAATCCGTGGTGTGAAAATCATATTGCGGATCTTCTGGCGGCAGAGCCGTCGGATCTTCGGCTGGAGGGCCTGCTAGAACTTCCTCCACTGCTGCTGGCAGTTCTATGTTCCACCGCTTTGCCAGTTTCTCGATGATACTGTGTAACCGACGTGAGATCTTGTGATTGGGAGTCGTCTCTCGGAGGCTCGTAATACTTTGTGCTAGATGCCGAGCTGCAGAGGGAACGTCAAGGTCCATAAGATGGACGATACTAGAAGCGAGAATAACATGCGTTATAGTCATGGGGATTCGACGCAGTCCGTATAACCCGCGATAAGTTGCCACAAGTTGGGCAGCGCTGTCTGCACACTTCAGACAGATCTGTCGAGGAGATAGATGGGATTTCGTAATGTGCACCTTTAGAAAGGGCCGGAAAAGGTGGAGCACAACTGTATGATAATACATACTACCAAAATTAGCTGATATCACATTATGAATTAATTACTAAGGGGAGGAAATCGTTGGAATGTACGGGAAAGTATTATACTTACTGTAGCATTAGGACGTGAGGCGTAGTGACAGCTGGTACCTGTAACTCTTCCGGTAGATTAGTGTACCAACGTTCATACCTTCCATGAAACTCAAGCACCTTCGCGCCCGTGAATACTTCGCGTGGAGCGTAAAACTCAAATATAGTGTCGTTCACTATGTCTGAAAGAGCGCTGTATTGACGTAGCAGGCTTAATGTCGGTGTGGGATGAGCAAATTCCTTCAAGTCCAATGCACCTAAGTCACACCAGGGTTCCCATTGTTGCTCGTTGTGAAACTCTTCAATACCGGGCTTGTTCACTGTAACCGCCGCTCGAGGAAGCTGTGCGATCCTCCCAATACAGATCGACCAGGTCCTTAGGTCGGGTCAGAAACACGACATTTCATGAATGGATGTGAGACTTACGCGTCGTAGTTATAGCATGCCCAAAAAGTTATTCTTCGAGCTTCCAACTCTTTTGCATCAAGCTCAAGTTCGTCAGGATCAATATTGATATGCAAACCAAGCTCTACTAGCATTCTCATACATCGCCCAGAGTATCGAAAACCACTGTTAGGACGGCCAACAGAGACCTCACGCATTCCCATGAGCGCCAGGGCTTGAACTGTTGTTAGATCCGCCGTGTCCTGTTGATTTAGTAGCTGTACAGCTTCTTCAAAGAAGTGGTTACCGGCGGTACTGTGATCAAGAGGATCAGATCTTGCCTCAGGTCTGTCAGAGTAGTGACATGCAACCGCTAGTATAGCATTGACTAAGAGTGAACTGCAATGTCCGGTTCGGTTGTTTCTTAAGTCGTCCGAAAACATTCTTTCAGAGAAGAAGCAATGGGATGGATGCACCCAGACAAAGTACAAATGTAGCAAAGATAGGATGATGTTCTCGTCTCTCGTCACAGTTGTCCAGGCTTCCGAGTGCTTGCGCTGGGCTGGACGTGTTTCCTCCTCAGAAGCCAAGCTCAGGTTTGAGAAGCCTAGGTTTGAGGAGAGGCCGTAAGCTCTGATCGTTCCCGCCTCGAAAGCAGCGCGACCGATAAATTGATTGGATAGCTCTCCCCGTAAGGAGACATCAGACATATCCGGTAAAGTCGCATTGTTTTGCAATGTTTCCGCAACCACGTCAAGGTTCTCATTAGCTCGTATAGACTGAACGATCTCGGCAACTTTGGCTTCGGGAGATGACTTGATGGCTTTGAGAATGGTGACAAGAGACTCATTTTCTCCCTTCAGCGTCGCTATGTCCTTGTTCAATGAAGATTTGCGTCTATGATCACTGTCGGAATCATAAAAACAAGGCGTTTTGTAAACGGCGGTGCATGTGGCGCAGGTGGGTTGCTCGCCATCGCACTTCAGAGACCAGTCAGCCACATGCCGTGCAATGTCAATGTCTGGAGACTACAGAGTCATTGAGATACGTGCCTTAGATTTGCGCTTTCGACAGGGAATACAAGCGCTAGAAACGCACCTTCTCCTCCCAGAAGACCTGGACATTTCGGAAGCAGACCTAAGAGCAATGCCGGAGTCTCCTCGCTTATCTTTGGTTTCTTTGGCTTTAATCAGTCGCATCCTGCGAGAAACAGCCCTTCAACTGGGAGAAAGAGTTCCAGTATGTTAGTGCAGAAGTGAGGATCAACAAGACATGTGAACGGGGACTGAGTGTTCGGGTAAACACGACAATCCGATCGAAAATCAACTTGACGAGTACAGTCCTGTAGCGGGAAAGTGTGCCGATCAGAGCTGGGAGCACAACAAGTCCGATAATTTTAGGAAACTAGGATCAAGAGCTGGTATCATGTAAGTGTTCACTCTGTGACCATCACAGAGCGGCGAGAGCCGCAGATCGATCCGTCATCCGTAACGGAAGCTGTCTCCACCCGGCGCGTTGCGGAGTACCTACGCTATTCAATTATCAAAAGCCACGAGTAGTGACAAGGCTATCCCCACTAAACGCTGGCGATCCTCACCTTCTTACGCACGTCCCAACAAATAATGACTTGCACACCGCTATTGTTGCACCGAATGATCTTATATGACATGCCACGAATGAACGACATCAATGGCAATCCGAATCTGGCGCGCTACGCGACAATTTAGATTTGCTACACGCAGATATCTATCATATTTCGAGGGTATGAGGATTATCATCTTCCAGACTTCGCTATGGCATGATGGAAACGCTCCAATCATATGAGACTTGAATTCAATATCTCTCTCCATTGTCAAGATGCTGCTGATCCCGGTTATATGTGGGTCCGTAAACCTTTGGCTTCACTACTCGTTAGATGATGAGTGACACGTTGGACTGCTACCAGGTAATCTTACGGGGTGGATTCCCAACGTGCAATTTCAGATGACACCAATGCTCGGACATGCTCGAATATTGGACCAATCCTAGCCTGGGACTGTCGACATCGAGCAGCTTGTCCAGTGGATCGGGTTCCCACTCCTCTCATACGTGCGTAGGCTGTCCCTCCCCACCTTGCTGTCAAATTGTATCGAGAGTGCAATCCCCCAGACGTCAGCCGTCCCATCACAATAATAAAATCGGGGTTATTGGTATTGCTCTCTCTTCACTAATAACAACCATCAAAGAGCCCCACTTATGGTAGACCTTGTACCCCTGAATAAAGAGTTTCGGGGTCCATCGTAACCAGATCGTATGATGAGCTCAGCAATGAAAACATCCTGATCTATTTCGATGTCGCCTAAGTACTCTTATGTGCGAGCTCTTCTCCATGCCTTTCCTTAGTCTGCGAGCCCTTTGATATTATCAGTGTCCCCTTCAATCGAGGTGACGTCACTCTATCCTTGGTTGATGAATTACTGGGTCTAAAGCGCCTAGTGATTGTTCCATGGTCCTAAAGTCTCTCTCGGCACTGGACATGAGCCTAGTGTTTCGGATTTATGCCGCCATTGGTCTTTTGCTAGTATATTCACTCCGTACTTAGCTGTGACATGTTGCCTGTTTGAGACTCCCCTGGACCCAGAGTTATAAGGACCTTGCTATTGGCACCTCAAATACATGAAATGTTAGTCTGACAACCATACTGAAAGTTTTATAGAGCTCACCCAGCCCTCTTGAATATCCTGTTCGACCCTTCCTTATACAATATGCATAAATTGCTGTCGTCTCCTCCCACAATCTAAACCAAGAAATAGAGTCCGACGACTCCGGCGTGTAAATTCTTAAAACGCATTGGCCTTCACCTACAGTACTCCAGTGTCAGCGCAACCGAAGCTTAAAAACACCGGATCCCCTTCCTCACCAGCTTGGATGAACGTAGGCGTTATTATTTCAGTAGCTGGATCGCTTGCAGGGCCAAAAATCTCCATTTGTCTTGTCGTCAACATGGCCCCTATGACGGCTTGACAGTACGTTGTGAAATCTGGTGGGATCGTCCCTTCCTGGCGGCACCTGGCTTTGGGCGCATATTCACCCAGAATTAAATCCATTGTCCCGTCGCTGCCTAGCACACGTCAGGAACAGATGGCAGGTCCAGAGCTACAGTGATAGGGCCTGTGAGGAGGTTTCAAAATTTGATGAATATCTCACCTATATTACTTGCAATACCTCCTGTAGGCAGACGAGCATTTGTAATACATTGCGAGATCAAACCTGATCCTGCCCTGCGAATATCATTAAAGCTCGCATGACCTACTCCTCCGCTTATTTTTAGCTTCGGCTGCAGGTAGCAACTCGCGGCATCTGTATCTCCTATCAGCCAAATGGATCCCATAGAAGATGTCGACCAGCTTACTACCCATCATCCTGAACGGAAGTTGAAACTCCGTTCCTCCATGACCTCCACGTCGGTCCACCCAAGCATGTTCAACATCAGAGCTATGAAAAAAGAGCAAGGCCTCCTGACAGTCCCTGAGATCGAGACTGGCACCATATATCAATGCGTCACAGACAAAATTCATCCTGTTGTCGATCGATGAGTTCGAGGTCGTCAAAGACTGGTTCGATAATATGGAAGATTTCGGGATTTGTGCATTCTGAGTAGTAATTACCGTCTGATTGGTCACTTTTTGCAAAGACTTCGTTGCTTCAGCAAAGACCAGCGCTCGGACGAGCAATAGGTAACCCCAGCGTTCGACCATCATGATGTTGATCAATCAACGTGCTGCCGTGCAAACAAACAGTATATATCCTGCACGAGAAGAAAGCAAAGGAACATAGAATTGTGTATATTAGTAGTCGTTGAGATGTATAGATGTCGTATCCGATATGGTATATGCGGGCAATACTGGTGGACAAGCGACTGGACGTGGCTTCGACGCATCTAAGGCATTATCTTGTGAAACGACGCAAAGCACGACAGAGTCACGGAAGATGCGACTAGGAAGTTATTCAAGTTGCAGGGCCCCATGATTATACTATATTATATTGATTCATGGGTGTCGCAGAAAGGCATTCTGTGCGCAACAGGGGCAAAGACGATAGAGCGGACTTAGCGACTTTCAAACGCGCATCGAATGCTGCTTGGAACAAGACGATTCTTACCAGGAAGCCTCCACTTCTCAGTGGTCTTCTGGAAATGCAACATCTAGGTACCTATACTCGTAGGTAGCTAGTATCACGATAGTGCTTGTCTTGATATGAAAAGCCTGTAGCGGCTCGGCATCATACGCTACCCGCTGATTGGCTGATGACATTCAATGGCCGCCGTTCTACACGGAGAGAGGCATTGCATCTTGCAGCAATTAAAACCTCACCCGTTCCTCGAGGAGAACATTCCGTCAGAGCTATTCAGTTGGTTACCTCTGCTACCCAATTAATTCTATGAAATAGCTGTCCTGAGGTAGTCGCTCTACAGGTACATAATTGCAAGCTAACTGGGCGCGCTGGGATCTCCGCGCTCTGCTGCCGAGATCATTGCCATGCGTCTCTACCGTTCTACCTCCGCACCGTGACGGTACTACTGTCGGTTGACAGCGGCAACAATGATCCTCGTATCCAGTTTCAGCACTCTCAGCTGTTCATATACCCTCACCTACAACCATGATGCTCTCCAAAGGCTATGGCTGAGTTCAAACTCCACGTCGCTATCATAGGAGCTGGCCTTGGTGGCCTGGCAGCAGCCATTGGCATTGCTCATGCAGGGCACAAGGTCACCATCCTCGAACAGGCGCCAATGCTAGGAGAGGTACAGTAATAGAACATTCACCCAATGTTAGGTGCTAACAGTGTGATTCAGATTGGCGCAGGCATTCAGATACCCCCCAATTCTGCCCTCATACTGAAAAAGTATGGCCTCCTCGAGAAGATTGAATCAGTATCAGTACGACCCAGCGACTTTATCATACGCTCCTACCGCGATGGGACTATCCTCAACAAATTGAACATGGTTCCATATGCCGAAAAGCGTTACGGTGTCCCTTACCTCCACATTCATCGGGCCGATTACCACAAGATACTCGTGGATGAGGCGCACCGATTAGGTGTCAATATGCAACTTGGATCCGTCGTCCGAGGCATAGACTTCGACAGGGCCATAGTCTACATAAGAGACAAGCCAGACTTCCACGCCGACCTAATCCTCGGTGCTGATGGACTCAAGTCCGTATGTCGAGAAGCGCTCCTTGGCCATCCAGATCCCCCGCATCTGACTGGCGACCTGGCGTACCGCATAGTCATCAAAGCTGATGACATGAAAAAACATCCTGATCTTCGGGATCTGGCCGAGAAACCGGCTATTAACTATTGGATGGGTCCACATGGTCACGTCGTTTGTTATCTTCTCAAAGGCGGCGGTCTTTACAACATCGTCCTAATATGCCCTGATAATCTACCCGAGATGATGAATACTGCCAAAGCTGATCTACAAGAGATGAGAGACTTTTTCGATGGCTGGGACCCCAAATTGAAGACCTTACTTGGAATGGTGCAAGAGACAACGAAATGGCGGCTACTAAATAGTGAGGAGATGGAGAGTTGGAGTCATCCAAGTGGAAAGTTTGCATTGCTAGGCGATGCTTGTCATGCGACCCTACCCTACTTGTATGTCCTGCTCCCATACCTGATAGGACACAGCAGATCTGACTTAGCACAAACAGGGCCCAAGGGGCAGCTCAAGCAGTAGAGGATGGTGCAGTCCTAGGTGCTCTATTCGAACGAATCGAGCACAAAGAACAAATCGGCGATGTCCTTGCAATTTACGAGCGCCTACGGAAAGACCGCACCACGCGTGTTGTTAAGGGCAGCACCGCATTAAGGGATATCTTCCACATGGTAGATGGACCTCGCCAGCAAGAGCGCGATCGTCAATTATCTCAGCATGAACCGTTCGAAGGCTACCCTAATCGATGGGCTGATCCTGTGTTTCAACCGTGGCTGTTTGGCTATAATGCTTTTCAGGAGGTGGAAAACGCATGGAAACAGTATAAACAGGGTACTTTTCCAGGCACTGCTGGGCAGTTTAAATCACATCTGTAAGAACACAGGAAGCAGATTCTAGATTATTAGCAAACTCTTCTGTATTCGGGTCCCTGTGGATGAGGATGCCATATAGCCTCCATAATTGCTTGTTCTTTAATCGTAGCGTGCAATTGAACTCTAAGAAACATAGTGTGTCATGGCTCCAGTGAATCATAATTATTTCATACAGATTGTGCTCGGTCTCACCTCGGTAGACTTTTCGGAGATTCGACCCGAGCCATGTCAACCATGAATTCTGGACAAAGGAGCGGCTGGGGGTTTTCCTTGTCATCACCTACATGTCTACCCACTCTCATCACAACCTAGTATCAACCTCCGATATATTCGTGAATGTCGGGCTCAACATTACCGAAGAGCAATGATGACGACTCCAATTTCGCAACCATAGATTTCAACAACAGTCGTCTCTAGGTCTTGCTCCCTAGTATGGCTACACGAAGCCGCTTTCTCCGTCCTCTCTTGTACACTACCGCTGCCGTCGGTGTCGGAGGGGGAATACTTTATGTATCCTACAGACCTCGAAATATACCGGGCTCTGAGCCAGCGCTCGTTCCTCCGCCCAAATATGGAGAGGAAGGACGGCTCGACCCTCCGAGGTTTCCTTTAGTAAAGAGCAGGGACGAACAAATCGCAGACCTAAAGAGGAGCGCTGGGCCGAAGCAGGTACTAAACAGGACGAACGGGCTTCTGGGGAGCTTCACTGGAGCTGGGAACCAAGAGGAAGAGAGGCCGAGGGAAGATGAGGCGAAACCCTACGATTTACTGGTCATTGGCGGCGGGGCTACTGGATCTGGGATTGCCCTTGACGCGGCTACGAGAGGTCTGAAGGTTGCTATGGTCGAAAAGGACGATTTTGCAAGCGGTACTAGTAGTAAGAGCACGAAACTAGTACATGGCGGCGTCAGATATCTGGAGAAAGCTGTGTGGCAGCTTGACTACAACCAGTATGGATACGACAATGCCTGAAAGATCAGGACACTGCTGAGTCTACGCAGGTACAAGCTTGTGAAGGAGGCATTGCGGGAACGGAAGTATTTTCTCGATACTGCTCCCCACCTCTCAAGTTGGCTACCAATCATGATACCTGTCCAGAAATGGTGGCAGGCTCCTTACTTCTGGGCTGGTACCAAATTCTATGATTTTCTGGCTGGATCTGAGGGCATCGAGAGCTCGTACTTCTTAACAAAGAGTCGGGCAATGGACGCCTTTCCCATGTTGAGGAAGGACAACTTGTTTGGAGCACTGGTCTACTACGGTACAAAAACACTGATGCCACGTCGGGGAACAAATGCTGATAGCCAGCAGATGGCGCCCATAACGACTCCCGCATGAATGTCTCTTTGGCGATGACCGCTGCACTCTACGGCGCTACCGTAGTGAACCATCTTGAGGTCACAGGTCTAGAGAAGGATGCAAATGGGAAGCTCAATGGCGCTCGAGTGAAGGACTTGGTCCAGGAAAGAGACGGGAAGAAGGCCCAAGAATTTACCATCAGAGCGAAAGGCATCATCAACGCTACAGGCCCTTTCACGGACTCTATTCGGAAGATGGACGACCAGTCTGTAACTGAGATCGTCGCTCCAAGCTCCGGCGTTCATGTCATCCTTCCTGGATACTACAGTCCTTCGAAGATGGGTCTGATTGATCCGTCGACCTCCGACGGGAGAGTCATCTTCTTCCTCCCGTGGCAAGGCAATACTATTGCTGGGACTACCGATGCTCCTACGGAGATAAGCCACAATCCAATTGCAGGCGAAGAAGAGATCAATTGGATTCTCTCTGAGATTCGTGGCTATCTAGCCCCGGACATCAATGTCAGGAGAGGCGACGTGCTTGCAGCATGGTCGGGTATAAGACCTCTTGTGAAAGATCCCAAATCTAAAAACACAGAATCACTTGTGCGAAATCATCTGATAACTGTTTCTGACTCTGGTCTTCTGACTTGTGCGGGGGGCAAATGGACAACCTATAGACAAATGGCGGAGGAAAGCGTGGATGAAGCCCTCAAGATCTACGATATCAAGGCTTCGCCCTTGCTAGATATTCCACGTGTTAGTGGGACGGAGATGGCAGATGATAGTGCGCCTCTGGACGGTACTTGCCAGACGCATCAGGTCCGTCTCATTGGTGCGCACGGCTTCTCAAAGACTCTTTTTATCAACCTCATCCAGCACTTTGGCTTGGAAAGCATCGTTGCGAGGCATCTGTGCGAATCTTTCGGAGACCGTGCCTGGACCGTAGCTGCGTTGTCTTCTCCAACAGAGCAAAGGTATCCAGTGCGAGGAATCAAGATCTCGCCGCTGTACCCCTTCGTTGACGGCGAAGTTCGCTACGCTGTACGTCATGAATACGCTCAAACCGCGGTGGATGTACTGGCTAGGCGGACGAGGCTCGCGTTTCTAAACGCGCAAGCAGCGCTTGAGGCTCTCCCACAAGTCATCGATCTCATGGCGGAAGAGCTCAAATGGAACAAGCAGCGGAAAGATAGGGAATGGAAGGACACGGTACAATTCCTCGCTAGCATGGGCTTGGCGAAGAGCAAGCTCAATGTGAGCAGGGAGGACGTGGAGAGCGGTAAGGCTGGTGAGTATGATGAGCATGAGAGGAAATTGTATTCAAGGCATGGTGAGATTCCATTTTCATTCCTCTGGCTGCTGTAGCTAGGCTATTGGAGAAGTTACTGATCATGCTACAGACGCCCCTGCAGACACGATGGAGAGCGATTCAAAGTTTCAGTCTGGCGAGAAACCGGTGATGAAGACAGACTCTCCCGCCAACCGGTAGCGTAAGGCATTACGCTCGAAAATAGAGGTTGGACATGTGTAGATAAGATATTAGGGCTTGTTTTGGAAGTGCGTTAACTTTATAGACTTTACACGCATGAAACCAATGATAACCGTTTTGTTTTATTCCTCGGAGGGGGAGCAAAGAGGTGAGAGATGAGAGATGATTCGTTTGTTAAAGGTTCCGATGTATTGGATACGGTACACCTCCTCGTACGAAGTAGGTAGCAGTGGGTTACCTAAGGTCAGGTACTTTGTACTAGGTAGGATAAGAACCTACTTGTAAGTTAACCTGATGCCAAGAAGTTGACGCCACGCCTTGGGGCTGCTCGGGGGCGTTCGGGGCGCTACTTCTTATCTTAGCAGAGGGATAAGGTACCTTACCTAAGGTACTCAAGGTACGCTACGTCATTAACCCTTCCCCAGACTTGTTTCATAACTGTCCATCGTCGAGTCTGGGACACCAACAAGTACTGCAACACCATAACCTTTTTACTATACTAATCAGCAACGGGTCCCTTGTTGGTTATGTGTTTCCTGTAAACGAAGGTTGACATTATGGTTGAAGAAGCATACTTTCTAGCAGTGATGCAACTCTTCTGTGGACCCTTCCAAAGAGAGCCTCACCAGCCGATCTGATACAACCAAAGGAGCGAGCAATTCCACTCAATCTAATTGGCACATGCATTGAAGATCTGACGAAATCACATGCCAGCAACCATGGCATTCTGTCAGCCTGACAATCCAATTCCATTCCCCTCACTATCCAACACATCCGATCCAATGCATCCTTGCATCACTATCTTGCTCTACTCGACCACTTCGCCGCAACCTGAGCATTTCAAGCCCTTGCCCTGTTCTGTTCACAGTCGACCATCTCTCTTCTTATATCTCCCCACTTCCATCTTTTGTCGCCGTCGACAAGCTCTAGCATTCACTTCCAGCTCCATTCAGATTCCATAAAAGCTGGATCTCCCGCGAGGTTCCGTCGACCTCGTCACCAAGCTGCCAGAGCTTGCACGTGATCCTGGTGTCATTGCAATGGCGCCCAATGGCTACAGATCTAGTGGCTACGAAGACAATGGGGTCGTCGATGAAAAAGCAGAAGAGCCCAAATATGGGAGCGACGAGAAGCTCGGCGAGGAAATCGAGAAAGGTCCTTCTGTTGGTGCTGGCTCCAGCCGCAAACTACCATTTGGCGACAATGACGCCAAATATGCGACGATGATGTGGTGGTGAGTAGCCGTCTGAAGAAAATGAGCGTATTGCGAAGCTGAAGAACGAACTAGGATGGCGGGCATGATCATGATTGCTGAAACCATATCCCTGGGCATTCTGTCGCTCCCATCCACTCTGGCTAGGATCGGTCTCGTTCCGTAAGTCTAAACCCCAGCAGTACTGCCTGAGACCCACACTGATCCCATCTCCTACTAGCGGCATCATTCTCATACTAGGTCTTGGTATCCTCGCAACCTACACTGGCTTCGTAATCGGCCAATTCAAACTCGCCTATCCACACGTGCACAATATGGCAGACGCAGGAGAAGTACTGGCTGGACCTATTGGACGCGAGTTTCTCGGTGGCGCCCAGATCTTGTTCCTCATATTTGTGATGGGCAGCCACATCCTCACATTTTCCATCATGATGAACGTGCTGACAAGCCACGGAGCTTGCACTATTATATTCGGCTTCACAGGCTTTATCGTCTGCTTGATTTGCACGCTACCGAGGACTTTAAAGAACGTCAGCTATATGGCTATTGTTAGTTTCATGTCCATCATTGCGGCCGTGGTCATCACAATGGCTGGAGTTGGAATTGAGAAACCTGGGGCTGGCAAGATCGATGTAACAAGGCAGTCGAGCCTTTACGAAGCATTCGAGGCTGTCACAAATATCATCTTTGCTTATGCAGGTACGCAACGAGCCATATATGCTGCAGCAACGGGGAAAAGTCTTCCAATGCTGACAAGTCATCTAGGCCACGTCGCCTTCTTCTCCTTCATATCCGAGCTGAAAAAACCAGAAGAATACCCGAAGGCGCTCTTTCTACTTCAAGGTGTCAACATAAGCATGTACCTGCTAGTTGCAATTGTGACCTATTGCTACGCCGGCATTGGCGTCTCCAGTCCTGCCCTCGGCTCGACATCCCCTCTGCTACAAAAAATCGCATACGGTATCGCCATCCCCACCATTGTCATTGCCGGAGTCATAAACGGCCACGTCGCTGCCAAATACATCTACGTTCGCATCTTCCGGGATTATTTCAACGCTCCTGAACGTATGGGCCAGAACAACCTGGCCAGTATTGGGACCTGGGTCCTCATCGTCACAACTGTATGGTTTATAGCATGGATCATCGCTGAGGCTATCCCCGTATTCAACGACCTGTTATCGCTGATCAGTGCATTGTTTGCGAGTTGGTTCACATATGGGTTGAGTGGCGTCTTTTGGCTTTATCTGAATTATGGACGATATAGAGAAAGTAAGAAGAAGATGTTTCTGACGGGTTTGAATGCAACCATCTTTTGCATTGGTGCGGCTATTGTAAGTTTTTAATTTTCTTGTCAAGAAATCCGAAAGACTAACAGGCTCTATAGTGCGGCTTGGGTTTATATGCATCCGGAACAGCTATTCATTCTGATGCCAGCAGCGCGAATGGGAGTTTTTCTTGTGCTGATAATTCGAAATCGTCATCGTGATTGGCGGGCTGATTTCAAGTATACGTATATAAGCGTCGGAGTTGGCAAGGTTCTGCTGGAGTTGCAGTGGCATGGAGTCTATGCGTCGTAGTCGTTTATAGGTATATATTGCTATGATAAGTGGAGGTCAAACTAGTCTCCTTTCCAAGCTCGGTGCTGAATGGGTCAAATTGATGTGTTCTCATATACCATGTTTTGTCAGTCACCAGAGTTGGTACCAGAGCAATTAAGCTAACTAAGAGACAAAAGGCGGAGATTTGGAGGCGGAAGACAGAGGTCTGGTGATTCTATGCAGTATCTACACCTCAAAAATTACATATATATATTCCTGTACATCCACTTCTACAACTCCGGCGTATCAGCAAACAACCTACTCATAAACGCCTCCGGATACCTCGTCCCATGCACCTCCGCCCCCGCCACCACCTTCCTAATCTCCCTCTCCTCCTCCCCCGTCAACTTAACCTCCAACGCCCCCAAATTCTCCTCCAAATACCTAATCTTCTTCGTCCCCGGAATCGGAATAATATCCTCCCCCTGTGCCATCAACCACGCCAACACCAATTGACTAGCCGTACACCCCTTCTTCTTCGCAATCTCCCCAATCTGATCCGTTAATTTGAGATTTTTTGGGAAATTTTCTTCCGAAAAGCGAGGCGACATGCGCCGGAAATCGCCTTCTTCGAAATCGGAGGGGGATTTGTAGGCGCCTGTTAGCATGCCGCGGCCGAGGGGGGAGTAGGCGACGATGGCGACGCCGAGGGAACGGCAGGTTTGGAGGAGGCCGATGGAGGGGGATTCGATGTCGGTTGTGAAGGGGGAGTATTCGATTTGGACGGCGTCGATGTGGTGGGTTTTGCAGGCGCGGCGGAGGGTGGTGGATGAGACTTCGGAGAGGCCGAGGTATTTGATTTTTCCTTCTCTTTGCAGGATGTTTGTTAGTTTGATTGTCAAAATGGGAGAGAATATAAAAAGGGAGATGGGTGAGTTGGGTGTATGACTTTTTCAACTCCGCCATAGCCTCCACCGTCTTCTCAACGGGCGTCACACCATCCACTCGATGGCAATAATACAGATCAATACAATTGATCCCCAGCCGCTTCAAACTCTTTTCACAAGCCTCCTTTACGTACTCAGGATCGCTCCTCACAATCCTCTGGCCGTCCTTCACCAGGTTTCCAAATTTGGTAGCTAGGAAAATTTCATCCCGTTTCCCAGTCCGCTTGAACCATTTCCCGATCAAGTCCTCGTTATCCATGTACATATCTGCACTGTCCCAATTCTTTTCACCGAGTTCGTAAGCCCGATCGAGCACTTTGAAACGCTCTTCATCGGATTCAGGGCCCCCGTAGAAAGCGGAGAGACCCATGGCGCCGAAACCAAGGGCTGTGACTTGAGGGCCATTGCGGCCGAGTTTGCGGGTGGGAAGTTGAGGTGGTGCCATTGTTGGTGTGTCTTGTGTGTCTTGTGTAGCTGTAGAGCGGGGAATGAATTGAAGAAGCCATTTCGGAAATAATGTTGACTTTATAATGTTGAGTTTAGATCTGTTTTCGTAGAAATCGTGACGTAGATCGTAGGGGCGGATCTAGGACCATTATCTCCGTGATTTTTGAGAGTGATTAGTCATCAATGCTCAACCTCCTGTGCCAATTAGGCTCGATTATTACACCATAGTGCCTCATATCTGCAGGCTATTCCGCACCTCCTGTCGTCCGCTGCTCAAGCTGCGAGCTTCCCCGACCCACTTTCACCTTTATACTATAATTATATCATGGGACGGTCGATCCCTGGCGGTCCGCATCTGCCCCAGAAAAAGCTGGCAGTGAGGATACATAGCCTGGTGGGAGAAGAATTTCCAGAAACGTGAGCCAGTACATTTATTCCTCATCCACCGGCTGTCCGGGCATCTCAACTGCACAACTCCGCATCATTTCCTTCTCATTCGAAGCTCCCATCTCTACTGCAGGATACCGAGTATCTGCCTCGTGCTTAGCAGGATGCTTATTTTCCTCTTGTTGTTGCTGGGGAGCCGCTTGATCTGCCGGTAAGCCATGCCGCTGTCGTGTTCTTCTCCGCCACAAGAAAAACAGCAGCCCGATTGCGACGAGAGCTGGTGCAACTATCGCCACAGCAACGCCAGCGATGGCGTCACCTGATAAAGACCTGGGTGTTGTGGACTGTGAGCTCGCTGGGCTACAGCTGGACGAGACGCTTCCTGCGGTGACTGTAGTGGCAGATACCGTTATCTCCGCTGGAGTACTAACCACTGTTGTGCTGGCTAAGGTCGAAAGCGAAGTTGAAGTTGAGGAAGGGTCCTGTGAAAGTTAGTCAGCGTCCATCAGTAGCAACCACACGAAATTTTGATCCCTAACGTACTGCCTGCAACGACACAGACTGCAACATGTCATCCGGCAAATTCGACGTGGAGTTACTTAGATCAATCGAAAAAGACCAATGACTCCCATTCTGAGCAGTGGTCATCACTAGAATCGGTATATTATCCTGACCACCGATACCCAACATTTGAGCATTCCCTAGCCACATATTCGCCAATCTAAAGGTCCCATCACCCCACAGCGTCATATTCCACTGCTGCGTCAAGTTCCCCGAGGCTGGCAGCAACGCCGGCAGGGTGGGAGAGTCTTCTGCGATGCCGAGCTGGTACATTGCTCCATAATTATAGTTGCGGATAAGGTATATAGGGTCTTGATAATGGATCTGCCAATTGTTCGAGCTAAAGCCGGCTTGGGTGAGAGAAG
The DNA here is from genome assembly GCA_000482085.2 of Cladonia metacorallifera KoLRI002260. Classification (NCBI taxonomy): domain Eukaryota; kingdom Fungi; phylum Ascomycota; class Lecanoromycetes; order Lecanorales; family Cladoniaceae; genus Cladonia; species Cladonia metacorallifera. The sequence goes on from KI911130.1 coordinate 55,166, forward strand.
GCATACCGGGAGTATTGGGGTATTTGCAGTCACCCTCACCCAGGAGGAAGCTTGGCCCGTAACAATCAGAGCTGACATAGTAGTAGGCATTACTCTGGATTAATGGCGAGGACATGACTTCAGTGCGTGCCTGAAATGCTTGTGGACAAAGGTAGAACTGGAGCTAGAGGGGTGTCTTGGAAGACAGGAGCCTCAAGATTTATAGGGGCTTGTTTGGCGGATGATGAGTGAGGCATCGTAATCACTGATAAAAGAATGGGTCCACATAGCCTCGATAGTAGCCTCAAAAACTCAGACTCGAAGCTGCAGCGACCCTTGAACTCTATGTGGCAAGCCTAGGTGTTGGAGTTTTATAAACCGAAACAACGTACTACGGCTAGGTAACAGCGATGCCTTATGTTATTCAGCAGGATTCATCTGAAGATTGCCGCCCTCAGGACGACTGAGCCGATCAGGCTACGCCGTACGGATTTCGGATCTGACGTAGTGACCGCTTTTGGTGTCCGGGACAAACAGAACAAGGTCTCCCAGCGCGAAATCGCCAGTTATTAATGCATCAATCCTATCGTTACCTGGAATAAGATGTTCTCAGAATCAAATTAGTCTTATCACTTCATGTGGTTATGGTATCGGCAGAATGCTGGTCTATGCCGACCGACTCCTAGAGGGGTGACAGTATACATTCTGTGCCGCTGTGCTTTACTGAGATTAATCGAACAACATTCGAAACAACGCATAGTATAGGAGAAGATTACATTTGCATTTACTCAAACAGCCTGGAGGCAAAGTTGCAATGCTTCAGCAATCAATCCATCAATGGTCGGGCTCCGTTGACCAAGTCCACATATCAGAATATGGTCTATTTTTGGTGTCATCTACCCCTTGAATCCTATCTGACCTCCACCTCAGTCCTTCCGATGGACATCGAAAACGGTCCCAGCGAGCTCAGCCACATCATCAACAACCCGGAGAATGCTTGATCTGTCCTCAGCAAGTCTGAGCTTCTCAAGTTGTTTCTATTGCTAATCCTGATCGATTCTTCCTATGAGCCAATAACTCAGCCAGGTGATCCCTCGAGCGTACCTCTTTCGAAGCGGAAGAGCTGCTGCGCGCTTTATTTAGCCCCAGTTCCAGACAGTAGACATACGTCGCGCCGTTGCGGATGTCTTGAGAGATGAACTCTTGGGGGCGCGAAAGCACACATATCTTTGCCGTCATGCACGGCCAGACATGCTGCGAAGGCGAAAGGATGTGGTATACCGGTAAGACCTGTAGAGAGTAACTCGATATAAATTAGCGCCTTCTCATAGCTTACAAGAGCTAGCCAAGCCTTCACCCCCACCAGCTGGTTCTGCTTCTACCCTCTGCTATCTAGGTAGGGTTTACGCGCACTTAAATACGCGCCTGCTATAACCTATCGAGAAAACCTTATTCCTCATTAGGGAATGGTCTCAGAAATGGCTTGCGGTGATGATTGCTGGTTAAGAGAATGGTTAAGGGTGGATGGACCCAATTCTTTGGGAGGGGATATCACCAACCATAGTGCCGAAGCGCATCACACAGACTCGCAGCCTGTGATGCAGCCGCATGAAGCAGCCCATCTACTTTACAAACCTTTTTACCTATGGCAAACGAGGCTGATCCGCTTGGAACCCGGATCGTCTGGGAATCCTTTGAGGTGTGACTTGTTGACCGCTGACATGACATCCACCAGTGAGTTCGGAGAGGGTCTGGGGGTACATAAGTATGGTGCGATGGTCGAATATACGGCTCTATCTTATTGTTGGGGCGACAAACATGTTTTCACGTCCCCTCTCCATTGTGGAGATGTCTGTGTTGGAATTACGGAGAACCTAGCCTCTGCTTTATACAATCTCCGACTGCCTAATGAGCCCCACTTCCTCTGGATTGATTTCCTTTCTATCAATCAGTGTGACAATGCAGAAAAGGGACAGCATGTGCAACACATGCTGAGAATCTATAAGAAGGCCAAATCTGTGACAGTCTGGCTAGGACCGCATTCGTCTTCGACCCATCAGGCATTTCGATTCCTGCGCAAGACCTTCGATTGGGAGCGATGCCAAAGAGAACTCATGGATTCCACTCATAGTCCAGACTGTCTACGTGAACTGCAAGTGTCCTACCATGCTCTGCAAGAACTCTTTCGACGTCCCTGGTTCCGCAGAACTTGGATACGTCAAGAAGTCTTCGGGGCCAGAATGGTGAACGTCCGATGCGGAAGCTTTGTGGAGCCCTGGAGCAAATTCACAGGACTTCTCGACAGTATCATTAAAAAGCGCGGGCTCCAGACTCCGTCAGATGACGTGGTTCAGTTCAGGGTCTTTGACGAATTGGATGCGAAAGTCGTGAAGCTTAGCTTCTCGCCGGATTATATGAGCTCTGAGTGGCAGTGGCCTCCCATACCGACTCGGTGCGGGACGTGGTGGCTCCGAGTGCTTCTAGACGGAGCTCTGTACGAGGTGACAGACCCACGCGACCGGGTCTACGCCCATATTGGCATGATAAGAGACAGTAGCGCCCATGGACAGAGCTGTGTCTGTAACAACAACAAGTTTCCAATCGACTATAATAAGTCTCTTTCCGTGGTCTATCAAGACTTAGTAAAGCACTTGATCAATTAAGAGGGAGAACTGGTGTCCCTGCAGATTTGTGAGAGCAGGCTGGACAGGAATCCGAACTTACCTAGTTGGGTGACAGACTTTAGCCGTCGAATGCCCCGAGCTTTGATCGACAGATTCCGTAGCCCTCGAATGATCTCCCGAGCTTTGATCGACAGAGGTGAACTTCACGCAAAAACTGCAAAGCGGCAAGACTTAAGCCAACTCAAAAGACTCACCCTCACCGGACGCTGGGTTGGAATAGTCGATCATATATGGGAACCTGATCCAGCTTCCTTCCGAGCAGGATGGGATGGAAATGATGGGCAATATTCGGATTTCGTACATTTTGGCCTCGACGAAGATTTTGACGCCTTCGTAGACTCTGGGCAGTATACACCAGCTTCCGTGTGCCCGCGAACGGAATTCACCCCTGGGTTTTTCACTTCCGAGTGGAGATACGTGTATTGTAAAAGGGCCTTCGTTGCAGAGGGTGTTCAGAGAGGAGACTTGATAATGTATCCTGAAGGTGGGGACATAACTTTTGTCGTGCGCCATAGTACGGATCAAGGCACAGGTAGCACAGTGTATACATTCCTTGGACCAGCTTTCTATGCGCATTGGCAATCTGGGTGGACCAAGCTACCTGTTGAGGAATTCGTAATGATCTAGGTAGTCATTGATTGGTCTTTAATCGTTTTGTCAAGGATGGTAAATGCGGTAAGGAGCAATTACTGTACGTTAAGTGTGAAGAGAAGCAAAACGCCCCAGCGGCAGGAGTTGTGTGGCAGACAAACTCTGGCGGACCCCGTCAGAAGTGTTAGAAGAGAAGCATTTTGTTTTTCAAAGAGAAATAGGCAATCCTCGCGTTCCAGGGACTCAAGGGTCTTGCAGCAGAACCCACTTTGCGGTAGGCTGATGTTTACTAGGGATACAACCAGGTGAAACAGTTACTTTCCGTAATAATTACGGTCAGTATCGCGTCTCGCATACGCTGGAGGACTGATACGCATAGCCCATGTTTTGTGCTCGTAGTGTGCACATTACTCGTTTATTGGCTATTCAAAAGCCAACACATTGCACACAATCGTGGCGTCCAGTTGACACCCAGCCAGCCAGCGGCAAGTGGCATCCTTCGAACCTTGAATCGAGGCAGGATATGCACTCACTTATCGTATCATGCGGGCAAGCAACTCGTGAATTATAATACCCACCATTCACTCTCTCATAGGATTCTGCTTGCAGGCAGCAAATCTTTCAGTGTAGGTGTTGCAATATTGCAGTCCTTTTGCTCCTTTCCTTTCTAGCGCCTCCACCAACAATCGATCTCCATGGTCCATTCCTCATGCAGTTGATGTTCTAGCGCATTCCACCCCTATTAAGACCCCGCTTGCATCTAGCACTTTATGTATATAGCAGGTGTCTTCCATAGATCTTAGAATACTAGGCTATGCAGTGTTTATTATCACATCCATCATTGTGACAGTAGGTTTTCACAGTTGCCTAAGCAGGCCTCTTGCGTGGGTAGAGTTGCATCTTGATTTAACGAAACTGCCGTGGGCGTTTGACTTTATTAACGAGCCAACGGAGCGTCTCGATTGTGATGATCTTACGGTCATCATGTTCATCCAGAAGGAGGCAGTGAAGACGAGAGTCAATGTCAGGTATGGCATTGGATATAAATCCGCGCGAAAGGATGCAGCTCTGCAGGACAGGACCAGTGCAGTTGATTGCTTGGCTCAACTGGGGACCTGAACTAAGATCTCTGCTGCTGTGGCGACTGAATGACGCTACAAGATGGCGTATGGTAGGCGTGATAGACAGGAAATACAGGAGCTATGGATTAGATAGGTCATGGCGTACACAAAATTGGTTTGTGATATATATATATTTCTCGGCCTTAGAATGAGCAGGCATCATCCAATCATCAAAATCAACCAATATAAACCCCTAGATATAGAATCTTAAATGATCTTACAGCAGGATCAAGTGGTACCAAAACTCAAATTCTCGGTAAAGACAGGATTCTCATGAGAGCTCGTCGAACATGGCTAAACACAATTTGTTAATTTCCGAGTACAGTCAGTAGTTTGCTCGGCTCAAATGGGCCTGTAGACATAAGACTTCTACTGGTGTGGCGACCTAATGACGCCGCGAGATGGCTTTGAGATGGCTTATGCTGTGAGGCAGAAGTTCATAGTGACTAGGACTAGGATTAGCCTGAAGCCTCATGGTCATGATACACCGAGCGTTGATTCGTCCCAACATACGTTGACGAATGGCTTCAGTGTCTTTTACGTGACCAGTATACACCGATCATTGATGACTCTGTAGACCGTCGCGGTGCCCCTCGCAGTCTTGCTAATCATGAATGATCACAGCTGTAATTACTATCATTTTTGCACAAAGATCGATGCATGCATTCATTGACACTAACAAAACATTACTATACATGTAACAAAACGTCAACGTTCATCCAGATCCAAGCAAACAAACCGAATGCCGCACGCAGAAAACGCTTCTCCTCTGGGGATTTCCGTCTATGATAAGCAAAGGCAGGGTGTAATAGTTTCCAGATTGGCAGCATTGTCTCCTGAGACAATCGCGAGTACAGCTGGAAACTCTACTCATCCACTGCACATGATGCATTCTTCTCGATTTTCGATGCTGCCTGTCATGATATAAGCTTCTCGAAGTTGAAAATGTATTGGCAAAAACTTACATTGCAACACCTTCTGAGCATAAATGTCACCCTCGCGATTCTCGCTCTCCTCAGTGTCTTCTTCCTGCTTCACTTCATTCTCCATTGGCTCTGGCAACTCCTGCTTCGAGGGTAAGTCAACCGGGTCAGTAGCCAGAACCTTAGGGCTGTCGCCTTCTTCAGAATCAGCTTTGAAAACAGGGGGTGGTGCGGCCTCCTTCTTTATTCGTTCGGGTAATTTATCTTCTGTTGGCGGCGGAGGTGTTGCGCTTGGAGTGGGCATGCCATTCGGGCTCATGGTTGGCTCTGACGGCTTTCGTACATACATGGGTCGTGGTACGGCGGAGTGGGAGTTGGAGTTGTAGCCTGCGGAAGGACCTGTCCGCTTTTTGATGCCATTGGCTCGGGCTACATTGGTGTCTACCACTTTGAGTTGTTCTTGGTCCACTGTGAACTGGATAGGCGCAGATGCGGCCATTGTGCGAAGGTAGTACATTCCAGTTTTCAAACCGAGTTTCCAGCCTGCAAAATGCATACTTGTGATTTTACCCATAGTTGGATCTTTGAGATGGATGTTCAGTGATTGGGATTGATCGATAAAAGCTCCACGATCTGCAGCCATCTCAACAATCTTTCGCTGAGAAATCTCCCATACCGTCTTGTACAGCGCCTTGATATCTGCGGGGATGTTGGGGATATTCTGAATAGAGCCCCCATCGGCTATGATGCGGTTCTTCATGTTGTCAGACCATAGGCCCATGTCAACCAAGTCCTTAAGCAACCAAGGATTGACCACCTGGAATTCTCCAGCCAGTACACGACGCGAGTAGATATTGGAAGTGTAAGGCTCGAAGCACTCGTTGTTCCCGAGAATCTGAGACGTGCTGGCAGTGGGCATAGGGGCAACCAGCAAGCTGTTTCGCACTCCGTACTTGGAAATCTGGGCTTTGAGGTCGTCCCAGTCCCAGAGATCCGTTGGAGTGACATTCCACATATCATACTGCAATATGCCTTGAGACACTGGCGACCCTTCGTAGGTGGTATAAGTGCCGAGTTCTTTAGCCAACTCACAAGAGGCAGTTAGGCCAGCATGGTAGATCGTCTCGAAGATTTGCTTGTTTAATTGCTTAGCTTCGGGAGAATCGAAGGGAAGACGAAGTGCGAGGAAAGCATCTGCAAGGCCTTGAACGCCGAGTCCAATAGGGCGATGCCTCATATTGCTGCGACGAGCTTCCTCGACAGGGTAGTGGTTAATCTCGATGATTTTATTGAGATTGCGAACGACGACCTGAGTGACCTTATGTAGCTTGCCAAAGTCGTACTCGCCTCGTGCAATATCGACATAGGTAGGTAGAGCAAGAGAGGCTAAGTTACAAACCGCAACCTCATCTGGTGCTGTGTATTCGATGATCTCGGTACACAGATTCGAGCTGCGAATCGTACCTAGATTCTTCTGGTTGCTCTTGCGGTTGCAGGCGTCTTTGTAGAGCATGAAAGGGTTGCCAGTCTCGGTCTGAGCTTCGAGGATCGAGTACCAAAGCTTTTGGGCTTTGATGGTTTTGCGCCCTCGGCCTTCTCTCTCGTACCTATGTCATGATATTAACACACGTGATCCATACTTGTAGATAGCAGAAATATACTTCTCATAGAGTACATCAAACTCGTCACCATATACATCAGCGAGACCTGGTGCTTCGTTCGGGCACATCAAAGTCCACTCGCCGTTTGCTTCGACACGTTTCATGAACAGATCAGGGATCCAAAGAGCAAAGAAGAGATCACGAGCACGTATTTCCTCTTTCCCGTGATTCTTTCGAAGGTCCAAAAACTCGAAGACATCAGAGTGCCATGGTTCGAGGTAGATAGCAAAAGCACCTGGGCGCTTGTTGCCTCCTTGGTCGACATACCTTGCAGTGTTATTAAAGACACGAAGCATGGGAACGATACCGTTGGAAGATCCATTCGTGCCACTAATATAGGAGCCTTCTGCACGGATACGGTGGATATTCAGCCCAATACCACCCGCAGTCTTCGAAATTAGTGCGCATGTCTTCAATGTGTCGTATATACCCTCGATACTGTCCTCTTTCATGTCAATAAGAAAGCACGATGCCAGCTGTGGTTGTGGTGTACCAGCATTGAATAATGTTGGGGATGCATGAGTGAAATATTTCTGAGACATGAGGTTGTAGCTCTCGATGACTTTCTCGATGTCATCATCATGTATGCCAACTGCTACACGCATAATCATTTGTTGGGGTCGCTCAGCAACCTTGCCATTGAGTCGTAGAAGGTAAGATCGTTCGAGGGTCTTGAAGCCAAAATATTGATAGTTGAAGTCTCGATCGTAAACAATTGCCGAATTTAGTTCTTCGGCATGCTTCATGACGGTCTCGTATGTTTTTTGCGAGATCATAGGCGCTTCTTTGTTGTTTTTGGGATTGATGTAGTGGTAGAGGTCATCGATGACAGAGGAGAATTGTTTCTTTGTTTGCTTGTGAAGGTTCGAGACCGCAATGCGGGCAGCAAGAATAGCATAGTCGGGATGGGTAACAGTCATGTAGGCAGCTGTCTCTGCAGCCTGCGAACGATGATAAGCCATAAAAGCCTTAAGGATTTATACATTGGGCATACTCACCAGATTGTCCAACTCCACTGTTGTGACGCCCTGGTAAACACCAGAAATGACTTTCTGGGTGATTGCTGCCGCGTCAACGTGCTCCACGTCCAGGCCATAACAAAGACGAGAAACCCGTGCAGTGATTTTGTCGAATTGTACCCGCTCCTTGCGGCCGTCTACCAAGTCTCGAGTCAGTGGGTGGTGGTATACAAGACCGGGATTTCACCCGATCATTGCATGAACTGGAGTGGCGCTTGCAGATCAGGGAGTATTTGGAGGGACGGATCCAATACGTACCACGCTTATAGACAAACATGATTCCAAGAACTTCCGGCGTAGAATTGGTGCGCTGGAAGTTTGCCTGGATGAAGTTGTAAGAAGAAGGCATTTTGTTGACGCGAGCCGTTATTATAGCGCGTAGAGTGGTTACGTGACCACGCTAAGATAGCGATAAGGCAACCGTCCACAAGGCTTTCGTTTGGCAGAATTTCGACAGTCTTTGGATTGACTTGCTTCGATGAATTTCGATAGAAGATGTCTGGGGTCTCCTACCATAAGGATGAAATCAGGGTGTAGCACCAACCAGCGCTGACGTCTGTCTCCAAAGACCCTTACAGCACGCCATCAGTCCCTTATGTGCAACACCAGATGGATCTACCACTGATATGAACAGAATGTTTTCAATCACGTCATATGTATCTACTACCTTATTGTAAGGTCTGTGCCTTGAGTTTGAGTGCCCTGAACAAACGTTATGGATGCATCCCGTACGCAAAGACAGCAGACCAAGGCATACATTGAGCGCTCGGAAACATAGTACTTTAACGACTATTATGGATCATTTCTGATTTATTCAACATCTCGCCATAAGCATTGGGACAGGCAAAGCCGGAGAGGATTCATTGATATGGTTTGAAGCTTCGAAAGTACTCGAGAAACTGTCATACCGTGGTCACACTTCCTCGACATTGGTGGCGAGTCGTGACAACCTTTATCTGAGATCTGGGTGGGAGCTGCTCAACTGAGATCCTGGTCAGTATCACGAGGAGAAACGAAATTGAGAGCTCAAAGAAGCGCCTTTATAGGCGGCTAGCCTACTCCAATCCCAGTCCCAATTTTGTACCACTACACCAAAGCCACCTAGCGCGTCGTACCTCCTGATTACGGATCAACAGTCATTAATCGTTGACCAGAATGACATGGGATGCACGGCCTTAATTGAATATCTTGCGCAGAGGATATCTTCACTATATAAAGCGTTGAGTATATATAGTCCAGCGTCCATCAGCAATTCATGCCATGACACACTCATCAATCATAAATCATCAATCCAAAACGACCTCCCTATCCTCTCCTCAAATCTTACTCGTCCCCTCACCACTCGCACTCTCCAAACCCTTCACATCCCCGGCATTACTAACATCCTCCCCCAAACTCTTCCCCCCAACCTCCACCTTCTGACAATCCTGCAGCACAAAAAACATCCTACACCACTCCGTCTCACTCGTATTCCTCCACCCATGACTCGTCCCCCTCTGCACCGCCACATCCCCCCTCCGCATAACTTGCTTGGTCCCATCATCCAACCACATCTCCACCTCCCCCTCCAACACAATCCCATAATCCAGACTCTGCGTCCGATGCATCAGCGGTTCCGAACCGGGTGCGAAATCAACAATGCGCGCGACGGTGCCGTTGGGGTTGACGAGACCGAGGGTGCCGGATTCGAGGAGCTGGTCGTGGGTGTGGAGGTCGGTGTCGGAGGTGAGGGAGACGGGGAATTGGGAGGTGGTGTAGACGACGTTGAAGGCGAGGGAGTTATTGAGGAGGGTGGTCCAGGTGGCGGGGCGGGTGGAGGCGATTGTTGCGGTGCCGTTGGGGTGGTGGCCGGTTATGTGGTGGGTGAGGCCTGGGAGGCCGGTGGAGAGTTGGGTAGGGTTTGGGGGACGAGGGTCGGTGGGTGGGTGGAGAAAGGATCCTTCAACATGTTGGTGTGGCATGTTGGCGAAGAGTTGTAGATTTTATCTTTTGAAGCTTTACGTTGTCAAGAGCATGGTATCCGAGAATGAGGACCTTCTTGTAGAGCCCCGGGTAGCTTGAAATTTCGTCGCTCGTGCTGGCTCGGTCATCGTGTGCAACTGAATACTCCGAGCCCGAGGGAAAGGTGTACCGGTTGGTTAATGATTGGTGTGCATAGGCATTGGTGATTGGACCGCAGTGGTGATCTTGCTGCGCTGATGTCGATCACTCCTCCCTCCCACACTCCGAACTGTCAACAACTTCACCAACACCTGTAACCGAGTCTTGGGCCAGGAACATATCTCTTTAGACAAGACGAATGTATGGGGTTCGGGTAGATGCATAAGATCTTACAATGGCCGATCGAAGCTGTGCTAAGCGCTCGAATATGACACAGCCGCGAATATAAATCCAACTACCGCAAACTATCTATTTCCTTTCCTGGCTTCTCCTTCATTTTCCCTATTTCGTCGCTGTCCAAATCCCTTACTACATTGGAGCTCATCTCATACTTCGTAGGGTCTCGGTGAGATTCTCGCTACCTGTTTAGAGCAGTTCGTGTCAGCAGTTCTAGCTGCTACCGCTTTCTATTTACGAGTATCATAAGGCTCTCAACCTCCCTACCCTTTGGCCGTACGCACTTTCCTGGCCTTTTGATCTCTTCTGTCATCTTCCCACATGTCTCCCACGTCAAAAGCATAATCTGTCTCCAAAGCTGAGGTTGAAGGGCGTGGCGTGTGCAGCTTTCAAAAGCGTAGCGAGTCCCGAGAGGGGCGCGTGCTCCTGTCATGGCGTCAACTAAAGAAAGTCGCAGGGCTACCAAATATCGCCGGAATTTTGGTATATGCAGGCTACAGACGCTGCTCGTCTATTGGTCTCCAGCATGATATCGTGCCTGGCTTATGCAGGTGAATCGATTGAGGCTTGCTCTTTCATGCATGCAATCTTATTCTCTTGAATGCATCATATCTCCTCACTACAACATATCAATTGAAGGAGGGGTTATGGTTTTCTTTCAATGTCCAAGTGGATATACTGAAGCCGTATTGCCTTGTTGGCGACGATGGAACAACTTCTCGAGGTCCCCAGCCTACAACCCCCACCCGATGTAATACCTAATTTTGTCAATCCATCTTCCCAGCGTGGTGCCAATCTTGCTTGTAACATACTTTGTTTGACCGTCGTTACCTTTTGTGTTTTCACCCGCCTGCATACCAAGATCTTCATACTGAGATCTGCCGGCTGGGACGATTGTAAGTAACGTCCATTTGTGATTGGAAGGGGCAGGCTGATCTTCTTCAGATGTGTGCTTTATGGCTTGGGTAAGTCTCATTGAATTCAGAATGGAGGCACATACTGAGGATCTACATGAAGGTTGGCCTCATCATTTATGCTTCTCTATTGTTGGTCTTGAATCCCATTGCTGGCGTGCACCAATGGGATATCGAAGCCAACAATCTTGAAATATGGATAAAGGTTAGTCTTCTCTTCTTATAGTCTCGTATATGATGTGATCTACCGCAATGATTCTCTGTAACCCAGTCTTCTAGTCTCTTAATATAATGTTTAGCTCACGAGCAGTGCCCTTGTTCTCTCAACCGGTTGATCTTGAGGCAAGAGTGGTGAATGTTGATTTATGACCTTCCAGCAGTCTGCCTCTTCCCAGCATAGAAAGGCCCGACCAGCATCTGCTAACAGATCATATACCATCTCCAGTTTATAAACGCGTCCCAAATAACCCTCATTCCAGCAATATTCCTCACGAAGCTCTCCCTCCTCATGTTCTATCTCAACTTGTTCACCACTCCCAACCGCAAAACGAGTATATACTGGGTTATTCGCCTCCTAATAGTGTTCTACATGGTATTCTACCTGGCCAAACTCCCTATCGCGATCTGGCCATGCGTTCCGAGGAGCAAACTATGGACGCCCACTGAAGCCGGGCACTGTATCAATTACAAAGCCGCTTTCACAGTTTCAGGGGCCATCAACTCGGTTACAGATTTTAATCTACTAATTCTACCATTAATACAAGTCCGGCGGCAGCAAATGTCACGGCGAAGAAAAATAGGTGTCACTCTCATCTTTATCATTGGTCTATTGTACGTGAACTTTCCTCAATTCAAGTATGCATAAGACCCAGGTAGCTGACAGAAAGACGACCAAAGTGCGTGCATCAGCAGCATCATGCAGCTCTACACCAACGTCCTCAGCACCAGCAGTCCAGATAATACATATCACCTCTTCCCCTCCACACTATGGGCGTACGTCTTCCACATCAAAATCCTCCATAACAAGCTAACAAGACAAACCAACCAGCGAAGCAGAGATAACCACAATCCTAATCTGCCCCTGCCTCCTCTCCCTCCCTCCCTTCCTCACCCACCTCACCCCCAAACTCCACTCCCTCCTTCCCTTCCACCAAGAACCCCACAACAACCACAACAACAGCACCCGCAACCTAACCCACCACCTCCCCTCCATCCCCATCCTTACCATCCCCCCCTCCTCCCCACCCGCCTACTCAAAACACCACCACCACCTTCCCCAAAACACTCACAACCCCGCCCGCTCCTACAGAGGCGTAGCATGGGCCAGCACCACCACCAGCACCCCTTCTCCCTCGTCCACGCCACTACCCGCTAAAGTCTTCAAACTCGGTGATGGCGACGGTATTGGGATGGCGGAGTGGAAAGTGAGAGGGCCAGCGCCTGCGGTAGTGGGGTTGCCGGGGGGAATGCGGATTAAGACGCCGGTTAGGAGTGGGAGGAATAGTGGGGAGTTTGGGGGTGGGAGAGGGGGGAAGACAGAGGGGAGGAGTGGGAGGAATTCGGGGGAGAAGGAGGTGGAGAGGGGGGAGAGGGAGCATGCGGGGAGGGTGAGGTGGGCGGAGTGAGGGGGAAATGGGGAGGAGAAGGTGTTGGGGGGTTTGGTGTGTTGGATGTTGTATTTTTATTTATTTCGGTATGTTGAATAGGGAAACGGCACCCCAGTCAGGGCGGTATTTACATAAGACGTTTTAATGTACATATATAATCTCATCAATCATTTCACCACCCACAACCATCAATCATTTTTCTACTCTCAAAACCTCGCCCTAACCCTCTCCTCCGTCTCCCCCAAGGCCCACTCATTCCTCGCCACTCGACTCCTCACCCTATCAACCTGCTCCCCCGTAAACCCCCTCGCCTCAACCGCAGGATTATACCCCACCCACCGCCCCCCCTCTCCCCCACATCCTCATCCCCAACCGCCTCACCGCCCATACCCACCAATCACGCACCCTCACCACCTTCCTTCCCCCTCAAAACCTCGCCGTAACCTTCTCCTCCGTCTCCCCCAACGCCCACTCATTCCTCGCCCTTCGACTCCTCACCCTATCAACCTGTTCCTTCGAAAACCCCCTCGCCTCAACCGCAGGATTATACCCCACCCCTCCCCTCTCCGCCACTTCCCCATCCCCAACCCTCACACACCCCCTCCCATCCGCCCTCTTATATACCGTAACCACCGCCGCCCCTCCCAATCCCAAATTATGCTGCAACGCCACCTTCGCCCCCTCCACAAGTCTATTATTCGCCCAACCACGTAACTGCCATACCAATTCCGCGCACTGCGCTACGCCGCTCGCGCCTAAAGGGTGGCCTTTAGATATGAGGCCGCCGGAAGGGTTAACGACGCAGCGGCCGCCGTAGGTGATATCGCCGTTGCGAACCATTTCGTGAGCTTTGCCCGGTGGACAGAGACCTAGTGCGTCAAGGGTAACCATTTCGTTAGCGGAGAAACAGTCATGGAGTTCGCATACGCGGACGTCTAAGGGGGAGACATTCGCTTCTGCAAGAGCGGTGCGGGCGGCGGTTTGTGTCATGCCGTAGCCGACGAGGTTGATGGCTGAGCGGTCGAAGAGGGTGGGATTATCGGTTGCCATGTGCTGGCCTGCGATCAGGATGGCTTGGTGGCGCAGATGGGGTCGTTGGGATAGGAAGGCTTCGGAGACGATGATGGCGGCGGCGCCGCCGTCGGAGGTGGGGCAGCATTGGAGTTTGGTGAGGGGGGGGTGGATCATGGGGGAGGAGAGGATTTGGTCGAGGGTGTAGATGTCGCGGAATTGGGAGTAGGGGTTTTTCGAGGAGTGGAGGTGGTTGATGCGGGCGATTTCGGCGAAGTCGGTGGGTGTGGCGCCGTATCTGGATGTGGAGGAGGGTTGTTAGTGGGCTGGGATTGGATTTTGGTGAAAGGAGAAAAGGGAACTCACTTCTCCATGTACTCCCTCCCTGCATTTCCAAACATTTGCGCCGCGCCTGGTGCATTAGTGACGCCCCTCGTAGCAGCCATCATCGTGCTGGTGGTGCTGGTCGGGCTGCTTCGGTCATTGAAGAAGCTCTGCAGACTGCCTGGGAACATCTTCTCGAATCCGACTACCATGACACAATCTGCCACACCATGGCTGACCATATTCCTCGCCATATGTAACCCCGTTGAGCCGGTCGAGCAGTTGTTGTTGACATTGTAGATGGGAATTTGTGTCATGCCGAATTGGTAGAAAACGCGCTGGCCGCAGGTGCTGTCGCCATAACAGTAGCAAGCCACGCCTGTTTCAACATCATCGTAATTGATTTGGGCGTCAAGGAGGGCTTTGATGCCAGCTTCGAAGCCAAGTTCATTGTAGTCAACTGTTATGGAACGGATTAGTGTAGCACAAAACTGAGGATGGACTACTTACCTTTGCCACGAGGTTTAATGAACTTCGTCAGACCTACACCGAGTACGTAGGCTGGTGATCTTGACTTCTTACCCATGATTGCTGTAACCGTTGCTTCAATGCATGCAGTGTGGCTGAGTAAACATGCGACGAAGGTACCTTATTGTAAGCAGAATATTGCGGGGAGCCGAGGCTAGGCAAACTCCTAACTCCGTGTATTGATTTCGAGCATTGATGCATCCGAGAAACCTCTGCGTCTTGACAGTGAAATTCAACCAAGAGAGAAAAGAGCTAATGCTTTCATTATGATGGGAGAGGAGGGAGAATTGGTGATATTCTCAAGATTGCTATGTCCAGGCCGTGCCTCATATACTGATAGTCATCCAACTTTTCCAACCAATCGTACAGCATATCCAAGGGTTTCCATGCTCGAAAAGAGTGGCGATTGCTCACTTCACGTCTCTTAACCTACCACCAATCTCCTTGAGCATGCATAGCAGCAGCCACCTTGCTGAACCCGGCAATGTTGCTGCCTGCAACCAAGCTGGGGAACTCGCCCTCAGCGGGCTCAACGTACTCCTTTGCGGTGTCCAGCCCGTTCTTAAAACATGCCTCCATAATTCCCTTCAGCTTGTTATCCACTTCTTCAGATGTCCACGAAATGCGTTGGCTGTTTTGAGCCATCTCAAGACCTGATACAGCAACACCGCCAGCGTTTGCTGCTTTGCCTGAATTATACATGTCAGTATAGTCCAAGCATGAAGGAGAGTTGTAGGTACTCACCTGGGGCGTACCAAATAGCCTCACCCTTCTTCTCCTTTCGGTGGTTTTCGAAAACGGCAATGGCTTCCTGAGAGCATCCCATGTTGCTTCCCTCGGCAATAAATTTCGCGCCGGCATCAATCAATGCCTGCGCCTCCTCTTCCGAGACTTCGTTCTGTGTCGCACTGGGTAGAGCCACGTCGATCTTTCCGACGTGCTTCCACGGCCTAGCACCTTCAATGTACTTGAATTTGTTCTTATACTGCTCGGAGCTGGATAGTTCGGTCAATTGTTTCCTCTTGACCTTGAGATCTGCAATGTAGGCTACGTCCTCGGGAGTGACTCCGTGTTCACCGGTGGCGATGATAGTACCCTTGCTATCCGAAAGAGAAACGACTGTAGCACCCAGTTCGATGGCTTTGAGGGCAGCGTATTGTGCGACGTTTCCGGAACCAGAGACTGCCACACGTTTACCCTTGAAGGTCTCTTTGCCGCCTGAGGCATATTGGATCATGTGTTGGACATACTGCACACGAGGTAAGCTTTCGTTTTCCCAAATGAAGAAATAGAATTTCGTACGTAGACGAGACCGTAACCCGTAGCCTCGGGCCTAATCAAGCTACCACCCCATGTACCGCCCTTGCCAGTCAGGACCCCCTCCCATAGCTTTGTGTTGGCTTTGTAGGCACCAAACAGCCAACCAATCTCACGAGGCGAGACACCAATGTCACCAGCAGGTATATCTGTGTTAGCGCCAATGTGCTTTGAAAGCTCCCTCATGAAGGCCACACAAAATCTGCGGATTTCATTGTCGCTTTTGCCCTTGGGGTCAAAGTCGGCCCCTCCTTTACCACCTCCAATATTTACTTGTACAATATATCAGATATATCCATCAAGAGTGATGATAAGGTATCTACTTACAGCCTGTGAGGGCATTCTTGAAGATCTGCTCGAATCCGAGGAATTTCAGAATGGAGAGATTGACTGTGGGATGGAAACGAAGTCCTCCTTTGTATGGTCCCAGAGCAGAGTTGAATTGCACTCGGTAACCCCGATTAACTTGTACTTCTCCCTTGTCGTCCTCCCAAACAACACGGAATTGTATCACGCGTTCAGGGATAGAGGCAACCTGCAGAGCCTTCTTGTATTCCGGGTTTTTCTTGAAGAGGGAGGAATTCTCGAGGGTTGACACAAGCTCTATATCATACAATTGTCAGTGACCGTGAACACCAATGACTGGAGCATTCGACTGGGTCGTACCTTTATACGCCTGCTCGAACTCTGGCTCAGATGGAAGGTTCGACATGGTTGCTATCTAGCCTGCGTAATGGTAGAGTTGATGGAAGTTGGCGGTGCGTCTTAACCCGAGGTTTGAGCTGTTGTTGGAAGCTTTGATGTGGACACTGTGGTGGTATTGATGTGAGGGAGGCAAGACGTGCACGTCATGAGCTACTTTATAGCTCTAGAAGTACCGTGGTCTGACGATATAGCTATGAAAAAGTCAATCAGTCTAAGCCAGCTTGTAGGTGATAGCATTGAGACTATGGACGCCTCCGGTTTGCGGTCCATGAAGGACTCCGGCCAGGCCAGTGAATAATTGGCCATTGTCAGTTGCCCGCGGGATAGCTCGTTTCGGGAGGGGCCTTGAAGCACCTTTAGGCTACAGTTTCGGGGGATTGGGGGTTGTTTGCTTGGAGGGTGCAGGTCGGTGTTTACCTTACTCGAGGGACTGACGTTTTGGGAGCGAAAGTTGCTCTTATCGTAGCTCGCTAATTGGCTCAATTGAATCACGCTGTAGTCACCCCACTAATCAGCCTCCCCCACTCTGCTCTTGGCGCCTTAGTCCATCAACCCGGAGCCTAATTCAGGCAGGTACAAGAACTCTCTAGGGCCCGAGGGAAATTTTCTTCACCATGCAAAGGCTGAGGGATATAATTTGTGGCCGCATGATGAATTTTCATTGTTCTCGACGACTCTAATCACAATCCACAGGATCCCAGTCTGTCACAAGGTACTCATCCAACCCATCCATCGTTTTCATGTCAGCGCCACCAATTTCGAAGCCTCCGACATCGCCATTTGCGATAATTCGCTCTCTGGTGACGCTTTTAGGAAGAGGCACGAATCCGTGCTGCAAGCTCCATCGGATCATCAGCTGAGCTGGAGTACACCTATACTTCTTCGACAGTGATGTTATGGTAGGGTGCTTCATCCGAAGTGCTCGTGCTAATGGAGCGTACGCTTCGACAACGATATTGTGTTCTTGACAGAAAGACGTTATCTCTGTCCGAGTATTAAAGGGATGGACTTCGATCTGGTTCACAGCCGGACTGATTCGAGGTTTTGATGCAAGAAGTTCGTTTAACTGACCAGGCTGTTAGACAATGCTAGGAAGTGTCTCTCACTGGTACACTTCTTGGGTGCAGCATATTCATTATTGGGAAGGAATGCTTATCACGCGCTTTCGTTGCATCAAAGTGTTCGCATAACAAAGTAGAAGGGGCCTGAATTGCTCTCAATCATGCCGTGCTTCAAATTCTTTGAACTCGCACCACGGGTCCAATCTTTTAATTTTGGTGGCTTGCTCAACGAAATGAAAGGAACATGAAATTTCATCACACTTACGTGTTTGACTCCAAAATTGCTGACACCACCCGTTCTTATTTCTCCGTCCTCAATGGCGTCTTCGACTGCCCTCCAACATTCCAACCTCTTCACTTTTCCTCCATAAGGGCTGTGCAATAGAAAGAGGTTGATATAACCCAGACCACTCTGTTTCACAGATTGCTTGATCGACTTACGTGCAGCTTCATAGGATGTATTAGACGCCAACTTTGAGGTGAAATGGATATCCTCTCTCTTCAATGACGATATATTACTGGGACTTGAGAGGTAGGCTAAAATTGCTGATCCAACTTCGCGTTCATTGCGGTACATTTGTGCCGAGTCAACCCTAAGGATACATCAGTGTGTGTCTCCTTGACTCATATGGTGATGCTATGTGTACGCTCGGTAACCAGCCTGGCATGGTGATGTCAGTGTTCATTTTCCATGGATCTCCAAGAAGTTCATGCCTCAAGTGCCCATTGGACAGCATTTACGGTTTGACTGCCAGACGTCAAGTAGACTCCAAGATGTATTTGTGGCATGCTCAAGGAATTAGCAAGCTGAAGGGTGCCCATCAGTATTTCCATCAGCTAGCCAGACAGTGTAAGTAGACCTTGATTCGAGAGCCTAGATTAAACGATGTTGCAGCCATCTTTTGGATTAGGTGCTTGTGACCGAGAGACTTAGAAGATCATTGCATGCAAGGCCTTCCAAATACTCATCTGTCTAAGAATTACATAGGCATTGCATTAGTGCGATGACGTCTTCACCTCCTATCGTTGCTGAATTAAGATATTATGGACATGAAGCCTGTGGTGGAAAGGCTGTCGAAGGCTCACACATTGTAGGCAGTGGGAAAGCTGCTAGGCGATGCGACGTAGATCGAGCGGAAATGCAAATTGTGGCTGTATTCCGGGATGTGTAATACGCAGGAGCTAATTGAGTGAGGGTCCATCAGCATTTGAAGATAAACACAGGGCGTCAAAGAAGGTCTCCAAGGATGTTCAAGACCGTGCTACTGTGTAACGAGGGTAGTATGAAACGATGGAGCTGTACACCGTATGCGATGGCATAAGCAATCGGCAAATAGGCAGGTCTATGACCTTTATCTCGGGTATTCGGCCATCGTGACTCAAAAAGAAAGGCCAAAGAGTAACGGCGAGACGAGCTGCCACTGTTTGAGCGTGTGTGATGATAGTTGAAAGTGATGATCTTCGGCTCATTCTTGAGGCAGCTGGACCATATAACAAGCTGATCAATCAGAACATTAGGCGTGTGGTGCTAGAGTGATGACGAGTAAGAAGCAAGACGTGGATCATTCGGAAGAGCTTGCGAAGAGAGGCTTATGCACGACCGTTGAACTTGGTGGAATTTCTTTTGCACTGCATTTGTGATAGGGGCTGCAGGACGTCGGCAAGGGCATATACTCCCACATGGGAGGCGTGGGAACAGCCTTGTAGCATATCACTGCGAGACGCAGTCTAGCCGCAATGAAAAGCCGCGCCAGATCGTCCAGGGAATCCGAATAACTCCACGAATACGAAGGCAGAGATCAGCCGATAACTACACCTTGTATAGTATAGGTATAGCAATCCATCAGGGCCGTTCGATGAATTGGAGACTTGATTTGCCGGGTAAAGATGTTGATAATTAATAGTCAAAACCTGGTTTGGCCCGGGCAGGCGGCTTAGTGGCTGGCTGAAAATTGTGGGAGCCGCCTATTAGGGATCTATTTGGTTGGTTCTCACGCTCCCCACCCCTGAAGAGAAGGCGAGTAGCCCGGATAGGGCACGCCATCCTCCTCATAAGCTCAGGCCCACGGGGCAACCGAGACCATGCCAGCTGAGCCCCAACGTTGGACATGTCTGATTTCTTCGGTAGGGTTTCGATGAGGAGTCTGGACCCTGGTCGTGCTCCATCATTCCTGCTGGCCTACATCGGAACTAAGATAGACTGTCTTCACAAACACCTCTCCTGACAACTCATCTTACCGCTGCCCATCATGTCTAGAAGTAGCCTTGCATCCGAGGGCCCTTTCGTGATGCGTGGATGTATGCTACTTTACTCATTCCGGCATCCAGTACCATCATCCACGGCAGTCATCACCGGCCTTCATCCTGCCAACACACGTTCAATCGACCCTTGACGCAGCAGGTGCGAGTACGAAGCTAGATCACTTCACTCCTTGCAGCCGTAATATACCAATTCGCCACTCGAGCATGATGGGCAGTGAAGAAAACGGTAAGTGGTTTTTCTAGCTACATCTCGGCACTTCATATGGCCTGCATGAACTCCCACGCAGCTTACCAATTGTGAGCAGCCCCCATGATGGACTTCCCTCGGGGCAACGATGCAGAATCCCAGCATCACTTCCAGCACGCTGCCTTCACCAATCCGACACCGCCTTCAGGCCCTGCCGACCAAACGAATACACGGACGGACGACCCTCAGGTATCAATAAGAAGCATGACTCGTTGAGATGAAAAGCTGTTAATACCTGGTCAGTTTGACATTTTCGAGTGGTACCCAAAGTACCAATCCTGCCAAAAATACTTCGTCGACCATGCCCAACAAAGCGCCGCTGTCCAAGCCGTTGCTGCCTTTGTCAACATCTGCCTCCCTTTTCAACGTCCGTCAAACCCTATTGGGACCTCTGAGCAACGCCTGTCTCCTGGTGGTCTGATGGCCCGATCTAATCTGCCTCCTCATCAATCACACACGGCAGTCTCCCTTGTCCCATACCTCCGACGCCTGGTCGTCACTGGCCTTGACTTTCCCGGCGTCCTACATGGGTTCTTCGGTGACGATTGGGCGTCTGGTGTTGGGCCATTACACGAACAGGAGCGGAGGAATTATCTCTTCGCTGCTAAAAGTGGTGGATGGGCCTCTGTGAAGAAAGACTATGACATGTTGCCGCTGGAGACCGTGCCTTTCATGCGGCCGTTGCAGAATCCAATCAATGCTGAGATCGAGGCAGCTGAAAAGAGCTGGAGTGAGTGGTTAGCCATGGAAGACTGGATGGTCGGGCCAAGGGCGCCCGAGAACTTGAAGAGTGGAAGCGAGCAGACGAGGCCACGAGGTGGACGGTAGCATCATCGTGCTTTACACTGTACATTACACAGTCGGTCAGGGAGCATGCATTTGCGCGGAAAGAAGCAGGTATGGGAGCGAGGCAGGTATGTACGAATATCCACGAGGCGGACTTTGATTTCATCGTTCTTGAAAGACCACCAGGAGCAAGCTTCCAGGTGATTTTTACGTCTAAGTGGTTTGCAAAGCCTACACAGCTTCTTTAATTGAGGACTTCTGAGCCTTTAAGACCCCTCCATCTCCTTGACATTGTCCTCTCCTAGTTTCAGTCTTCGCTAGCTGGTATCGCTGGCATCAACACTGACTGCTCAACGAGATTTATTATCTTACGTTATTGTTTTTGGCTATACAGCCCGTATGGCATATCGAGTAATGAGGCGAACTGTGGACGATACTGCAAGGTCTGCATCCTGAATCAGTGCCCCCAGTCGTTATGCATCGTCAAAAGCAATAGAGGGCTCAATCTAAGATTGGCCCATGGCTGCATTTGGTCTGTTCACTGCCACAAAGTCTACTGCTCTAGCGGGCTCTTGAATTGCTGGTTGATGATGATCCGAGCCTTCCGCCATCAGGCACGGCCCTCGAACTTTCGAGTGGAACCAACGAACAATTCTGAACCGCTGGTGCTCGAATCCTAGACCAATCGCCGTGCAACCCGTGCCATCGATATCTTCTCCCTTGGCTGTGTCTTCTATGACTGCCTTACCCAGGGCAGTCTCGACTTTCTGTTTCCAAAGAACCTTGGCAAGTGTAGGGCTACCCTACATGTGGGTCATGGCTGAGAAAGGTTCCGGATTTCTCACTTCCTTACCCATCCGCACATGAACTCAAGCACTGATGTCGAATTGTCTTGTTGCTGCATCACAGACGTCATTTCAACTTAGAATCGGCGCATTCAATAGTGTGTACTTTGTCCATTATTCTCGCTGACCATCAGTCGCCTCGTCATTGGCTTCTACACTTCCCTACTACATAGGGCATCCTCATACATTATATTGGGGCATGCGAGAATGTCATTATGCAGAGCCGGCCCACTCATGGAGTTGCAGGCTGGACCCGCGCGTTCGGACGCTTCACAAAGCGCTGGAAAGCGAAATCTTCAATTGACCGCTCGAGAAGCAATACGCAAATTTCGAGTTCTCTATTTTCAGAAACCAAAACATGCCCAAGCTCAACATGAAGGTATAATGCCTAACGTCCGAATCATTTCGAGTAACATACGTCTGACCACTGTACAGACCATCAAGCCAAGTTTCGCTTCGGCGATCTTCCGCTTGAGCTCCAGCTACAGATCCTGGAACTCATTGTCCTCCCCGGCGACGTCCACTTACAGGTTTACACCGGACGCTGGGGCTACGGGTGTCGCACGATTGAGGGGCTATACCGGACAATCGCCAGAGCCTCGAATATTGACGATCCAGTACCCAGATGGGTCCAGCGCCTCGAACGTCTGCACCTGAAATGCCCATCAAAACGTTCGCGTCAGGTTTGCGGTAGTCCCAATGAGCAACAACCTGGCTTCGGGCTCATGGCTATGGGCAAATTCCTGTACCTGAAAGGATACCCCATGTTCTACGGGCAAAATACATTCCATCTCTCTCCCGGCCCCGTCGCCCTCTCAACCTCCTATTTCAGCCGACTGCGACCTTGCCATCGGAATTTGATCAAGTCCCTCGCCGTGACGTTCACGATATCAGACCTAACAATAGAAGGATTCCAGGAGGTGCAAGCCGAACTCAAAGCACAAAAGCGTATCATGAACGTTAAACTTAGAGACATGTGTCGAGAAGAACAATTGGCAATGTGGACGACGAGCTCAATCTCCGTGCTGGACACTATATGGCGACGAAAACTGCAGTGGCTCCTAACCTGGCAACACCTAGACCACGTGATATTGTGCGGCCAGACCTGGGATCTCATAGTACGAGGGCAGGATATGAGAGAGCTATTCATCCCCCCAATGAACAAGCCATGGAAACGTCTCAGATTTGCACTAGGGAGTTTCCTACAAAGAAGCATTGAGACGGCGCGGCAGGAATTGCTGGCGGGGTATCAGCAGCGGGGCGTGTGGACGCTCCATGCTTCTCATGGTGAGCGTAGTGAGCGTATGACTCTAGGGGGTGCTGTTATAGAGCGGGCGAGATGGAGGATGGATGTTGAGGCAGTGAAGGAGTGGTTGAGTGGGTTTGGGCCGGTCGTGAAGTATAAACCGGAGATGAAATGGAAGGTGCAGCTTAGGAGTAAGAAGAGTATGATGACGAGGTCTACACAGACGTCAGGATAGGGGCATGGAGGATGAGCTTTGAAGGACATGGCGAGCCTATTACTTAGATCCTTGCTGGCTTATTCTTCGCTGTGGAATTACTGTGTAATTACTGGTGCCGTGCATTATTGTATCTATTGTTGCCCGTGCATAAATTCTTGGCATCACTTTGCTTTTTCCTGCTTGTCTTTTCTGTCATCTCAGCCTGGAAAAGACATGGCTACGGTATCCCGCCAACCCCTTTTCTGGGCCGTTTTTGCCTTAGGCCTGAATACCTCGGACGATGAGCTTTGAAGGACATGGCAAGCCTGTTGCTTGGACTCTTGCTGGCTTAATTCCTTGCCGTTGAACTACTTGTGTAGAGCAATTGTGCGTTGCATTATTGTATTCCTCCCACGCATACTGGCTTACGTCATCTGGTGCACGGCCCCACCTGATGCACGTTTTTTCGATTTTCGACCACATCTTCCACCGCATACACCTCCACCATTATGAGCTCAATAGAAGCAGCCTTGGCCTTCATCGATAGCCTATCACCTGATGATCACATTAATATCACAAAGATAGCTAAACAATTCGAATGCAGCCGTTCCACCCTCTTAAAACGATATCGCGGCGTTACCAGATCCCGTCATACCCAATACCAAAACCAACGAAATCTCAACGACCAACAAGAAAAATCCTTAGTTAAATACATCGATCGCTTATGCGCGCGCGGCCTTCCTCCTAGCAAACATATGATTCAAAATTTCGCGCAGGAAATCTGTCATAAAGAGATAGGAAAAGAATGGGTTTCACGCTTTCTACACCGTCACCAAGTTAAACTGGTTTCAAAATGGACAATAGGCCTAGACCATAATCGTTCTAGGGCCGATTCAGCATTCAAATACTCATTATATTTTGAGCTATTGAGGAAGAAAATCGAGCAGTATAAGGTGGAGCCGCAACATCTATACAATATGGACAAAAAAGGATTTTTAGTCAGAATTCTTTCAAAAATGAAGCGCGTTTTTTCCCGCAGGCGTTTTAAAGAAGGATCTATCAAACAAATCATTCAAGATGGGAATCGCGAATGGATCACTACTATTACAGCGATATGCGCGGATGGCTCAGCTCTATCACCAGGGCTGATTTATCAAGCAACTACAGGCCTCATCCAGGATTCATAGCTCCAGGATTTCGATCTAAAAGCTCAAAGCTGTTTCTTCGCCTCATCACCATCTAGATGGACAAATAATGAGCTAGGATTTCAATGGTTGACGCAAATTTTTGAGCGCGAAACAAAAGAAAAAGCGCGAAGATCTTGGAGGCTTCTAATCCTAGATGGCCATGGATCCCACATTAGTATAAAGTTTATCGATTATTGCGATAGCCATAGGATCCTACTAGCTGTATATCCACCACATTCAACACATACACTACAGCCCCTAGATGTCTGTTTATTTCATCCATTATCACAGGCATATTCAGATCAACTAACAACATTTATAGATAAATGCCAGGGCCTTTCGTCTATTACTAAACGGGATTTCTTTTATTTATTCTGGCATACCTAGAACACTGCATTTACCCCGGAAAATATCCATTCTAGATTCAAAGCCACCGGCCTCCACCCTTTTAATCCTCAGCTTATTATCACTAAGTTCACTAAAACCAATGAAGATTAGCCTTCTTCTACCTCTTCTACTCGCTCGGTGATAGCTGCAGAAGATTAGAAACACATTAAAAAGTTACTACATAATATAGTTTCCGATATTTATGATAAAAAGGCGCAGTAACTAAGCAACACGATGCATACGCTATCTATTGAGAATATGCTACTAAAACAACAAAACGATGGCCTCAAACAAAGCCTTATCAATAAAAAGAAGCGTCGAAAGCGTGGCAAGCCATTATTACTAGATTTTCCTACTAAAACTGATAGTGGAGCAATGTTCTATTCCCCAACTAAGGTTCAGCATACGCGTGATCAATAAGCGCAAAAAGATGCTAACGCGATGGCTGAACGGCATCAAAAAGAGCTTGATAAGGTTCGTAAGGAGGCTGAAAAGATTGAAAGAGCTCAAAAAGTTAAGGATCAAAAAGCTATGAGGGCTTCTATGAAGGAATGGAAATCGCGCAAACAAGCTGAAAAGGCGCAACAAAAAGATGAGGCTATACAAGCGAAAAAAGCGAGCGCGCAGCTTCATAGTGAGCTTACAATAAGAGCTAAGAAGGATCAAAAGCTGATTCAAGCTCAAAAACAAAGCGATCCTAGGGGTGATGTTGATTTGGTGGTGGTAGAAGATAGGGACCCCCCCCTACCCCGAAATACTCATGGAAGGCAGATTCGGCTTCCTGCGCGATATCAACCAACTGTTTGACAGCCTGATAGAATCGCCTAATCGCATAGATTACCTCACTAGAAAATCAGATAGATTAGATGTTGGTAGAGGCCTAGATATCATGAAATATGAAGGTGGTGATGGAGCTAAAATCGTGCATCAGATGAGGCCGTGCACCAGATGACGTAAGCCAGTAATTCTTGGCATCACTTTCCTTTTTCCTGCTTATCTTTCTATCGTCTCAGCCTCGAAGACACCTGACAACAGGACGCATAGAGAAGAACATGGCTACAGTATCCCGCCAAAGTGCCTTTTGGGCCGTTGTCGCCTTGGGCCTGAACACATTTACGCAAGATGGGGGCAGGGTTCTTGGGTTCCCGGCAGAGTACTCACGAGCTCTACGGCTGTCACCTATTGTCTGTATCATTGACACTCTGGGTGTTTTGTTTTCCCTCATTTTCTTCTCGTGGAAAACCCGTTCATTTAAAGGTGGCCTTAAACTCGCAGCTCGGTATCGATGCTTGACTGAGGAAGAACCGGCAAAGCCAAGCTTGGAGCGGACATGGTGGTTTCGCTTCTCGATCTTCGCCTTTGGTGCACTGCCTCAAGCACTAAAGATTTTGGCTATGAGTGGTATACCGCTGCCAAAAACATGGGGAATGGCCTATCTGGTATCCTTCCTGGTTCTTGAGGGTCTTGATCTTCTGCAACCTCAACAGCTCAGACACAACCTTTCGCTGGAACCGGACGTTGCGGTATTGACTAAGTGTACGGGGTATCTTGGCTGGCTTGCTGTTGTGATTCAATGGCAGTGCCTCATAGTGGAGCTCGACTCTTCGCACTCAGAATCGAGTATGGACTGGAAATTGGGACCTATCAGCCCTCTGCAGCAGCCCGAGCACGGCGCACTAATGTCTGGGGCAATCTTATTGATTATTTTGGTTTGTACCGTGTTGGCGATATTCGCTCCCATCGCGCTTGTGTGGGCCGCCTACCTTCTTCTTGAACTGACCCGGGAACCATTGCTCGGAGATCGTGTGGAGGTGATTCAGATTTGCTTACTACCGCCCGGGGCAATAGCCTACCTTGTCGGACTGGGTATCCTATCCAGCCGTGTAAGATTGTCATGTGCACTTCGTCGCATCCTCTTTTTCCTGGAGTTCCTAGTTTTGTCTCTTACATCCTTCGCTTTGACTTGGATATGGTACGAAGCAGCATTACAACATCCATGGTCTCGAAAATCCTTCGGTTTGAAAAGACGAGCGGGCTTGCTCCCCTTATTCTTTGCAGTCTGGAACATTGCAGGCATCATCTGCTACTACATGTTCATCTATGACCCATCCAATACTTACAAACCGCCATGGACCGAGAAGCTTGGTTAACAACGATGGACTTTCGAAGAATGGTTGTTAGCGCCTCGCAATGTGAAATGACTGTTCACCTTGGTCAGTCCAGACGTAGGTGTCACCAACGATATCAATCCAAGATATCATTCACAGAGGTTAGGCTCACGATTAGGGATCAGTATAGCGGAGTATCTTCAAAGCACGGGAAATCAACTGAGCTGTAGGTCCTGCATGATAAAAAGAATATAGCTACATTGATCATGCGTTGCTGCCAGCGCATTCGAGTCGCAACGCTCATCGCTCTTGCCGCAACCTCGACAACGACACGCCTGAGCCCTGGCTCTACGCTTTCCTCTCCGCTCTGGCACACACTGCAGAAGATTGGTCAAAATTGACGGCTTTTGCTCAACAAGATGTCTCAGGCGGCACGGGAGGATTGGCGGTGAACAGCAACCCCCAGCTTAGCAAATATGCCTCGGAATGCTGCCTGGAACCAAGTCATCTTGTGCTAAGGGCGACATCACCGCGTTGTGCTACAGCTGTCATACGAATTGCCAAGCCAAATATCCGTTCCTACACACGAAAGACATGTGCCAGTCTTGTATTACAACATCAATATCACCCACACAATAAGAATAGATCATTCTCCTCTTCCTGTTGGACTCATAGAGTTGTCTCAGACAACTCTGCCAAACCCATTGACACAAGACATGCGTCTAAAGTGTAGCCCAGCGACGAACGATTAGAACAAAAAGCAACAAGCACTCATTGGTAGTTTATTACTGAATTCTTATTATTGCAATAATATACTCGATATCCACAAGTGAGAGGAAGCAATGTGGAACACATCTCAAAAGCGTTCGCCACGTCAAGAGCTATTGCTATCTTTTAGAATGGGAACGCAAGATATGCGTTCCACCTGTTTTAGTCGCGTCAGCAGATGGATTCGCCTGTGGAGTCTAGGGACTGGGATGCTAGCATTATCCATTCTAATCGCAAACATTGCTAGTGAGGTAGCATTGAGTGGTTGTGATGTATTTATGCTTTGTGTCGTATTTGCATACAGATATATATGAAAATCCGCTATCTGCTTAATTAAATAGCAGGGTGGAGGTCTCCGTGCTTTCTCTCCTAAGCTTATCGTGTATTGGGATCAAAGATCCAATGCTTCATGGTGATGCCGCCCATTCCCAGGGTATACTACTCTCATGCCTCATGCAGTTCATTGACATCTCACTCAAGAGCTAGTAGTCTATCCTTCCCAAGCATGTTCCATAAGATGCACATAAGCCTTCCAAATCCGTATAAGAATACAGCATACTAGATATTCACTCATCATCATCCTCATCCACATCCTCAGCCTCACTCCCCAACTCTTCTTCAACAAGATCACCCCCCTCCCCATCCTCACCTCCCCCTCCATCCTCCTCACTACTCTCCCCACTCCCCTCACTCTCCCCCTCACTCCCCGGATCAAAATTCTCATCCTCCTCCTCCTCTTCATCCTCAATCTCCTCCGCCTCCCTCCTCGCCTTCTCCAGCTCACCCTCTTCCTGCTCATCCATCCCCTCAGCCACCTCCGCCGCCTTAACTCCATTTATATTAAGTTTCTTCGCCCTTCTCTGCTCCGCCATACTAGCATCCTGCAACTGGTGGCGTTTGACATAAGCGTCTATACCGGCGAAATCCGCCTGGTCGATCATGGAGAATTCGAATTCTTGGACGGTAGCATCTTCGGAGGTGCGGACGGAAATGTTGAGGTTGAATGTTCGCTGTAGGACGGAGGTGTAGGAGACGGAGTCGATGGAGTCGAAGGGGAAGAATTCGAGAGGCTTTTTGAAGCCCCAGACTATGCCGGAGGAGAGCAGGAATAAGAAGCCGTCCTTGGAACCACGGAATGCTTTTATGTGGAAGGCTGTTTCGCCTTTCCGATGGGCTTGGACGATCTGGCTTGCGAATTCCTGGCTTTGTGGCTCTACAACTTCTTTGTTATACGGTTTTAGAGATGTGTTGATTAGAGCTGTCAACAGTGTTCTGTAGGTGTCACCGGGCTGGGCACTCGGCCCTCCACCGAAGCTCCCATCCTTCGGAGCAGTGTCTGGAACGGTCCATAGGGCCTGGCTAGGAGATAAATCGCCGGGAATGTCTGCGAAGATGCAGAAATTGTACTGAGATTGGGCCTTTTCAGGCACGGGTAGGCAGACTACGTTCTTCACTGACTCCCAGCTAATCGCGAATTCGACATCTCCCGATGGGTTTCTGGCGCGTAGTCCTTGCTTCGTCGACTTGCTTAGCTCCAGCTCCAGCTTCTTCCGCTGAGGAATGGAGAAGGAAACGTCGTAGAATAGGTAAAAGACGCCTGCGCCCCATGTTGTAGACTGAACAGGTCGGTGTTCCAACTTTCTCTTCTTTGAAGGATTTTCTTCTTGACTTGCTCCCGCCTCTTGTCCAATTGCATTCTGCAGCTCAATGATGTAACCTGCTATGTCATAGAAAAGGCTCTTGGGTTCGTGACCTCTAGCTATCGCGGTGTTGTCAGTCAGTGAACCAGCTTATTGTGAGTAGGCCATACCAACGGCATCAAGTACCCGTTTACGCAGCTCTGGTCGTGGCGCGAATGCTGCGTTATATCTGTCGGCGGAACTCATCCTGCAAGCTCTGGCAAGAACTTAGAGCGGACCTGTCGTAGTCAAGAGTCGCGTTTGCGCGCCACATTAGCCAATCAGATTAGATCTGGAATCCCCTTGCTAGTTCTAGTTCCAGCGCTTGGGAAGGGGCAATTATTCTGAACTGTCAGTATTTGTACTCATCCTCAACTTACACGAACACAATGCAGCCACATATCTATGAGGTGTTAGACCGCTCAGGCTTGGAGTGGTGTGGGGTCTCTCTGCATATTTGGACAACGTGCAGGGGTAGCACCTGCTCCAATTGCTTGTCCTTGTCGACAATCCTCGAGCAAGTATGTGAGCATAAAGGTGCGCAGCTCCATAGTCGTTCACTCGAAGAAAATGCACGCTGCTGGCCTGCAGACGGTGACTTGACTGATGGTATTTGGAGTAAATTATTGTATTGCTGCTATCATTCATCCTTTTCATCAGGCATGAGAATCCCCCAAAAATAATTGCCTTAGGTCAACTCCATGTTCAGCAGACGATTTTGAATCATTCAGCTGTGGAAGTACGCCAAATGTTCAGAGGATCTGCATCTTGTCAAGCCGGAAATTACCATATCATGCTTGATGCTTGTATTATGACCTTTGGCGGGGTTATTTGAGTAAAACTTCGCTTTGAGGCTGCATGCTTCAAGTTTGGCTTGTAATGCTGCCCTATCCTGATCTGCTTGCACTTTTCTTTGCTAAAGGCGTACGAAAACTGAGACCACCGCCCAGTCGACTCCACCGTGCCCTCCAGGATGCCTAACAGCGTTATTGTATGAAAGGCATCGCCTTACACAGCTACATCAGCTATGACTGGCTACAGGACGAGACAAAGACATTTTGAGCTGGCTGAAGATTGCTAGATGCGAATCTTGCAATCTGAATGTTAACACCCTTGGCGCCGTAGCGCGATATCTATGACGAGATGTGTCTGTCGGACTTTCTACTGACTCTAACCCTGAGACCGACCTGTAAAACTCACCAGACTGCTGGCTAGATTTCCTTGTATGGGCCTTCCTACCTTGTTGAGCGACATTTATATTAGCGCTTCTCCCTATCGTGACTTCCTGATTGTCCGCGAACCGTCAATCTTTCTTCATGATGATGCTGCGCGTCTGAACCCTACATACCTATACTTGACCTCTTTATTCATACTTCATGTCTTTAAAAACCCCTCGGGGGATGAATGAGGCAACTCTACACTCTTCCTAGATCGTATTGCGTCAAAGAGCCTGGAGGGCTCTAACCTGCTGACTGCAGCGGCATCGACACCATCTATACCTTAGGCTCCGAACAGAACGATCAAGATGGATTTCAGTCAATGGGCTGGCCGCGTGGTCGATCACACTTATACCCCAGGCTGGATCGTGCTTGCATATTGCATCAGTCTTGTAGGATGCTGGACCACACTGGAGCTTCTCCATAAAAGAACTAGCAATCACGGGTACTATAACTGGTATGCGTATGATAATTGGGGTGCCTGAACCATCATGCTGAGCCGAGGACAGGTATCTTTTGCTCGCTGCGGCAGTCGTGATGAGCGCAGTCGGTATCTGGTCTATGCACTACATCGGCAATCTGGCCATTGAGATGGGCCAGGGTCAACCAGAACTACGAATCCAGTACAGCCTCGGCTTCACAATGATCTCTCTCTTCACACCCATCATCGTCCTTAGTGCAGCCTTCTACTACTTCGGTACTTCTAAAAGCGTGACCCACTGGAGTACATTTCTTGGAGGCACTTTGACAGGTTTTGCTGTCTGTGCAATGCATTATCTGGGCCAAATTGGCATCATGAATTACACTACCTCTTACTCTGTTGGTCACGTCATCGGATCCGTGATCGTTGCAGTCTTCGCCATTACTGTTGCCCTTGGAGTCTTCTTCTACTTGACAGCAACATGGACCGATAACATTTTCAAGCGTGTCTTGATTGCGGCGCTCATGGCTGCCTCTGTTTCCGCAATGCATTGGGTAGCGACTATTGGTTGTACATACCGCTTCACTACGTCGAAGACTGCAGGTATTGGGGCAATGAGAGCTCACTCAAGGCAAGTGACCGCCGCAATCGTAATTTGCATGGTAAGCGGCCCTCGCATGGTGATAACACAAGATACTTACCACGCAAAGTGTATCGGCTGCTGTACAAGCCTGTTCATCTTAGCTATGCTAGGGCAACGGTCGCGCAAGCTCTTAGCTGATCGAGCTCAACAAGTAGTGCTTGCGTGTGCTACGTTCGATATGGATGGAAATGTTATGGTCACACCTGAAGGCGTACTACCGTGCCAAAAGATAACTGATTCATTCACCGAGAGAGTACGTGTATTTTCCAAAGGTTGGAAACCGCATTAACCTGCAAAGTCTTTGAATGAGGTCTTCGATGTCAACCATCCAGTTTTCTGCTGGATCTTCAAGGCATCCCGTTGCTGGGAATACGTTACAGAAGTTCTGCCTGTAATTCGCATACATATCAATAATAACGGGTTATGCTCCGACAGTCGAAGTATTAGCAGTGCCGTTAGAGATGAAGACTATGCTAGAACATTCGAAGAACTGTTCTGTGTTGCTGCAAGCGACATCGCAAACCTGCTTCAAGTACCTCTGGGAGACATTGGAACACTGCACGGTAGTGTTGTGTGCACGGGTACACTGAGTAAGGATGGTATATGGAAGAATTACTGGAACCTATGGAAGCAAAACCGGATGGATCATGCTGAGAAGGGCTTGTCTCCCACTCTTTTCGGCCGAGGTCAGCTGTTATTTCTTACGCGTCGCGTCAATAGATTCGAGTCGGGACATCTTGAAGCTTTAGGATATCGATTCGCCAACATTTCAAACGTGGTTGAGTTTCTTGCCCGTAGTATGGAGATTCCTCAAGCGGAGTTGCGACCCCATTTAGAGGATATGCGCCGCCGTTCTGAGGGGGAGTATCTCCTGGAGCCAGGCGTCCACTTGGCCTGCTTCGCTCTTCGTCCTGTCTTGCAAAGGGGATTTGACATAATTGTGCGCAAAGATTTTGACTATCTGCTTCCCACGGTACAGCTGTCAAACTCGAAGTTGGAGCATTGGCGATTGGAAATTCTTCAGAACATGAACAATTGGACCGTCGCCACGTGTCGTGAGAGGCTTCAGGGCATGTTGCTATTCGTCAAACATCCAGAACAGAAATTCGCTCGACAATTGTTCGACGCTATCACAGAATTAGCATCTGAAATCGATAGCCCATTCTTCCAGGATGCGCGCCTCGTTGCACGTCCTCTTCTAACCCCTGCCGCTTATTTTAAGGGCGGCCAGTCTCAGCAACAGGCGCAGTTATTAGCTTTCCGAATTATAGCAGACAATCACGAGTTCAGCTCTTCCTATGAAGATTACAAACTGGTACCATCCAAGTTCTTCCTCGTTCAGCAGCACGCATACAAGAATAGCAAGGACAACGATATTTTCGGTCGCAGAATCCTCCGGGAGTTTGCCGCCACAGCAGAACGTTGTGATAGCTCTGGCGCCCCTACCACCTATGAAACTCGCTCTTTCTTGCCGCGATCAATGAGCTCCGGTTTGAGTCTCATGCGGCAAAGATCAAGGTCCGCATCTCCAGCAAGGCCAAGGCCCTTGCTATCAAGATCAAAATCTACAACTCACAGGGTGTTGGACGACAAGGCTTCTGACGATTCAGAGCTTACTTTGATTAATTCGAATCCCAAGCAGGCTTTCGGTGGCATCCATGTGTTAAGCGAGGTAGAGATCGACATTAAGAAAACCGAACTCCTAGAGCCCACGATACCGCACTTTGAACTAGAGAAAATGGGCTCGACGACTGAAGCCAATATCTGTAATAGCGAATCACCCTCTTTCGCTGATGAACTGATGATACTTACTACGGAGGAGCGCCGGCGGAGGATGTTCTCGCAGCGGACCCAATCTCCAGCTTGAAGGAATTTCATTGTTCACTACAGCAAAATATGCAGAGTTGGAATTGCTTTGATGCTAAGTTGATGGGCTGTATAACCGGGCAGTCGCTCTAGTTGCGTGTGTGAGCATGTACTCCTTGGGCTTTGTCATACGCCTCCTCTCCTAGATTACCTAGATAGCTGGCTTACCGATCACTTCACAACAAGAAATCACGTATATTCATTCCGCCACCATGTTACCTAGAACCCAATAAAACATGAGGATCCACTCTTAGCTTATTGTAGTGGCTGCTTTTGGCTTTCCCAACAATGGAGGATAGATTACGTACATTCACGCCTAAGATAAAATACGCTTGCCTCATACTCTAGGCCGCGCCTAATCTTACCGTAAACCTTTTGCACATTTACCAACAGACATGAATTCTACAATATATGGATTCGCAGACGGCTATTCAAGAATGGGGTCAGTCTCTAGGTATACTGGACGACGCCGGCTTGGGTGCGCTGTCATCTTTCCAAGGCAACGTGCTGGACAACCCCCCAGTCCCTACGAGAGCGGGTCTCTACGTTTATCTGAATTCCATGCTCCACGACAGACCTTCTTTCGAAGATGCATCAGTGATAGAATTTCTCAATGTAAGATATAAACAAGACATTGCGAGTCTTGTCGGGGACTTAATACTGGCCTCTTTCGACGTTCTAGCCAATGCCATGTACCGCAACGACTCAACGAGATCGATCAACATTCTTAGATCTTTCCTTGTCAATAAATTACCCGTCTTCATTCGAAGCCATTATGCTGGTATGCTCTTTGAGCCCTTGACGGTTGAGCATTGTATAAGGCAGGCTCTTGTTCGAGTAGACCCTGCTGCATTTCCGTCGGTGGCCCAGCTGTTCGACCCACTGGAAAGAAACAGCCTGCTTTCTGAGGCTCGGCAAGATTTTCTATTTGCATGCGCTCTTCATCAATTAATACCTGAAAGAAGCATAGAAGATATACTGGGGGACGTTCCTATGCAGAGTCTGCCACAATCGGGAAGGTACGTTAAGGACGAGCTAGTACGCCAGTGTACTGCCAATGCTGCGAAGATCGAGGAGTATATTGGAGAGTTGGACAACATGGAAGGCAATGCCGGAGAAATAGCAGGCGCAATAATGGACATATTGCACAGCCTTTGCTTGAATAATGACACGATGACTCTGAAACTTGTCTGCCACGCTCTGTGCAGGAAATCGTCCACGCTAGATGTGATCATGCTCTTCACTCGCCCAGACGCCCTGCTACAACCGCTTTGCAATATACTCGACAAGTGGCAAGATCATGAAGACCAAAATGAGTATCAGCCTGTTTATGATGAATTCGGCAGTATCCTACTCTTCGTTGTCATCGTTCAGCATCGCTTCAAATTACAACGCGAAGACTTGGGAAACTTAACCTCGGATTCATTCATTACTACCTATTTCAGAGAAGGTTGCCAGAGCAAACCTATCGATGAACTAAGTGATCACACGAACCAACTACTTGGTGCATGGATAAAGGGTCTGTTTGTGACCGAAGGCATCAGTGACGAGCTCATGTCAACATGCAAACCGAAAGAGTTCCACTTGCTAGTCGCAACACTCTTTGACCAGAGTCTCAAGGCATGTCAAGCTAATGTACTAGCTCTCGAAACACTGCGTGGCGGCTTCGAGTACTTGCTTGAGCCGTTTCTATTACCTTCCCTCCTGGCTGGATTTACATGGTTTACGCACTGCTTGTGGGAAATAAATGACGAGTCTAAGAACATTGACACTGTTCTACCGGCCCTACAGGCCTTACTGAAACCTCCCTCAATGTCTCACGATTCCTCAACCATCCACAGCGCCGTCCTTTCTGTTGTTGCAAAGCCTTTAGCCGACTCCCTGAACCATGTACAGAAGCAATATGCCTCACGTCCTGACATCAACCCCCTCCTCGGTGTCCTCAGCCCTCACACTCAAGACCGCCAAGGCACAATTGCCCTCAACGAACTCACCTCATGGTCCACAACCCCAGGCGGCGGTCTCCTCGCTGCCCTCCGTAATACAATTCAATCCCTAATACTGTGGAGTGCCACATCGACCTCTTCAACCACAATGTCCCCACCAACCTACACCCAACGCCAAATCCTCGACACGCTACGAATCCTAGGCGCCCAATCAGTCCTCCACCTCCTCATCGATGAAGTCACCGCCAACGAGCAAACGAACTCAGACATGGCGCTCGATCTCATCGTCATCATGATCCTAACAGCTTCAACACCAAGCTTACAATCACCATCTATGAAACGCCAATTAACGCTCCGCGATGCACTACAGTCCGAATTTCTCGCCGTCGACGAGCTAGCGAGGACAGATGTTGCAAAAGCAAGCACGATCGTGCGGCTTCACAGACGCGTGAATGCATTGGCTGCAGCGAAGACCGCTTCGGGTGTTGCCAACGATGAGTTCATGGCTGGAGTAGTGCAGGGTACTGAGGTGATGGGGACGGCGGATGATATCGATGATGTACTGGGACAGGCAGGGGAGCAGATTGCTACGGCGCAGAGTTATTTGAGTGGGGAGAATGCTACGCTTCTGGGGCTTGCGTGATTTGATTGATTCAATCTTGACTTTAACTTTGATTTTGATTTGTGGTATGGAGTTGCTTCCTTTTTGCTTGGACGAGTCTCATGCGTCTCAGGGTAAAACTTTTATATCTATCTCGTATCTACAGAGAAACAGATGGGTCGGGCGTTTGAAGGCTGCACAGCTCTATCTAACAGATTTCTATCATATGTAAACGCCAATGCTATGCACACATCTCAACATAAGTTCATCCCAAAACTACCTCCTCTGCAGCATGCCCCTCATACTCTGCCTACTCTCCTGCACCGCCACCGCATCCATCAGCACCAGACTCGCCATCGCCTCCACTATCGGCACCGCTCTCGGCACCACGCACGGATCATGGCGACCCTTTGCCTCGAGCACCCCCTCCTTCCCACTAAAGTCCACCGTATTCTGCGCCTGCCCAATCGTAGCCGGCGGTTTAAACCCCACACGGAAATAAATATGTGCACCATTCGAGATCCCACCCTGCACGCCCCCAGAATTATTCGTCTTAGTCCTAAGTCTCGGTATTCTCGACGACGTAGTCCCGTTTGTTTGTTGTGCACCATTGACCTGCGCCGCTGAAGCCTCGACACCTGACTGTGATGGTTGTATAGGAATAGTAGAGATGAACGCGTCATTGTGTATCGAGCCTGGGATTTCGCAGCCGCCGAAGCCGGAGCCGATCTCGAAGGATTTCGTTGCCGGTATGCTGAGCATGGCGTGCGCGAGCTTGGCTTCGAGTTTGTCGAAGCAGGGTTCGCCTAGACCGACAGGGACGTTGCGAATGACGCACGTGACGGTACCGCCTATGCTATCTTTTCTGTCGCGGACCTCTTCGATATTTTTCTTCATGCGCGCGGAAGCTTCTTCATTGGGACAGCGGACGGGGAGATGGGCGTCGACGTCGGCGCGGGTGATTTTGTCGATCATGGAGAGGAAGACGGGGTTGGTGGAGGCGGAGGGGTGGAGAGTGGTGGGGGGGAAGAGATGTTCGCTGCCGACGGAGGAGACGAAGGCGACGATTTCGACGGAGTGGGCTAGGGAGAGGTATTTTTCTGCTATGGCTCCTGCTGCGACGCGGGCGATGGTTTCGCGAGCACTGCTGCGGCCGCCTCCACTGCTGGCTCGGACACCGTATTTTTCTTGATAGGTGTAGTCTGCATGACTTGGGCGAGGGTACATATCCATAGTGCTTCCTCCGTAATCTTTCGGTCTGTGGTCTTCATTCTTTACCATGAGTCCAATTGGTGTGCCTAGAGTGATTCCGAACTCCGTCCCAGACTGGATCATGACTCTGTCTTTTTCGTCGCGGGGAGTCGTGAGTGCGCTCTGGCCGGGTCGTCTTCGTGTGAGCTGGGGTTGTATGTCGGCTTCTGTGAGTTTCATTCCTGGTGGACAGCCATCGACGATACATCCCACGGAAGAGCAATGGCTCTCGCCGTAGCTGGATCGAGATATGGTCAGAATTGTCTTCAGGTTTGCGATTGGGTTAGAGACTTACGTTGTGACCCGGAATGCATGACCAAAAGTTGACATCTTAGTGAACTGTGAAAAGAGGAATACTTACCTACCCACCAAGGGAAAAACCGTGCTTACAGGTGTGAATACTCTCTAATCAAAACCTTCCAGTCAAGCATTAAAAAGATTAGGGTTAGGGTTTTCGTCATTGGCGGAATTGGGCCGCAGTTTGGCAGCGGACTTCGTATATTTTGTTTTCGTCTCCATTGCAATATTACAGTTTTTGCTGAGAGCAGATGCCTCTTCACCGTAATGTAGCTTCTTCTTCTTACCTAGCTCGATGGAAAGAGCTGGTTGGACTTTCGAAACACCAGATATACATTTCCCGCAGTCACAATCCTTTCCTAAATCTCTCAATCGAGCATTACCTACTACAGAATTCGTCACCTGATTCTACCGTCCTCTTTTTATATCGAAATGCACCTTGCATCGTGATAGGTAGGAATCAAAACCCATGGCTGGAAGTCAATTTCGAGGAAGTGCAAAGGCTGCGACGTCTTAAAGTGGCGCCCGGTGACACCGCTGCTGCTTCTGCACTGGCGAGCGAAAGATGGAAGGAGATATCCCTGGTAAGAAGACGATCTGGAGGTGGTGCCGTCGTTCATAACTTGGACAATGTCAATTTCAGCGTTATTTGTCCGCCGAAGGTTTTTACCAGGGATAAACACTCAGAAATAGTCACCCAGGCTATCAGAGAGATTAACCCAAGAGCTCGAGTCAACGAGCGACATGACATAGTCCTTGACCAGGGCAATCTGCTAGCAGAAGAGGACTGGCCAGATCCAATGGACATGCACCGATCAAAATTTGAGCCTGAAGGCGACAATGGCCCACCCTTGAAGGTTTCTGGATCTGCATACAAGCTGACGAGGCAGCGGGCGCTACATCACGGCACATGTCTACTCACATGTCGTGAGCTTCCTCGGATTTCTCAACTTTTGCATTCTCCTGCGAGACCCTTTATCCAGGCTCGAGGAGTAGAGAGCGTTCGCTCACCCGTCGGCAATATTAGCAATGACCTCACTAATGGAACATTTGTCCGGCAAACCTTTGAAAGGGAACTCATCAAAGCATTTGTAAATGCTCACGGAATCAAGAGCGAGGCATACTCCAACCTCGATAGTAGACATTGGACTTCCGAGAGTGAA
Source organism: Cladonia metacorallifera KoLRI002260 (assembly GCA_000482085.2). Classification (NCBI taxonomy): domain Eukaryota; kingdom Fungi; phylum Ascomycota; class Lecanoromycetes; order Lecanorales; family Cladoniaceae; genus Cladonia; species Cladonia metacorallifera. Next base: position 94,064 of record KI911130.1, read on the forward strand.
GACTTGATTACGAGATATGTGGACGAAGAATTATACCGCATTCAGGATATCCGTGAAGGCGAAACTGAACTAAGGGTTTGTCAACGCCAGAGGAAGAAGCAGGATGTGGCTAAATAGTAGCATCCGCAGTCAAAGGAATGGCTCTACAGACAAACACCACAATTCATCCTATCGAGCCATCCTACCGAAGAAGACCAAAGAGCAAGACCGCTCTCGATTGAAGGTCTCCCTCCATCGGTACGTAGAACATTTCCCGACCAAGACATATTTATAATACATCGACAGACTCATAAATGCATCCACTAACATTATCACATGAAAAGGCCCGAGTATACCTAAAAGCCAAGTCCGGCACCATTATCTCAACGCGCATTTCGACATCCAGACACGACCATGACGCTCAGGTTGAAGCTGACAGAATCGATGGAGAACTCAAGGATAGGAACATCCACGATATTAGAGACTTCTGGCCTACCTTGGAAAAAGGCTACAAAGAGTATAGCAAACCGTGGGGTATGATGAGACATACTGCGATATGGCTGAATACTATGCTCGGAAAACCAGGCTAAACTTGGCATAAGCACTGGGGTCATAGCAACTACCTACGATAGTATCAGAATGATACCCATTCAATACAATATACTATGAGCTATGGGATCCTTTTGATTGTAAAGTCTTATTGTACCATGAGCAAGTTTAGGGCTAAAACTTCGAAATTCACACAATATAGGTATGCTGATGGTCCCTACGACGCATATCTGTGTTAGAAGATGCGGACACCGTCAACACATCCCCAAATCCACTAACCAATTTGAGGTTTCTAGGACTTTGTCCATTGGACATCGGGTCTAATTCTCCTTGTACCTATGTCACTCTTGTCTTCCTCATCAGTACGTAATTCTCTGAAGCCGTGTAAACCTCGGGATGTTCGAAAATTGGTGTTGTTCGGAAATGCACTCACGTCGACATGACACATATCTTAAATGCAGTCAGAGCCGTCAGAATCATTCATTATTCATATCGTAGCTACCGCACTAAGTTTAGGTATCCAGGGGTATCGACGCAAAATTTCAGCCGTAAGATGATGTACCCTTGTACGTTCCTTCAAGGCGCCATCTCGTAAGTGTAACGCTGGCTTGTAACCCTCGTCTGCTGAGACCTGCAGCATTGATGGCCTTGGCAATTGAATAGTATACCACAATAACCCAGCAAAAAACATTCAACGATACAAAACGAGTATAGCACACGCCTATGCTTTGATCTTCCCCTTCCCATTCACCCTCTTCTCCTTCATCGCCTTCCCCTCCTCCACCCTCTTCGCCTTCCCCTTCTCTTCCCTCAATGCCTCCATCATCTGCTCCTTCAACTTCTCCGCAAGAACCCTCTGCTCCTCAAAATACTCCTCCTTGACCGTCTCCTCCCTCTCCTCCCTCTCAAGCAACTCCTCTACCGACAACAAATCCTCACTAATACTCTCAAACCAATCTTGCCAAGCATTATCACAAGTATTTCCTTTCAAAGCCTCATACTTCTCAGGGATAGTATATTTCCGTCCTTCCGCGGTCCGGGAGAACTCAGCAATCTTGTAGTCCAGCCGCAGGATAAGGTACTGTGTAGAGAGGAGATCGTGTCTAGCAAACTCGTACTCGCGAAAATGGGTCATTACATAGACATGCTCCTTGCCGAACTCCCAGGCTTCCGGACCGGCGCGCCACCAGACCTTTAGTAATTCTCGTAAGAAGTAGACCATGTATACGAGTTCGAATTGGAGGTTTTGGAGCTCTGCTTTTAAGAACACCAACTCAAGGAAATGTTGACGAATACGTCTTGGCAGATTGGGGGAAACACAAGGGTACTGCTGGACCAAAGTCTCCCAAGAGAGTGGTACCAGCGACTGTGCCATCCTTCCCAGCACACCATTGCATTTTCTAGCGGCTGCGCCAAAGGCAGAGAAACCGTCTTTGATGCAAGAGAGCGATCTGGCTGCTGGAATGGACTTCTTGCCATATTTCTCCACTCTGGCTTTTCTATCCAGTACGGAGCGATGAGTGGTCTTAAATGTTGCGAAATGCTGCGGGTCATTGAACATGTCGACGATTTCCAATACCGACTCCTGCGGGGGGCCATATGTCCCAAGAGGCTTTGATTCTCGCATTGATTCTCGCATCTTGAAGAGAGACCTTTCTGGCGGTTCCCATCTCTTGTCCGCGTTGAAGGTCTGCAAGTCATCGACGAAGTGTGCCACTGTGGTGAGTATGACAACATTGAGCTTCTCGGTTTTCTCAATCCGTATCATCTGTTCTGCTTCGGAAAGATGCTTCTGCTCACGCAGCTGCTTCAAAGTTGTCTGGCACTCCGCCACCGTGTTATCGAGAAGTTCGAGATAGGTGTCGTTCTCTGTTTCCTCGAGGTAGTCTTCGACGTACTTTAGCTCTCCTAGATCAAATGTCTTTGGTGCCGGAGCTACATATGTTTCAGGACTTATATCCGCTGCGTGCCTGACAGCAATGGCAAGGCTTGGTGCGATTGTGGAGGAATCCGGCCCCAATCCCCGCAAACGATCCGCAAAGCGCTCTGGTGGACCACCCAGCGCCTTCTTGAAGTCTTCAACAGTCATGTAGGTTGGGGAAGAGGGAGCGTAATCCTCGAATTCTTCAGTATCCTTGGCAATCTCATCTTCCAGAGGGTTTTCCTTGCTATGATGAACATAACGGCCAAAACGACTCAGAAGGCCCTCAGCAACAGCTTTGTCCGTAGTCTTGTGAAGTGCACGCCGTTTTGGCCCTCTCCCTCCTCGAGTCATCATGATACTGTGAATGATACAACAAATTGCTTTGGTGGTGAACGGATGTGTTCTTCTGAAAGTGCAAGGAAATAAAACAATCAAGGTGATGCTGAAGTGAACGGTAAGGTATAAATCAGAAGGAGGTTCGACAACACAGGAGCTTGTTTGTTGATTGTTGCCACCTGCATCGCTCCACGATGACACTTCCGAATAACCACCGGCCCCGCACTGAAAATCGACGAAGATAGGAAAGAGCAACTTCCCCCCAACAAACGACTATACGTCCAGGGCGTCCCAATGGTCATTGATTTGCTCGGGTCTCCGACAAAAATGCTACAAAAGAAGTGCTCCATCCAAGGTATAGGGAGATTTTCATTGGGTATATATTCAATCACAAACAACCATCATATGCAGAGTCCCGATTGTAGCATCATGCACCACCCCACCCAGCTTTCAAGCCAGCACCTCCCAATTCCAGCGCCTCAATCTCCTCCTGTGTCCAAGGCATTCGCCCAAATCTTGCCGGTAGCTCACTCCTATCCCAGACCTCACCCTTCGCAGGATCCACACCACCTAATTCATGTCCCGAATGCCCGCCAATGCCCCCATACGCATGTGAGCTCGGCGGAGCAGAGGATGCTGAGGCAGTTTCTGCAGAGGGTCGACTTTGGCCGCCTAGAGGACCATGCTGTTGCACTCTGCTGCGGTAGGATATGAAGCTGTCTGGGAGGGTTTGATCGGGCGAGGCGGGATGTGGATGTGCTTCGTCTGCTGGAGCGGCTGGTGTGATGGTCTCTAGGGACCTGTTTAGCGATGTCTATGGAGGGAATATGGGCGCATACTCGGTGGCACACGCTTGCCTAAAAATTTGATCATGGGCACGCGGTGTTGAGCCTCACGGAAGAGTAGCCGGGTCGGAAACATGGTAGGCAGAAGTATGTGAGGATGTGGGCGAAGTAGAGGTATCGGAGGACTCAATTGGTCCTGGGATTATGTTTCCCGATCATTGAAGGCTTTAGACGGATGCTGAAGAGGGTAGCTCCAATATCTGGTCGTTGTTCAAGCTCCAACGTTCATCAACTACGGACAGGACAAACACCAATGAATGGTTAACTCCGAAACCGTCACTAACATGAACCACTTGAGTATATATCTTTCGGTACGAGTATGGAGAGCAAACCCTTAGGTCTATTAGGGAATATCCAACACATTCACATTGTCATATTGCATACAGGTGGGGAATTTGGTCATGGTTTAAAGATTCTGCAGATTGAATAACTACAGTTTTTATTCTATCTACGTTCACCTTTCCCATGCTTCAAAGTCTTCGACTCGTCTGTCAAACACTTCTTCTTCGTTCGTAAAGAGTGTCTCTAATACAATAGTCACGGTTGTCCCCATAGTAATGCCGAGCACGAGTCAGGTGCCTCTTTGAACGAAAGTACCTATACTCAGGTTGCGACTCCTCCCATAATATATAAACAAAAAGGTTTCATATGTCTTCGTATAGTGTACAAATAATGCAGCCTATGCTGACAAGGCCCATCTTGACGGTGCCACCTTGACCCTGTTTATAGTAACAATTCCAGTGCCCGCAACGCCGTGGGAAATGCGTTCGATACTCAGTGTCCCGTCATGATAATCATCAATGCAACAAGTCGTCACTTGCATGTAGCTTGTATACTGAATGCTATTTCTCATTTAACCAGAGCTCTCATCCATAATATTGACACTAAAGTTTGACTCTGCTAGAGCCTTGTCCTTACGCTCTTTCTTGAAAGCTTGGATACGGCAGAAGAGGTCGGTATCTTATAAGATCATTAGCAAGGCTAAACAGATCAAACGAGTGAACTAATGGCTCGGTACTCACCGGGAATAACATCTTCGATCTTCAGAGGTGAGCGGTTGAACGGGTCGGTGGGATCACTAAGGAGATGGGAGCGAATGGTGGAACGATCAATGGAAGTCTTGGACGTGGGAAGAATGACAGGGTCTTCCATCAATGTGTACATTAAAGGATCTGGTAATTGTTAGCAAAGCTGAAAAATATTAACCACAAAGCACACATACCTAGAAATTCGTCTGGAATCTCGCCCAAGTTCTGTTCGGCCTGGTCATCGGCTGCTTTGGCCTCCTTGAACTTCTCGCCTAATTTGGTCCATGCCGCAAGGTCTTCTGGACCCTTTAGGGCGAGTTTGGAAAGAATTCTGGTAGCGGCCTCAAAATTGTCTGGCTTGTAAGATCGACCGTCCCTTGCAACTGCAAATACAAAGTTCTCCTGGGCTTGCAGGTTCAAATAGACATCCACGATCTCCGAAAGCAGCATCTTAGGTTGAAAGCCGTATTCGTGGGCGTTTTCGACTTTCAGATCCCTGCTCTTAGGTCCGACCAGGGCATCGAGATTGTAGTCCAACATATCAGCCAGGCGCTGCACGATTTCGGGCATAGTGAACGAGTCCGCCAGAGCCTCAGTGAAAAGTTTCAGCATAGCCACAGTCTCATTCGTGAGCTGCATGTAAGATTTGGCCTTCCCTTGAGCTGCTGAAAGCGCTTCTTCTTTCTCGGTGCGGTCGTTCTGCTCTATGGATGGGCCCGATACCCGCAGTTCTTGTTGCAGCTTGTGAATTTGTGCAAACGCAGATAAAGACTCATCTAGTACAAAGGTAACATCATTGAGTAGCAGATTGACGAAACGTACGAAGAAGTCAAGGTTGACTTTCGATTCTTGCGCAAGGTGCTTCCGGTAGATTTCGTTATCCCAGATGCACTTGATGATCTGGAAGATCTCGTATCGAATGTTGAACTTATCATAGAATTGTGTATGTGCGCCTGTGTTCTCTACCTCAATGTAAAACTTAATCAAGGCGTGTAGAAGATGATCCGTTGCAAAAGGCAGTGAGTTGAGTAGATCCCCAAGAATACCCCTTGACCGGTTGTACACAGGCCAGATACCATGGAACATGATGGTAACCAAGCCCGATTTGAGGTATGGATTTCTGATATATTCCGAGCTCCGAAGGAACGTTATACAGAGCATGACTAGCTCATCACTTTGCGTTGAAGTGATGATCTGGGGCATGTTTCTCATTATGAACTTAAAATTGCCGACGACATCCTCCAGGAAGTATTCTGGCAAGCACTTGAACACCTCTGGCTGCTCTTGGGGTAACGGGAGTTGAAGAGGTACCTTGGGAAAGTTGTGCTCCGGGGATACGAGCCGCAGCAGCCATACCACTACGTAACGCATGAATTGCATAGAGCGGGCCTGCGTCAACTCATCGAGTAAGACGCCTTCGATCGAGTACTTGTAGCACGTGCCTGTGTCAAAACGATCTTTGTATTTCTTGATCGCTTCATCGAACAATCTCAACCGAACTGGATCGTTGACCCATTTATGCCTATCGAGCTCGATCTCTTCGATATGCTTCTTCATTCGCTTCAGCTCTTTTTCAAGCGTGCTAAGCGATGAATTTGCCGCTTCAGTCCCATAATGATGAGCTGCTAATGTGAGAAAGAATACTTCCGAAATGAAGTTTGATTTCCCCCCTGCAGGCTTGTTGTAAAAAGCATCGGAGGCTTGTTGATCAGCATTAAGCTTGGTCTCGTCTTTGATGTCTATCCTAGGCGAACGACGCAAGTATTCAACTTCAATGCGGTCGATCTTGGAAAAGGAAGCATCCATGAATGGCTCACACAGTTGGTCTAAGCATACAGTGACATTGATCATGAAGCCATCTGTTGATACCTGCGTTTGATCCACTTGCAGCGCGCGACGCTTGTGGTTGGAATTAACACATAATGCAAACCAGTCAAGCGTACGATTCCGAGACTCCTGGCCCGCCTTGATAAAGTGATTGACTATGTCCAAAAGGTCATTCTGATGCGTCTTGAGGGCCATTCGAAGCGCTTTTTGAGAATTTAATATGAATGACTTGTCTAGTGTACTCGGACTTGAAAAGTAATTCGTTGTGACCTCCTTTTGCAGCGGAGAGATCGCAAAGAAAGGGCCCAATACTGTATTGGTCTCAATTGCTGCAGCCTCGACGCCAGGTGGTAGAAATTTCTCAGATTGAGCGATCGCATCAATCATGGGAGAGTATTGGACTAATCGCCGCAAAGCCTGCAAAAAAATCAGCCCCGTCATTTGGTCTCTGCACCTCTAGTTGTTTCTTACCATGACATAGGGCCTGTAGTCATCGTTCATAGTCATCTTCGAGACTCTCTGGCTCATATATTCCGCGGCTTCAGCCACAACAGGTGGGAGGGTCTCGTCCTCCTTGCATCGCGCAACTAGTTGATCAAGGAACTCAGGATCCAGGAACCTCTCATCTTCGGGGTCATCAACCATAAGATAGGTGGCGAAAGTACTCCCACTAGGGCTGTCAATTCTGTTCTGAATTCAGCATGATTCAACGCCTTAGGTAGAGCTCTACTGACCCAAACATTTCAGGCATAGTGATAGCAAAGACGCAATAGCTCATGCACAATCTCCTAGCTTCTTTGATCACAATGACCTTGGGGTCCATTTCGCCCAACTTCCTCAGAGTCTTATACTGCCTTGAGATGCGCCTCCAGCACCCAAGTAGGTAGTCTAAAGGTGCCGTATCCTTCACCAAGTTTGATGCAGCTTCGAGAATGGCCTGATCAAGCAGACCCGTATTCAAATGAAGTGGCTCATGCTGTTCTTCAAGTTCGTTACGTGTAGCCTCTAGGTAGTGTATTTGATTACCGTGGCCATCAATACGGTGATCTGACTCCAGGGAAAATCTAAATACATTTCCAAGTATTCTATCTTCCCACTGCTCGGGAGTTTCACCGGCCCTTGAACTTGACCGGCCACTGGATGAACGAGGTCTATCTCGCTTCAGGGGTGTCAAAGGTCTTCCAACTGGCGGGGTCACATTGGCCCGTATCGGCTCCCCGTTTTCTTTCTGGATGCCAAGCTGCGAAAATGGATTCTGTTGGGGATTGGAAGCACTAGAGAAGGAGGAGATGTTGATCTTCGGTTTGGATTCACCCTGTTCTTTTGGCGGAGCAGGTGTGCCGTCTAAGTCGGACATGGGGACATCTGGTTTGTCTGCTTGTGGTCCTGAAGCGCCTCTAGCCATTCCATCTTGCTTGCCTGCATCTTGGACTGCCTGCGATGCTGCTGGGCCATCGTTGCTTCCTTCTCCACTTGGATTTGGCCGTGGAGCAGCTTGCCCTCCTAGCTTTGCCAGACGTTTATTGCGGATCTGATAACGTTTAGCTATTGATTTATTGCACTATACCAACCAGCTTACTTTGTCCGCATCTGATATCGTGTCTGACATGGTGTTCAGCTATCAGCTGCGTGCAGTTAGGACCAGAAGCTGATGCGGCGATCGGGGCAAATAACAATGGAAGACCATCGAAACCAGACGACCCTGTTTAGTGAGCCGTCTTAGCATCATCCCGGGCGGAAGGTGCCCGCGAGATTCAGCTTCGGGGACACGTTAATGCGGCCCGAGCGTAGCTTCTGCAGCCAGGCGCACCCTAAATGGCGCCGGAAGACCCCATGCTCTGGACCCTGGGAGGAGCTTCAATAATTACTTCTAGCGATCCACCGCTATATCTCAACCTCAGAAGAAAGCTTCGACTGATTCACCATTTAAAGCAGATCTGACAATGTCTCAAGTGTGGATTGAGAGATCCGGTGAAGCACTTCTATGGTTTTAATGTACAATTAACTCAGAAGATCATTGACCTCAATCTCGACGATGCGAACAACGCCTCGTTGTGAACGAACGCCCATTAACTCCACGCCGTAACCCGTACCATCATGAACGGAATGCAGCCAGAAAAGCTCAGTAGCTCGTCCTTGCAAATCCATACGAGTCCAACTGTTTACAGCTCCTCATCTCGAAATTCCTTGCTTCCCTCATTTTGTCCACATCTTGGAAGAACCAACCCTGAGCATCTTCCATCATGCGATTTCTTTGCCGTGTTTCTATTTGGCACTCGTATTGTAGTTGCGTGATATACTGCGTCTCGGCTTTTCTGTCCAACTCGTTTAACTTTCGTGGACCGTAGTCCTCGACATCTCGTGGGTTTAGATAGTAGTCGACATTCAGACGTTGGGAGGTCTTGTGTATGGTATTTGGTGGACCGGGCTGGAAGTGTATTGAGGGTCCAGTTGGTATTGAGGAAGAGAATAGAGAAGATAGGAGTGGAAGGATGACTAGGATGAGGAGTGGTAACAGGTTCGATAGAGCACCCATAGTACTCTGCGGTCGTTCTTCTGCATTGCCGTTGGCTTCCCTTGGCCTCCTCCTCGGTCGACCACCACCAAATTGATGTACTCTGAAGCCTGGACCACCGCCAAGGTTGAATACGAATTGAGGACCTGCATCGAACATTCCTCCTCCGCCTCCTGTCTGGTTAGCAATCTGGTGGTCTTTGATCTCTATCTCAAGGACCTACCGAAAGGTCCACCCATACCACCACCACCGAAAAATCTATTAAACAATTCCTCCGGCGATATCTCGTCATTGAACATAGGTCCTCCTCCTGCAGGCGATCTCGCAAACCCACTGAACGGTGAAGCCGTAGAAGCTGATCCTGGTCCAAATCGATTATCCGGGTCCCCACCAAACCGATCATACTTCTCCTTTTTTTCTGGATCGGATAGAACTTGGAATGCTCTTGAGACCACTGCCAACCACGATAACTATCAGCCCATGCCGCTCACGGCCAATCATAATGCCTATCCACCAAGACTGGGAGCAACTCACTCTTAAAAGCCTCATCTGCACCATCATAACCATTCTTATCCGGATGCGTAAGCAAACTCAACTTTCTATACGCCTTTTTAATCTCGGAATCCGTCACCGTCTTCTCGAGCCCCAAGATCTCGTAAAAGGCCGTCGCGGCGCATTTCCGTACCCTTATCACCGCGGTCTTCTGCTCGATTGTGTATTTTCGATCTTGGTTCCCTTGATTATGGTCCCGGCTCTTTGCTGTGCTGCCATTTGGAGTTGCGTCGGCCCCGGAGGCTGTTGCGGCGGGCATGGCTTATAGTTTGTTCTTGGAGGATTAGGCGGGTGACGAGACGGGAAGGGAAGGTAGCCTTCTCGAGCGAGAAGATTTCCTAAGAGCAGTGCAGTATATGTTGGGTAATAGCTTGGATTGTTGTGTTAGCTCATACTGAGAGTAGAGAAAGGAGTTTCGCTACGAGAGTTGTCGTGTGTTTAGAACCCAGTCTTGAATCGTGGTATCAAAAACCCGCGCTTGACGCTAGCGGAAAGCTCCAGTTGCCGACTCCATGACGAGCTCCAACATGAAGCTTGAATCGCAAGCTCTGCGAGTTGTTTACAGGTCGGAACAAAGCAGCAGACATCGAGACCATTATAATCCTATTACACTTTTCTGCGACACTCAATTTTCCCTTGTTATCCTTTGCACCTCCAAACCCTACTCACACGACTCCAACGCAACCGATGGCAGACAAAACTACCGAAGAAAAGGTCAAAAAATCAGCCATACAGTACGCGAAAGATTGGGGAGGCATGTCACCATTTCTCCTTCCTGAAACGTTCCACCGCTCCACCACAAGCCTCCCTCTACAAACCCTCCTCTACAATCTCGTCTGCCACGAATTAAACTAACCCACCCCCCAGAAAACCCCATCCCCCCCACCCTCCTCGCCACCCTAATAACCGCCCAATCCCTCCGCCCCCCCCAATACCTCCCCCTCCTCTTCCCCCCCGTCCTCCTCTTCTCCACCTACCTAAACCTGTACAGCTACAAAACCGACGCCGCCGGAATCACAGCCGCCTGGTCTGGGTTATACCTCCTTTTAGCGCGGCGGCGGAAACAGAGTCTTGGGAAGAAGTTTGGGGTGAGGGGCGTGGTTAGGGGGGCGACGATGGGGGTTTGTGGGGTTAATTTGATGGGTGGGGGGGTGGTTTATTTGATGGGGAAGAGGGGGAAGGAGGGGGAGGGGGAGGGGGTGTAGTGAGGGGAGGGGAGAGGACTGTATATATGGGAGGATTATGGTATGGTGTTCTTGGTACTAGTTCAATGGTGATTATAGCGACTGTAAGAGACGTTGCGCTGGCATCGCGTTGGTGCCCTCAGGGATGTAGGGGCTGGGGTTGAATGTGATTACACTCAGTGGAGTAACGCATGTGAGAGCCTAGGCTTATAGAACTAGGTTCTTGTGGCACTGGTGCGTGCACTGAGAGCATACATCGTCGTGAGGGACTGACGAGAGCAAAATCAACGGACCCAGAACAGGGATTGGAATGTAAGCATATAGACTTTGGGAAAAAGATTAGACAATGAAGGATTCGGGAGTGCAACAGAGTTTTGTTGAAAAATACTATTATTATTGCTGTTAAATGACATACCGAACATGTGTAGCAGTGCAAAGCGTATAAAATGCCACCATGCGGACCGTTCAGGAAATAGAAAAACCTCAATCGTAATATGCCCGGGGAATCAAGTCGTGTAAAGAGAGGTGAAGCGTGAGATCCAGGTCATTGAATAGTTGAGTCCCAGACTCAAGAAAGGATAGGCGCAAGAGACGAGCATACGCCTCCCCTGATGATGAGATCGGCCGCAGTCGCATTCTAAAAGTAGAAAACAGGATGTAATATTGCTCCCCCCATCACCATCAATCAATCTTCGCCCCCACCTTACAATCCCCAAGGCTCCAACTACGATGTCGATATCCATACTATAGGCCACCCCCCAAGTCTATGATCATAGTAGCTTACAGGATCAAGCATCCCCTCTTCTTGCCATCGTGGCCGTGTTTCCCTCCTTTCTTGGATAGCAATGCGGCACGTGTCGCGTGCTCGAACACTTCTCTAACACCTTCGTTGGTTTTTGCTGAACATTCGAGGTAATGTCTTGCGCCGATCTTCTTCTTGACTTCCTCGCCCTGGTAATAAGCATGTCAGCTGATTATTCGCTGCTATGGTGGAGGCGTAAGATTGCATTGAAGCGGCGCATTCGGCCTCGTGCATTGTTGCGAAAAATTGTCATGTAACCTTGATTCACAATCTCTGAGGGCCTTACCTGCTCGGGAGTCACAGGCTTCTGTGATGTCTTGTGTAGTTCTTCGATAGTTTTCTGGTCATATCGGAGATCTTTCTTACACCCAACGAGGATGATAGGGAGGCCTTGGCAGAAATGAAGGACTTCAGAGATCCACTATGATAAGCAAGTATATTAGTATCATGTCCTTAATGAATGCTTCAGGCCTTTCGATAGGGTTTTGCCCAACATCCGACATACCTTCTCCTGCACGTTATCAAGGGAATCGGGTGAGTCGACAGCGAAGCAGATAAGGATGACGTGGGAATCTGGGTATGAGAGAGGACGGAGACGATCGTAATCTTCTTGACCCGCCGTATCCCATAGAGCTAATTCAACATGCTTTCCATCGACCTCCACATCGGCCACATAATTCTCGAAAACGGTTGGGACGTAGACCTGTGCGACGCTAATGTCAGAACCATCACAAAAAGCAATATTCGTGTAGTCTCCAAAGATGCAATGAGCTCAGCAGGTGCCTAGATAAGCTCTGGCAAGCGTATGCTGTTGTATGTAGAGGTTGGGGTAAAGGAGGGATGCTGACCTCTGGGAAGGTACCCTTCGAAAAGACGCTGTTGAAAAAGTCAGCGACTAAGAATCACTGCGATAGGATACCAATGCACCCAGAGCGCAAGGCATGAAAGCTTACATTAAGAGGCAGGTCTTGCCGCAGGCACCGTCGCCAACGATGACGAGTTTGCGTCGAATTTCAGCCATACTGTGTCGGAGAAAAAGCACACGTCAGCGAGCCTGTGGTGGGCCTTTGAGGGCAGGCAGTAGAGTGATAGATGCTACTGCGACGGAACACAGGTATGTATATAAGGCGAGAGTGATCAGGTGAGCGTGGATGGTGGTGGTGAAGAGAAGGTTGTGAAAAGGCTTCTGGCTTGGTGGAGGGGACAGACCTATTCTAGAACACCGGCTTGGTGCTTGCGGAAGATAGAGGAGATCTCCACTCTATCAGTGCAAGTAGGTAGCACGGATAGGTAAGAAGAATGAAGTGCTCGTGTGATGTTGATGTGGGCGACGTTGAGGTGAGTTTAAGGCAAGGCGGTTATCTTTGAGTGGTTGAAGGAACCTTGTGATTGGATTTGTTGGCTTGGGGTGGCTGCGACCTGCCTAGGCAACGCTCCGGGCAAGGCTATGGAAGCCCCGGTTAACCATACCATTCAGGTGGCTAGGAAAGGAGTTCGATCTTACCACTCCTGTCCAGATGGCCCGGTAAATATTATTACTCTGGAGGAGTCGCACGTCGTCGTATTTCCCCTGAATCGGATTGGGCATTGGGCACTCCTTAGAGTCCTTGTCCAGCTGAAGAGGCTTCTCTTGGCATCAAAATCCGGTTCTGGCCTCCCGGTAGTAGGCTCGGCCGATAAACGATGTAGCGCCCTTTATCTATGATAGATCTATGTGCCTAAGGGAAGGTAAGGAAGTAGATGTCATCTACTCATAGCACCTGCTGCACTTCTAAAATATCAACTTCAGCTGTTGCATCCTCTGCCTGGATGCCCAAGATGCATGAAATTAGTCTGCCTGCAATCCCGTTGAATTCCGGCCATAGACAACGAAGACTACTGCAGTATTTGTACTCCTTCAATACACCGAAATCGATATTGTAATACTTGCAAGAATTCGCAGGTCACTTGTATGAGATTGGTAGATGATGAGACAGGCTGACTGAACTACAGATCGTTGCATAGGAACATGACCCGACATTGACATCGAACAGCTTCTTTAACACAGTAATCATTCAATTAGCCATGAGACAAAGCGAATTAAGTATCTACCTAGGTCCTAGATAACAAGTGCTCGCTCCTTAAAAGTTACATGGAGGAAAGAAAGTCTATGGGAACCCTACGAGTACTCGTAGGGTAGAGAATACAGCATCATAAGCCAACCTCCATGCCAACGCCAATGCTGTGCTTCTTCCCCTAGCTAGCTTGCATAAGATGGAAAACTTCCGATAAACCAACAGCAATGGTATAATTCATTCCAGTGATGAGCGCTGACATTGTAGAAAATCCCTTGTCTCATATTCTTCGTGGTATTGCCCCTTTACCTTCCCTCGTAATCACTTGCCCAATCTCGATTATTCATATCGGCCTCCCAAGTATTACCAGTTGCATATGCGGTCCCTGGACCGCTCACATATCCGCCATCATCAGGCTCCTCGTAGTATTCGCCACCACTACTGGCATCGAAACTACTCCGTCCACTTATCTCTTCATCTCCACCTTGACCAAGTTGATCCCATTGCAATTGTTGGAGAGCGGGATATTGTAAGAGCAATGCAGCAGGCAAAGTGAAGCCTCCATTCTGCATATTGCTAGCCATTGGCGGCTGGGGTTGCATACCGCCAGCTTGCATGCTCTGGTTCATCATTTGCTCGTCATACTGACGCTGGCGCTCCATAGCTTCTTCATCCAGTAACGGCTTAATACAGACCCTGCCAGCCTCGCTTCGGAAATGCCTGCCAAGTGCGTCTGCACGGGCGAACCGTCTGCCGCAGCCCCAGCTACCTCCAGTGCCGAGCTCGCCTCGGCAGACAAACTTCTTTTCTCCACTGTGTAATCCTTCATGTCGCTTGCGATCATGTTGACGAGCGAATGCTTTGCCGCAAACCGTGCAGACAAAAGGACGCTCATCGGTATGTGTACGAAGATGAGAACGAAGATTATAGGCACGGGTGAACTTTTTCGGGCATAAAGTACACTGAAATGTGGCGGGGTGCTTCTGGACACGCTTTTCGTTGCCATTAGCTGGAGGTCGGTTAGGGTCGGCTAATTCAAGGATATAATCGCGGTTCGGTATTGAGTTGGTGGAAGAACGACGAGAAGGCGTTCCTCGTGCTGGAGATGAATCACGTGAGATATTAGGGGAGAATGCAGGACCGTAACCAGGCGAGAGAGAACGACGCCGGTCGACGGACGAGTCGTTTGAGCCCAAGGTGGCGGCATTCGATGATGGAGTTACTGGGCGGGAGATGTAGGTATCTGATTTTGCACGGATGCGTCCACCCTTCCGGCCTGAGATGTATGTTAGCATATGAGATAACTTTTAACAAGGAGAATCTCACCTCTGCTGTCAGGAGGACTTAAAGCATTGAAATCATTTTCAGGCCTCGCTGGAACGTCAAAGCTGGATTGCTGTGGGTTGGGAGCCAATTGTACGTTGATCTCGGGTGGTGCCATCTGAGTCGCTTGACCCATGTCATTGGAGCCGAGTCGTTCTTCAGGCTGAAAAGGAGGAAAGGATTCTGATGGGTATGACTCAGACGTGTAAATCTGGGATCCTGGTGCCCCATTGAAGTTGCTATTGGGGTTCTGTAGAGGCATAAAGCTGGTGTCCTGTGCAAGGCCTAGCCCATCTTGAGGAGACATGCGTGGGGACACGAAAGGGCTATGCCTTGGACTAGGACCTTGGTGGCGAGCATCCGAGATGCTGAAATGCTCAATGCCCAGACCATTCTCGAAGACCTGAGGATCTTGCTGCGCATTCAATAAGGGCGAAGGGTTTGGTTCGAAAGCCTCAAAGCTGTCTTGTTGGGTCAAGAAAGGAGAAGGAGCTGCTGAAGAAGATACATCAGAATGCGCATCCGAATGCGCTCTGCGATGGGTCTGGAACTGCATCCCTTGCCAATCTTGTTGCGGACCATTGTTATAAGCCGCAGAGGGATCTAGAGAAGCAGAAGCATTTCGCGAATGACTAGGAGACCATTGATGGCCTTGATTGGCAATTGGAGACGTTGGACCTGAGGAGTGTCTCGAAGGCGGCATGAGGTTTGGTGGAGTCGGAGCCATGTTCTGCGGCGACGACATATCACTCATGAGATCTGCAGGGTTGATGTGTCCTTGTTGCTGATCGTCTGATTCTAGTTGAGGTTCTAGAAAATCAAAGCTCTGACCCTGCTTCCCAATAAAGTCCTGCTGCTGGGCGTATGCTTCGTAATTAGGATTAAGGCTAAGACCTTCCTGCTGAAATGGTTGATTTGCTTGATGACCGTTCATAGGCGAGGTCTCTTGCTGAAAGGTAGGATCTAGACCATTCTGTTGGAATGGATGCGCGAAGCCGGTATCGTTGAAGTCGTTGCTGGGGAGTACGTGCTGCTGGAATGATTGCTGCTGCGCCGAGCCGTTGAGGTACGAATTAGAGAGATTGTATTGTATGCTTGACTCAGCAGTTGGTGATATGTTGGTATTAAAGGGTTGTGAAAAGTTCGCAGAGACTGGCAGATCAGTGGGAGAAGCTTGATTGTGGAAATTTTGAGGCGAAGGCGATTGACTTATACGCCGATTGGGTTGGGTTCCGGCGGAGGAAGACCTCCCACGATGGCCTTCCATCGTGTTTGAAGATATGCTCGAGCGATGCTCTAGGTGGGCTGAGGCACTCGATTGAGACAGTTCGCTGGGTATACAATGGCTGTGGACGAAGCCCCGAAACAGCGTGGGGCACTCCGGGGATCTGTACCAATCTTCGATCACAATATCGTCTTTGAAGGAGGCTATGCACCAGTAGTTGAAGTAAAGTCTCCTAGGTAATGAAGTCACTGCTTAGCAATGCCCCTTTCACCACGACTGCTGAGAGCGGTGGCGGGTGCTGAGGATCGGCGTCTGTTTCAAGTTGCGTTGCGGATGGTGTTTCAAAGGGAGTCAGCCCTTGGGGTACAGCACGCCAAGTTCTAGCTCGATGCGAGTACTTATGGGCTCAATTGAGCGTATCGGCTGGAATTCAAGCTCGAGCTTCGGCGGGTCCGAGCCTTCTTTTAACTGCCTCTCAAAGAGACTTGAGCGTAGCCTCGTAGATCTTATGATGTGATAAGGTATATGGAATTGATATTTGTCCTTCGTGATACGCGCACGGCAGATTGCGGGCAGTGAAAGTCCTCCCCGGGTTTAGTATATGTAGAGCGAAGGACTTGGTGCGATGATGTGAAGGTGCGCTTTAGTTCACGTAGAGTCCTAGTCATGACCACCAATGAGTTAGCTTCTGTGTTCGCAAAGGGGAAATAGGGAGATGAGTCTAAGCCTTGAGGCTGCGCAAAGTAGTATGACATATTTGAGGACAGAGTCCGCCATACCTGTTCTCCTGTAAGGCTCGGGGTGTGATTGGGAGTAGGATGTGGGTAGGTCTTGCGCCAGTGTTGATCGATAGTGGAGAGGTATGCGCTTGTGATGGAAGCCGTCAGATGCAGAGTGGCTCTTATGTTGGCCGTCAGAGTTTTGATGTCAAGTCATCAAGTATGCAGTATGCCCAAGATAGAACATCTGGCGGTTGGGGACACAAAGTACAGGAGAGATCTGGAGGTGAGTGGTCGCGGCGCCTACAGTTGCAGCCCTAAAACGGTCGAAGGATGAGCATCCTTGCTAGCTTGAAGGAGGCGAAGCGGAGGATAGATAGCGGACGGTATTCGATCACCGAACACCCTCACCAGCATCATCTTACCTGCTTGTGCGGCAGAAGCTTCATGGAATCCAGCTAGACGTCCTTCGCTGACTACAGTCTTTTTTGGGGGGACTAAAACGACTCAGCCTCCTCTAGAATCACTTCAACGATTCGTTTCATCATTCTATCACTGAAGTGCTGCGGCCTTGCACAGCCCCATTATCGCTTTGTAACTTCGTTATGAGGCAGACTTCTCCTTTTCTTGTCCGCACGATCGTGAAATGAGGTTGAGCTGGTATGATCAGGACTTTGACACGAATGTCATTATGTGAGGCATTTGTATACCACGACTGATCTGCACCTAAATCACGCTCGCTAGTATCGCTGAAAAAAGATCCTTCCCATATAGTCAATCAGCCCTTTCCTATGTAATAGTCGATTGAATCAAAGGCTTGCTTTGAATCGCTGCACAGTACGCCTTAATCGCAATAATGCCTTATTCGTCTCCGTTTCCTTTTCGCTTCTCATGGTCATCGCCTTCTTCGCCAGCGTCCTTCATTTCCGTGCTCAGAATGGATTCGCTGTCCCCATCCGGGCCATTGTTGACTACTCGAAGCTTCTCCTTTGGCACTGTAAACATCACTTGCACTACCCTTCTCTCTACTGCGGACTCGACGTCCCATTCTTCGTCGTTTGTGCCCTGGTCGATTGCCCTGTTCTCTTCTCTCTTTGCTTCTGGACCTTCAACATTCCAGTCTTTTGCACCTTGTCTTTTTTGCCAAAGCATCGCACCTGTGCTTGCTGCTCGTCTCGGTATCCCACCTTCGGTATAATTGCTTTTTATGGGTGACGATGAAGCGCTAGCATTGTTTTCAGGAGATGGCGAAGCACTTCGTTCTGCGCCTGTCAATACACGCCGTACGCTGCCCATCCACCCTCTCGTTCGGCCATGGCTCCTTGTTGGCGATGGTTCACCAGAGTCTGGGAGTCGGCCAAGTAAGGCCTCGCCCTCAGCCTGCATTTGAGAGAAAGATGTCTCAGCAGTTGCAAAAGTATCAGGAGTAGCGGCACGCCGCTGAGCTGGGAAAAGGCTCAGAGACTGGGATCGACGATGATCCGGATTGATTCGCTGCCCTGTGTTTTGTTGATGAATGGTCGGAGTCGTGTCATTTGTTGAGCGAAATGGGGTGGAGCTGAACAGGGCTGCTGAACGCTGGGATATGCTTCTGCTGATACCGCCAGCAGAATACTGATTAGAGTGACCAGACAGGCCTGACCTCGCTGACTGATCACTGAGCGTTGACGAAGTCCGATCGTTCTTGTCAGGCGAGAGTCGACCCGCATTCTGATGCATAATTGCCTCCGCTGCTGCCCAGTCATTGACCCAACTTCGGATCTCGAGCTCTCTGTCCTGAGGAGACTGTGGGGATGGCGTCCTTGAGCGATCGAGTGGATCATTGAATGGGTTCAAAACTGGCACATTGCTCAGGATGTTGTAATCATCCCTTTGCAGCATCTCATGCTGCCCTGAGGGGCCCACATGAGCCTGGTTATCATCATACTCGTCCCTCTCGTCGATTGGATGGATGGTGCTAAACCCTGGGTTACGGGAGGTTGGCTGATAGACTCCTCGAGCCTGCAGTGATCGCCGTAACCCTCGCGTTGGGCTAGGAATTTCAAATAACAAGCCTGTCCTCTCAGCTTCGGGCTCGCCACGGGCCAGTCGATAAGAATTTGTTTCCCCAACCCAGTCCACTGTTGTCATTTCACTTTGACGATGATTATTACCATTCACACTAGATCCGGACAATTGGAGCCGATGTGCGCCACCTGCCAAGTTACGCAAGTCATTCTCACGAGCAGCTCTGCGTCTTTTCAAACGGCGGTTATACCAAAAGTATATTGCAATTACCGCTATTATTGCCAAGATGCCCAAGGTGAGGCCTGCTCCAAGTCCCGCTCGCTTGGCTGCGGAGTCGGTGTCTGCACTGGCTCCTTTTGGCTTTGGATGTTCGGTGCTGACACTCGGGCGAGAGTAGCTTGTGATCCACGTATTTGATGTGGTATTGAAAAGGTACGTGGTAGAGCTTACAGAAGGGTTTGCCCTCTTCCTCCGTGACCCACTCGATGCCGGTATCTGGTAGCCACCTACAATCATCATAACGTCGCCGGGAAGCATAGTAGCTCCATGACCATAGATTCCTGCTCCAGATGGAAGACCTGCCCCTGTCTGGCTGGGAATACTCCATTGCCAATCACCGCTGCCACCATAGCCTAGCCCGAGCTCAAGAATTGCTAGCTGGGGGTCCGCTGGTTGCGTAACGTCACCAACCCAACCGCCAAATACGAAGACTCGTTTACCGTCTGAGGTGAGTACTGCAGTATGGCCAGACCTCGAGTCGATCGTTGTTTGACTTCTCGCGGCAAGATCCGTGTTTGGTTCTGCTGGAGGTGAGTCGACGGATATGAAGCTCCAACTTTGCTCTGGCAACAAGTACAATGCTACCTGCGACATGTTGATGAAGGCCTGTTGAGTATGACCTCCAAGAAGGACGAAATTCTGGTTCTGCGACTGATTTTGATTGCTACTTCCCGAATCAAAGAAAGTAGGCTGGAGTGGTGTGATGGAAAAGCCTGCTTCCGCTATCGGTGGTCCCCTGCCTGACGATATACCTAGGTCATAAGTTGGTACCCCAGTTGACGAAGATTCTGAAGACTCTATGGTCAACATCGTATTAGAATAATTGGCAGATTGCGTCCAATTATCTGCTGTTAACCCTGTCGAATTTGGGCACATTCCCCCGAAAATATACATATCCGAAGTGCTATTTCCTGTGCTTGAGAAGGCAATTGCTGACGCCAGATAGTTGGCCCCATCAAGACTGTCATTCTCATCAAGTCCTTCTGATGTAAGGTCTAGCTCTTTCCATGTGCCATTTATGCCTGTCCCTCCGTCTGACGGAGTAAATTGCCAGAGCGTTGGACCCTGCGCCGCATCTCCGCATTTTCCTGTATAGACAAGAATATTGCCCTCATCATCTATCGCTGGTGTGTACGCATTGTCACTCTGGGCTCCATCGAGGAATGGAAGCCTAGGCGAAACCGTTGAGTATGGGAGACTTGTAGGGTCCAGCGTTTTATTTATATTCAGTGCTAGCAATTGACCTGATTCTGAGGATGATGTCGACGGTTGGATAAGATATAAGATGCTGTCTGCCTTGGGTGAGGATAAGAACTGCGTGGGAATGTAGGGTAATGTAGCCATCTATGGAATTCGTAGGCAGTACCCTGCTACTAATGCTACTATTCACCTGTTCATACTCCAGCAGCCTTAGCACATGCGTAAGTTGGAGGTAGGATATGCTGCTCTTCGATTGTGATGGCCAGTGTATCAGATCTCCAGTGGTTTGAGGGGATAGGTAGAAGTAGATCGGTGGGGCGTTCTTCTACAGAGTGTGGGGCGCTCTAGAAGTCACCAACAGATAGTTGGTAAACAGACGCTCGCTTAAATTGCATGGAGTCGAGATCACTGCAAGTCACAGCTTAAGATTTGCCAATGCCCGGCGCGATGATTGGTTGAGTGGCTGGAGCTTGCGCGTTTATTTGGAAAACAGTCGTTGGGACGACAACGACCACGTGACCATGGCGCGCGGTCGCCTCCAAACACCAAATCGGCCTTACTTAATACCCCGTACCCCACTTCAAGGTGACGCTTGAAAAGGCACAGATAACCAGCTGGAATGGACGCCAACAAGGTGAAAAGCAGTCCACCAGGGTTACCACCTTATCTAGGTCTACGATCCTACTCTGAGCCTGAAGCTCTCATTCAGTCAAACTGCATCGACCTCCCTCACGAAAACTAGACATCGAAATGTCACGGCTCTGGTCACATCCCCCATACGCTGAAGACCAGCGTTACGCCCACGCCATCCTCGCGACGCACGTTCTCTTCCGGGGGTTTCAAACCGGTGCCATCATCGGCCCCATCATAGGCACAGCGCGCCATCTCCTCCTTCTTCGGCGCTCCCCCTCCCCCTCTTCTATTCCTCCCTATATGAACACTCTCCTACGTTCCGCAGGTACCGGTGCCACCATCGGAACAGGTGTACTTGCAGTTGGGCTAATAGCGAGGATGTGGGGAAGGGAGGAGATCGAGTGGAAGGATCGGAGTTGGAGGTTACTCGAGAATAAGGGACAGCTTGAGGTAGATACGTGGAGTGCTGCGGGTGTAGGCACCGGTACCATTGCGTTGGTAACGAGTAGCTGGGGAAGAGGGGCGGGGTGGAGGGTCCAGGTGGGGAGTTGCGGGATGGGGGCTGCGGTGGGGGTGCTGGGGTATATGATTTGGAGACATGGGATAAAAGGGGGAAAATGGGAAGATGAGGCTTGAACCTGAGTAATCCAGCCAAGAGGAGTGCTCTTGGTGTCGGATGATCTATTTCGGCGCTCTGCGCTGTATATCTATAAGTTTATCGAGCTGCTCTACCCATTTCTTGGCAAACATTTCTTCTGTAAATCGCTTGCTTGAGGCTCGAGCACGCTTTCTCATTTCTAATGTTGCTTCTTCGGACATCGAGAATGCTTGAGCGAAGCTCTCCGCGTACTCTGACGCTGTGTTTGCATGGAAACCTGGAATTAAATTTAGGATAGCTGAAGATGGATGGACCTTCGGCTCAACATACCTGTAGGCCCGCCGTCATAATCTATCACAATGTCAGCTTTTGGCCCTCCACTATCATTGACTACGCAGATCAGCCCGGCGGCTTGGTACTCCACAACACCAATGCCAAAGTGTTCATTCCACATTCCGTTAACCCCTATCCAACTTGTCCGAAGCCAGTTAAGGACGTCAGGCCACGGCGCGTCGCATGCAAATTGTATATTGCCCTCGATCTTCAGGTCGTGAGCAAGGAGGCGGAGAGCGTATACTTTCTTCCGATCGTCGTCGTCTCGCACTGAGCCCACCAAAACAAGTTTAGCATCCCTATGGTCTGCTTGTAGCATCTTAGCGAACGACCGAAGAATGAGATCATGATTTTTCTCTGGTCTGAATTGCGCAACGTAAA
Source organism: Cladonia metacorallifera KoLRI002260 (assembly GCA_000482085.2). Classification (NCBI taxonomy): domain Eukaryota; kingdom Fungi; phylum Ascomycota; class Lecanoromycetes; order Lecanorales; family Cladoniaceae; genus Cladonia; species Cladonia metacorallifera. Next base: position 116,357 of record KI911130.1, read on the forward strand.
GTAAAAATTTCTCTCTCAGTACTGCCTTAGGTCCATCAAGGTCAATCGCTTCTTCTAATTCATCCACAGCCACAGGAGGAAAAACCACCTCGACTGCATGAGATTTTCGCCGCTTGGTACGCTTTGGACCCCACAGCGATTGTATATGAGCTTGCGTCCAAGAGGAATTTGTCATGACCACATCGACGTTGCGTCCTGACAAGCTGTAAAGCGAGGCGTACGCATGCCAATATTGCCGTTTTACAAAACCTCTGAGGCCTTTCCCAGTCCCTGCGTTGACCCCTTTCCCAGTCTCGGCATCAAGAGAGCTAAGCATGTCTGTAGAAATCGTTGGATAATGTACGTATGCGCCGGTGGGTATATTTGGGAAAAGGAACTTGCAAAAAGCCAAGGCAAAGGAGTAGCCCATTGTATCGATGAAAATATCCGGCACAAGAAGAGAAAAGGCATCATAGGCCATCACGAGAGAGCCAAGGCTTTGGCCGAGCAGAGTGAAATGCGGCCATGTAGAAGGCAGTACCAAGTTTCGCGTCTGGAGGTAGAGGAAAATGACCGTTGGAGGGTGAAGATGAATGTTGAACCGCTGCGCCACTCGCTCCAGAATCGTTGACTTCGTTGCATCATGATCGCCAGTATATACAACGCAGATAGCGTTTGGCCAGCGCTTCTGTGTCGCTTTTATAGCTGCCCAGAGTACTCTTTCACCCCCGCCCCCAGCGTTGCAAAATGGGTGCAAGAAACCCACGATTCCGTCCCACTCATCTGATGCTTGTCCGCCGTTTGGAGCACTACCAGCAGGATGGCTTTCCACTTCGACCCAGTCCGCATCTTCTGACTTTGACAAAATGCGTTGTTTCTCGACATGTTCCTCATCTTCCCGCTTCCTCGTAGCTAAGATCGCGCCCCTTCGAGCTTCGGTTGTTCGGAAAAGCCGACATCCTACGAGCCTCGCGCCAAGCCTGCCCAGGAATGGGATTGCACACACAGCTGTGAGGAGAAGTAGACCATGCAACCTCATGTTCTGAGGCAGCATGACTACCGTGAGAGCTAGGAAGGCGAAGTAGATCGCCCACACCAAGCTGAATTCGTCCATCCAGTGGTATATAGCTGCAAACTATGTTGCAGCGATGACAGAGGCCCGCATGCCTTAGGTGAGGCCAGGTGATGCAACTTACCAGATATGTTGCAACCTGCTAGCAATTGAACAAAGTCTTCATAAGGCAAGGTAGCTGTCCTCCAATTTGGCGTCATAGGCCTTGGCGCCCTGTCGCCCTTGTCGCGGGATCGGGCCCAGTGCCGGGCCGCGTTTAGCTTAAGCGAGTGTTGATTTTCTGAGCTGGGAGCAATTCACTTCGATGGAAGACTTTGACGAGCAGCAAGTTCGTCGATTGAGTCTGTGGCTAGGGCGTCTTTGACCATGAGATCATTGAGGGTCCCTATCTTTCCCCCCAGACCAACACATAACGCCGTGCTTCGCCAACGACTTCACAGATCTCACCCATCCTTGGCCCCGAACAATCGTGGATTCCACGCAACTTCAAACCGTTCATTCCTCGACGTGTGCAGCCCGGCTCATTCAGTCCTCGAAAACGTTCACAGTATCACGGGTCTACCATGGGCAGCCACCATACCAGTTACGGCTGCCCTCGTCTTCGGCTTCACTCGAGGCCCCATCGCTTACTACATATACAAAATCTTGCAACGCCAACGAGCTTTAGACCCTCATTTAGTTGAAGCTAGATTGAAATTAGAGAATAAGGTTATGAGAGAGGACGCCCACAGGACTGCGGCTGAGAGAAGAACGAGGATCAATGGTCTATTCCATGATGCTTGTACTGCGGTCCGTAAAACCCACAACTGCCAGCATTGGAAGCTTTGGCTCGTCTTTACCAAGTTTCCTATCTGGTATGTGATGATGGAGACTATACGAAGAATGATAGGAACGGAAGAAGGGTTTATAGGTTTGGTACGATCGATAATGGGTAAACGAGACTATTCAGGTTTCCCTGAACCCTCAGCTTTTGTGGATCCCTCGCTCGCCACAGAGGGGGTACTGTGGTTTACGAACCTTCAAGAAGCTGATCCGTATTTAACACTACCGTTCATCCTCTCTGCCACCCTCTTCATCCGTGCGCGGCGTGGTTATGGCTCTATCAATACAGTCTTCAAACCCAGGATCGAAGACATAGCAAAGGAACATGCGAAAGATCCCGAGACTCCCAATCTCCGCAGGAAACAACTTCGCCTCCAACGGACCGCCGAGGTCCTGGCTCTTGCAGCTGGTCCTGCTACGCTCCAATTTCCTAGCGCAATGCTTCTTTACTGGATTTCCACCAGTGTTTATGAGCATATTACTGCACTTCTCCTACGAAAGTGGATGCCGGTCAGAAATCAGATCGCTCCCTTACCTTTGCGGCCGGATGTCAAAAAACAGCAATACCGTGGTCCAAGGATGCAAGACTTGCGTTCACCTAAGAAGGGTAAGAGCAAGTTGAGCCATCCCTGAACGTGGGGAACGCCGCAAGCCAGATGATAACCGCATCGAAGCTCCAGTGTCTCTTACTGTGCTTTGAAAGTATCACTAGGTAGCGTGTATCCAAGGTCGGCATTAGACCCACAAAACTTCACTGCTAGCATTAGTGATGGAGGAATCTCCCCAAGAAAAGCAACTCAGCATAGGAATGCCTCAGATTCAGTTGCCACGGCTTCGACTATTCACTAATACACGAGCTCCGAAGCTGCAATTTCCACGCCTGCAAAAGCTGACTCCAAGGACTGAAGCAGATTCGAGTGAGCATCCAGCAGCAAGAGTCCTTCCACCTTACTACCGTATCGGGGATGGAACCAAAACGTCGCGGTAAAATGGACGAGCGATTACACGGTAAGGCGGCAGCGCAGTAGGAGACCTTGAGGGAAATGAGTACAAGTCGAGAGTACTGGGTTCAAACGTTTTCGGGCTTGCTAGGGCTAATCGCTCTGAATCGATCCAAAAAGGGGCAATGAGTAGCACCAAGGATTCAAGATATTGAACGATTACAGTCGAGATAGGGCAAGGTTGGCCCAACTTTATAATACAACACCGCAATAAACGAAACGCCTTGATAGCTCTCGGCCCTCACTCGCTAATGCTGATACTACAGAACGGACGCATGTAACCCAGTAACGGCGAGATGGAACCATGCCTTGTAGCTCTTGTTCAACGCCAGCACCCTCTAGTAGAAAGCAGTCTAGCGGTAATGGGTATATGCATGGAACGAATCGCTGCCAGCCAAACGCTTTTAGATAAGACGGACGATGAATAGTCGTATCGTAATCGTGATCATAATTTTGCTCTGGCACCTAACCCTGGTGCGGTAGCTTCGGTGTTCAGCACCACGTCTCCACTCCTATCTCCTTCGCCGAAGAAGATGACTTCGACTGTGAGGTCGTCTCTGTAAGGGTTCGTTATTAGCAGAGCTCCGACAGCAATAGATTTTGTGGGTCTGCTTACCTATATCTCCTCGACATGGGACTGACCAGCGTCAAAAGTCCACATACCATATCTCTGTCCTTGCCTCCCAAAGCATTCCGCACCAAGTGTGTCGCCACATTTTTATCCTCAACCACAAACCTTTCATCAGTGTTCTTGATATCCCATTGCAGCTGTCGTATCGGCGCGCGCTGTCCCGGGTCGATATCATTTACATCGCGCTTGGGTTTCTCAACGGGAAGCTCCTTGTTAGTGCTACTGAAGAAGGATTTTGCCCATGCAGTAGGGCTATTGCCACTACCTGCAGCCTGGGACTGGGCCTCTAGCCATTGGCCGACAAGACCGACGACCTCTTCGTTGGTAAGCATCTCCCATAGACCATCTGTGGCTAAAACAACGAAGTCTCCCTTTTCAGGTTCGACTTTGGTTGTCGTGATAACAGGTTCCGCGGTGACATAGGGCGGCGTCTTCAGTAGTGTGGTTGGTGCTCGGCCGTAGAAATACTGCTTCATGCGTAATTGTACTTCTCGACTCCATTTGTAGCTTGCGTCCCCAAATGCCCGACTTGGTTCCAAGCCACCGAGTATACGGCCTTTGTAGCAGACATGCTCTTCACCAGGATGCTCTTCCTGCAGACGAGCTATTTCCGAGGGAGTACCACCTGTTTGATCTTCACTCAGCGGCTTCGCGGTCCACTTTCCGGTCGATGGGTTTTTCCGGCCAAGCACAGCTCGCGAGTCCCCAGTGACGGCTACCCGAAGGAGTTTGGAGGAGCTATCATAAAAAGAGAGGAGTGCACAGGAGCCAGACAGAGCGGGGGCCAATAATTCTGCCGCTGCCGCTTTATGCTTTGTACCGTTTTTGTTCACCTTCTCAACGGATGCATAGACGATTTCATGATCCAAGGAGACAAAGCCGCGTTTGATCGCAGCGTCGATCGCTTGCGGTGATGGGAGCTTGAGAGAGGAGTCGGCTAGAGCAGATTTGTAGGTGTTGTTCAGTTCTCGAGCGACATAAGATATCAGGACTTGTCGAAGTTTCGCCGATGTAGTCCAGCCACTATGTCCGTCAAAGACGCCCCAAAACATCCAATCACTATTTGTTACGCCAGCAGGAGGCGGAGTGACAGATTGAGGCACTTCAACTATTTTTTCGGCATGGTCATCTTCTATAGGGTTGTTGCTGGGTATCTGAACAATATCATAACGAACCACTCCTTTGCCTCTGCCAACCAGGTACGACTCTTCTGATTTGCGCAGCTTTTGAGTGGCTTGCTCTGGCGTGAGCATTTCAGACCTATTAAGTCCGTCGTCTTCCGCTTGCTTAGTCAATGGCGCATCCTCCGAAAGTTCTTCAATGTAGAACTCGTCGTTATGCACAGTCAGCACTCTTCGCTTAGATCCAACTGTAGGCTCTGGAACTTGAATGTCAGTCTGAAAAGGTGATGCAGCTGCGATAGATCCCGACACGGTGGCTAATGCAGGGTAGGGAGTTGGTGAGAGACTGGATCCAGACGTAGAGATGCTTCTACCGTTCACTGATGCTCTGGCCTCCGGAGTTCGCTGATAGTACCATACCCCCGAAGCGAGGACCGACACAAGAGCAGCCACGGAGAAGTTCCGGAGGTACATTGAAGACTTTATGATCTGGGTTGAAGCATCTCTCCGAGCGGCAGTGGAAGCTGAGCGTTCAGTGAGGGCATGATGTGCTCGAGAGATGGGAAAAGCCCGTGTGAGCAGTACTTTTCGTAATGGACTGCGTCGAGCAGAGCGAAGAGCCTGGGCAGCTGCTCGACGCATCGAAAGGAGCGGAAAGGCAGCAAATAGCCCTCAAGGTGGGCCGGAAGGGGGGATTGGCTGCAGAGGAGAGCCCTTGAGAGTTTTGAGAGGCCTGGGGTGGTACTTTGCAAGGTCGCTGTTGGCGGACCATCGCGTGAGTTTAACGCCAAGCCTTAAAGCTCCGGCAGTTATTCGTCAGCCCTATCGAGAACAGACAGCCGTTCACTTCGTCATTGTTTAAACTCATTTTCAGAACTCGATACTCACTTCAACATTTTGATCTTTCGCACCTTTTCTTTCAACCGACCTTCAGCTCACTCAACCTCGAAACTCGTCCTTTATAGAATCCCAAGATCAGTCTACCAGTAGTTCACCCACCTTTTCATCCAGTGACCTCACAATCAGTATTGTACATTACACCCTCAGACAGCAAGCGTCTCGCAGGGACTCTTCAGGACAATACGGCATGTCATCAAGGGCTCTTCGTAAGCTTCAGAGGGAGCAAGAGCACCAAAAGCACCTTAATATCTTGGACAAGGGCCATGCGCAGGATGATGAGTCAGAGCAAGACGACGCACCAGCGCCGAAAGCATTGAATGCCTTTGATATGCTTAATGAAGTGGACGATGAAGATGAGGATGAGGATGATAAAGCTGATGTGATATCCTCCGAGGAGGGCGATGACACCATGTCAAACCCCAAGACTGTGCTGGAAGAGGCGAAGCCCGCGCCATCAGAGGCTGTAAAAGGAAAAAGCAAGTCAAAGAAAAAGAAATCAAAGAAGAAGTACAAAGTAGCAGAAAATGTTAGAACAACAGACAAATCAACTCAGGACGCTAGGAGGACTTCGCAACTGGACGAGATTGATCTTGCATTGAAGTCTTTGTCTACAAAGGCTAACGACGATCCGAGCGCTTCCATCAGAGTGCAAATAAACGAAGCTAACCTCCAATTATACAGACTACTTGCCGTCGAATCCAAACATTTGAATGCTCTCAACGAAATGAAAAGGTTATTTGGCAATGCGGTTCTTGAAGATGAGGACGAAGCCGAGGGTACTCCTAGACGGCGTGGCAGGGGCCCTCAGCAGCTTGACTTGGGCGCAGCGTTGACTGGACGTTATAGTCCCGCCTCGCGTGGCCAAGGTCTCGCAGGTCTAGCCCTTCGAAGAAATCCATTCATCCCTGGAAAGGAAGAATGGCCAAAAGCCACAAGTGGAGGCCTTGGCATGGAGTTGGTTGAGAAGATGGAGGATGGAACCATCGAATATCGCTTCGTGCACAGTACTGCTTATCAAGATGTGCAACGGCAATTTCAAACATGTGTGGAGTCAATGGATCCTCAAAGGATGATTCACATGCTTCAATATAATCCTTACCACATCTCAACTCTGCTTCAAGTCTCTGAGATTGCGAAGCAGCAAAGTGACCACTCTATCTCGGGCGATCTGCTCGAGCGTGCTTTGTTCTCTTTTGGTCGAGCGGTACACTCGTCCTTCACCACAGCGCTCGCGGAAGGCAAAGCGAGACTAGACTTCCGACGCCCAGAGAATCGCGAGTTCTGGCTCGCTGCTTGGAGGTATACCAACAACCTCGGTCAGAGAGGGACTTGGCGCACAGCTTACGAATGGGCAAAGCTCATTCTGAGTCTAGATCCTGAAGGAGATCCTTACTGCGTTGCTCTTGTGATAGACCAAGTAGCTCTCCGAGGAGGACAAACGGATCATTTTCTGCAGCTAAGCAGCTGTTCGTTCTTCCGCGATGACCTCTGGAGGACCCGTCCAAATATACAAATATCAACTGCTCTTGCGCAATACAAATTGAGGCAAGCTCAATCGTCTCGCGCAAAACTCAAAGAGTGCATTAAGAGATACCCCTGGACATTCGCCCGCCTCTTTCAGGCCCTGAACCTTGACCATATACCAAAGTCTATATGGGGAACATCACCTCAAACAGCGCATGACAGATATGATTGCGAACTCTATGTCCACAATGCCAAAGATCGCTGGAACACGCCCGAGGCCATATCATTCCTTGTCGAAGTTGCAGAATCAATGGACCCAGTGAAGCGAGATAATTGGTCTACAGCAGATATCACTCATGATGAAGCGCGCCATATTCTCCTCTCAGGCGTACCCACTCTCATTGACCTCATCCCTCGCAAGTACTCGAGCTTGCTCGATTCATCTTCAGATCCTCTAGCACCGCGCGATAATCTACCGTCCTATAACCCATTTCCAGCGGGCCCTGCCCAGGAACGATTTGCAACCCTCTTCGAGATTGCTGACGATCTTGACCCAGTCACCCCAGATGACTTAGATCCCGAAGGAACACCCAATCCCCGTTCCCCAGAAGACAACGAACGGACTCTAAGAGATGCGCAAGAGCTGCGGGGCCTCCAAGGGTTCTTTCGACGTTTCATGCCATGGCTAGAAACTGGTCAAACCCCTGCTGATGGAGCTGCCGAGGGTGATGAACGTGAGGCGGGTGTCGGAGTGCCTGAAGGTATACAAGGCATACCGGGAGAACTTCTCGCCGGAAGTAGAGAACGTCTCATGGAGCTGCAAAGAGCAGCTGCCGGGAGCGATGCTGGGATGGACACCAATGGAGACGGTGCCAGGAACGGCCATGAAGTGGATGAACCTTCCAGCCCGACTATCGGTAATCCACATGACGGCTTTCCTGCCACTTCATCATCCGAGGTACTCGATGCTACCATACAATCACCCACCACCCGCCAAGAACCCCAAGAACCTTACGATGAAGACCGTAATCAACGCTGGCTAGCTGGGCAAGGACTGCTCAGACTGCGTGAATTCACCACCCAGCATGGCACTGTAGAAAGCGAATGGCCAGTTAATAGCGGTCAAGAGATAGTCACAGAGTACGCGACGCGAATGGCACAGCTTCGGCAGCAGCGCACACGGAATTTCATCCGGGACTATACCCTCAGGCAAGGTACTAGTCTGGAAGTCAAGGATTTGATAACTAGAGAGATGGCGAGAATTCAGCGATAGTGCTGGGGGGAGCCTAGCCTGGAGGTCTCCAGCATCGAACACTATATAGAAGAATAGAGTAAACATTCAACCAAGTCACACTAGCCCTCGAATACTACCCAGTATCATCTACTCCGTCTTCGGCATCTTATTTGACTCACATTCGCAATCTGCTACGTTGGACTTCTGAGGCCGAACCCAGCTATCCCGCTAACTACAAACCAAAATACATCATCGTTGCCTTTTTCAACATTAATTCTAAATGAGCATTGCTCGGATGAGAGAATCCGAGCTGAATTCAGATCCGGTCAACCTAGTTGGTTTGGTTCTGTGTTGAGTAGTACTGCCTTTTCAATCCGGAATGCAATCTTATATGCCATTCTCTTAAGCACGTGATCTTGTCTCCCGGATTCTTATGCAGGAGACCACGCTATTTGAGCAAAATAGCTATCATCGATCTCTTTACAGGTCTGTGTCCGAATCTCAAAATGGTTTGAAAGGCAAGTCAGAATTCGCTGCCAAAGAGAACCCACTGCGTACACAATTCACCCAGCTCTAATTCAAATGTACAATGCTATTGCTCAATCAACGCTCTAAACCTCTCCACATAGCCTTTCCACGACTCCGGGTTTTCCTCTGCATACGCCTTAGCCTTCTTCAAAGCTGCCAAATCACCACGCATATGCTCCTCATTCTTCGTTCCATTCAAAATCACAACGTTATCCAGCGAGAGCGTTAAGCAATACATAGCCTCATGTACACTACCCAGCCCCAACGAATGGCTTACAACGCCCACTTCAGCACCATGTACAATCTCTGGATTAGCCGATAAAGTCCAGAAAGCTTGATAAATGATGCCTTTTTCCATGCAGAACGCACGTACTTTGTTATCGAATTGTGTATCGGGATAGAATCGATTCTGCACTACCGCCGGTTTCACTTTCGCTGCTTCGTAAAGCTGCTCGAGTGTGCCCGCTGGTACATTCGAGATGCCTAGATTCCGAATTTTGTACGGAACGTAGGATTCGAGTGTTCGCCAGGCTTCTAGTGTTTCGGCTAGGGTGGGGAGAGGGGTGTGGAGGACGAGAGAGTCTAGGATGGTGGAAGCGGCGCTTGAGGGGTCGGGAGAGGAGCGGAGATTGAGAAGAGATGATTTTATGGAGGTGTGGACTTGGTCTGTGATACTTAGAGTGGGGTCGTAGGGCATTCTGTTGGGGTCTTGTCCGTGGACGGAGGTGAATTTGGTTTGGATCTGTCCGGGTGAAGGGTCAGTAGTCGTTATGAGGAGCCTTGACTAGAAGCAGCAAAAGTACTGTTACTGCTTAAATGTGTAATGTTCAGGATTCAAACGTTGTCTTTTACTCCGTCCGAATATCATTCTTAGCAACTTGGAAATAAGGCTGCTTATACAGAGGGCCAAATTTGAGAGCAATATAATGGCGAAGAAACACTTCTCCGTCCTTTTCTCTGTTGCTCAAAGAAGGCACGTTAAGACCGACTTGCCTTTGCACTAGACATTTGCGTTGTGGCATACGCCTTGAATCCAGCAGCCATGCTGAACGCAATGATACACGCAGTCGTGGTTTTATCCAAATTGACTTACGAACAATTCATCTCTCGAGACCTTGCCCTCCTTAATCGCTTGTCGAATACCGTCACCTACATGATCCTCTCTGTAATGCTTGGGTTGAGCGGCCGTATCAATGGCTCGGAAACCAGAGCAAAGCGCCTGATACACGAGCTCTGATGTCTTCTCTTTCTTCCAAGCAGTGCCATATAGAAAAGCTGGGAGGACCTGCTTTGAGCTATGGAGGACTAAGTTCTCGAATAGCGCTGAAGGCATGTTTCTATGTAGTGTCTAATGTGGAAAATAACGGTCTAAAGGCTGAGAACAGTAGAACTACCGCTTCTTCGTCAAATGGAACGTCTAGAATCCTTTGTTCTCTTCCAGCACCAAAGCCAAACTCAGGAGACCAAGAGTGCGTATAGTTAACTTATGAAATTAAGAACCGACAAGAAGGCCTGCGTCAGCATTGCCGCCAAGACCCGGAAATTCATTGGCTGTCGCTCCCCGCCGAGTGTTTACCTTACACGACTTTATGTTCGAGTCCCTAGGTTAAAGTTGCTCCTAGCTTGTAGTACTGGGGTGCTGTGACTATAACAGGGTTTATTTCCTAAGATATTGGTACTGGCCCCTTTGTCCTAGGGGGCGCAGTTGATTATACAGGGTTTCCAACCCCTAATATAGTGGCACTGGCCATATATCCTACTATGCTGTGGATGATAATCTAGGTTTCATATACCACATTCCAGTAGTGTTATAGCTTAATCTGCAAGGTACTAACGACCCTACTTAATCATTCATCTCAGGCAAGCTTGTAAGCATTCCCTCAAGTTGTTGAACTGACTGCCAGGGATAGAGAGGCTCTCAGAGCCATAAATCGTAATACTGCTGCGGCAGCTATAGAGCTTGGGCTTATTACTTGTAAGATGAATAAATTCCCCCCCCCAACACCTTGCCACCGCAAGGTAACTCCGGGAACGGTTGACTGTGTGTAGGGTTCCCGGCAGCCACCAGGGCCCCCCTGAGGACTCATCGATGCAAATCACTGACGAGGGGGGTGCAGCCAGCAATTGAGATTCACCTCTACGCGGTGCTGACTACGAACCTCTCGTTGCTATCTGTAATCGAGAGAGCCGAGAGATCTCAGCCTCCACAATATGAGAGGGACCTTAGATAAGCTTGGAAGCATTCTGTGACTGACTGTTGACATCGCTGATCAAAACGACATTCCAAGAAGACACCTAGAACTCTTGTAACGATCGATAACTCTTCCTGACTGTCCTAGCGAAGGTGGAGGTTGATATCATACGAAGACACGCGCTAGAAGATAATAAACTAGGGTTAACATTGTGCAACGGATCCATAGCAGTAAGGCAGACTGCTATAGTACCTGGGATGTTGTTAGGATATGTGTTCATAAAGGCAGTGATTTTGGGGAAAATGGAGCAATGCGGATACTATTTGGCCAAAGCTACCTACCTTATACGTCTTCTTATTCCATATAGATTTCCTTGAGTCTCTTTTCACTAGCTTCCAGGCCTCCCTCAAATCCAGAATTGAGTCAAACTTTGTTCCCCGCTGACTTTCAAAGGTGTGTCTGATATTTAATGACGGGTCGACTCCAAGCCAGTGCCACGGACTACATCGCCGACTCAGCCGGTACGCCCAGGGTTCCTCATATGGTGAAGTACCGCCTCCAACCAACTGCCATCTGGTGATAACGAGCATGGTAGTGCTCCTCGTCTTGCACTTATCACTATAGAGTGACTTGATATCTACTTGGACTTCCGTCGGACACCACGAACATCGGATGCTTCCTACACAGTTGACGCAGGGTGATGGCGTATGAGATTGCACGTGTGCTAATCTGCAGCGGACGATCTGAAGGAGTTGATTTTCTTGCCATATTCTTAGGTTAAGATGAGCGCATACTGTCGTGGCGGAGAGATATGCAGGTAAATCAAGATGCTGCTGGACATCGACTCTATCTTTAGAAAGCATCACAATCCAGGTTTGGGCGCGTACTATCATTTGATTGTCCACTATTCGGGGTTCGAAGAAATGAAAGCCCATATGGTCTCCAGAAAAGGACATTTTATGGACTTGTGCTTTTGTAAGAGACAAGTGACTGAGATAACCCTTCAAGAGATGAGGAGAACCGTGTTGATGTAATTGCATAGCCATCTGCACGTGCTCAAAGACAAATCGACGGTGGTAAACTCTGAAGGTATCTATGGTGTTGAGAGGAACCACGTTATATGAGCTCCGGCCTTTGTTACATGAACTCTCAATTACCCTGTTGAAGATTCTCTCATGGTTCGGAGTCCTCAGCTCCTTTACAGATTTGGTATCCATGCATAAAACTCTCCTCTTCTTGGGAAAGAGAAGGTGTATCTTGTGGCAGTGGTAGCAGTAGAAGCTCGAACCTGCTGGGAGATCTCGGATCAGGCCTATTAAGAAAATGGCACGGTCTTCCACGGTAACCGGACCTCGTGCTCCCATCGTCACAGAGTCTGGTCCTAGGCATACGATATATTGGGTCCCGAGGATACGCAGTAAGGTGTGGCTTGCTAAAGCTAATGATGCAGCAGAACTTGGTGGGAGTAAGGTTACTATTTGATGCATGAGCTCTGGTGGGAGTACACCTAAATAACCAATTTTGGTCGCTGGACAATTGCCATCGCATCGGGTCGGTCCTTGAGATTGCGGAGTATTGTCAGCATTTCGGCGGCGTCGTGATAAAAAAAAGATTTCCGTAAAAAAGCTGGAGGTTGCGCCCATTGCGCTGATAGGATATGTTTCGAGTGGAATTACGGGCTTGCAGATGTTCCTCTTGAATGGAGAACAGTATCAGGAATGCTGTATACTGCAGGCGCACGGATCGACTTCTAGATTTGCTTTGCTTTTAGAAATTCGAGAAAGAGTGAAGAAGATAAGGTAAGTGAATTCTGAGGTCCCAAGCAGCATTCTAACTCTAATCATAGGGCTGGGACCTCGCTTAGGGTTGGCAGTCGTGGCGGCTATTGCTGGTTTCTTAGGGCAGCCCCGGCCCGGGCGCAACATCTTAAGAGTCCAATTTGAAAGAGGCCCGAGGATTGTTATTAAAAACGAAACCGAAAATACTATAGACGTAAGATTCGATTACGAACACCAGGCCGACGGGCGATCCCCAATGTTTCTCACCTATCAACTAGACACACCCATCAACCAGACAGCCCTATAGAGCCGGACCTAAAGCTGCTGAAGCGGGCCCTAGAAGAGCCCCCAAAGACCCCCTCGGAAAGGTCCCCGAGCGTCCTAGCTTCAGGGCATCTTTGGGGGCAGTTTCGCCATCTTTAGGTCCAGCCTTACAGGGCTGTCCGGTTGATAGAGGGACGAGGCAACACCCGCTGCGGGGCACAAAAGGGGTCCCCCACACCTTAATATACCAGACACCGAGTGATTAGGGCTCTTTCGCCTAGAGCACCCACTAAAAGCGACAGTCCAGGCGCCATACAGCACCCTTAAGACACAGGCATTCCAGGGGCTTTAGTTCTTCTCCGTGTGGCGGGTTTTGCCAAGACAACGTCACACCTCCGGCTTGCCAAGGCAAGGCAGCACCCAGGCTCAGAGACATGCTGCGAATGAAAGTACACATTAAGGTACTTCAAGAAATGCAAATATGACTTCGTAAGTCCTCGAGCATATGGACACTAACACCTGCTGAAAGTATGATATAGCAATATTCTGTTCCTACCCTTTCGAAAGACCTATCCTGTTTCATTATCTACCGCGATCCGGCAGTATATCTCAACCAAGTATGATCAGCACCCGGATATGTTTGTGGGGGATCTGGAAGCTATCGACAAGCTGCGGGCTGACGCCGTCAATTCCCTCGAGCCTCACATCAGTGGCATAAAGAAGCTGACGGCCTATGCGGCCCAACTTGTCTGGATGGGGGGAAAGTTCCCCATTGATGTGAGTTCGCCACACTTAGTGGCGGGGCATGGAGAGGAGTTGAAATACTTAGGAAATGCATCGTAGGTCTGACGTATCATTTCTTTAGATTGGCGTGGACTTCACATGGCATCCTGCCCTTGGATACAATCTTCAAACCCCAGGTAAGACTGCATTTTCATCCTAGGAGCATAAAGCTTACCAAGTCCCGCAGTGTCACAGAACAACCTCCGTTTTGAGCTTGCAAATGTTCTATACAACCTCGCCGCCCTCTACTCTCAACTCGCTGTGAGCCTGAATCGAAGCACAAGCGAGGGCCTCAAAATGGCATGCAACTACTTTAGTCAAGCTGCGGGGGTTATATTACACATCAAGGAGAAGATAATACCTGACATGAGATCTTCACCCCCAGAAGATATGGACGAGATGACACTAGAGAGCATTCAGCAGTTACTGCTCGCTCAAGGTCAAGAGTGTTTCTGGTCGAAAGCTGTCAAAGACGGAATGAAAGACGGAACCATAGCAAAGCTAGCTGCGAAGGTGTCTGACTTCTACGACCAGGCTGCGGAGTATGGGACCAAATCAAATACCATTAGCACAGAGTGGATCCATCACATGACAGCGAAGCACCATCACTTTGCGGCCGCCGCACAGTACCGGGCAGCTCGAGATTGTTTAGAGAAACGGGAATATGGAGAGGAGGTCGCGCGTCTCAGAGATAGTATCACGTGTGTTAACGAGGGATTGAAGGAGTCAAGATATCTTAATAAGATTGTCCTTGGGGACCTCAATGGCCTGAAGGCCAAGGTTACAGAGGAGTTGAAGCGAGCAGAAAAGGATAACGACATTATCTATTTGATGCCCGTACCCCCAAAGTCGGAATTGAAGACACTTGCTCGAGCGGGTATGGCGACTGCACGAGTACCACACGAGATTTCCGACCCTGCCTCGACGCTTGGTGATGGTGGCCAATTTGGTCAACCTTTGTTTGCCAAATTGGTGCCATACGCTGTTCACGTCGCTGCAAGCCTTTATGAAGACCGCAAGAATCGATTGGTCAATGTTTCCATTATTGACGAGCTGGAGGGAATGACCAACAAACTCAGAGAGTAAGCTGATTTCATCCCAGAAGTCGCTCTAAAAATGGCTAAAGTATCAATAGTCTTTTGCAATCTCTGAATCTCCCCGGTTCACTCCAAGCCCTCGAGAAACCTCTGGGCTTACCACCTTCGCTGACCTCGCATGCGGAAGAGATCCGTCAGCAGGAAGGGCTCCATCGACTACGGCGGTCAATGCATGAAATTAGCAAGCTCAAAGCAAATGATACAGCAATCTTCCAGGAAGGTATCGAGTTACTCAAATCCGAAGCGGCCGAAGATGACCGTGCGAAACTCAAGTACGGTACTGATCGATGGAGTCGCCAGGCATCACAGCAGGCCGCGGATAAGCTCTATGCTAAAGTGACAGAAATTGACGGGTACCTCAAATCAGCAGCAAGCAGCGATGACCTCGTCAAGAACAAGCTCAAGGAGTGTGAAAAGGTCTTGGGCGTGCTCTCTGGCAGTGATAGAGATCTGGAGGAATTTGTGCCTAGTAGTCGAAGAGCTACCATGACTCCCAATGTCGAACGTGCTGCATATAATTTGAGGCACATGCTGAATGAAGTTAGTCGGCTCGAGAGCCGACGAAGAAGACAGATAGAGAAGGTTCGAGATAAGGCGAAAAAGGACGATATAAGTAAGTATCGGTCCAAGCACACACGGCTACGTTAAAGACTGATCGATCTATAGATGATGTGATACTAGCAGAGACAGCCCGAATTGAGCGGGAGATGCCAATGCAGAAGATAGAACCTGCACAGTTCGAAAACTTATTCGAGCAACGCCTGGAAAGATACGACGACGACCGTAAATTGCTTACGACCGAGAGTGAGGAGCAAGAGCAGCTTGCAGCCCAGCTAAAGGAAGCAAACTCAGCGTTCACAAACGCAAGAAAAGGCGACTCATCGACCAGGGACCGCGAAAAAGCCTTGCAAAAACTGGAAAACGCATACGTAAAATATAATGAAATCGTCAGCAACCTAGAAATGGGAAGAAAATTCTACAATAATCTCGCAAAGATCGTGACAACTTTCCGAGACGATTGTAAGGCCTTCGCCTATCAAAGACGCGTCGAGGCCGGGCAACTTGAAAACGATCTTTCCAATGCGATGTCTGCTCTGAATCTCTCTCAGGTGAATTCTCTTCAGGACCAGAAGCACCGGGAGACTTTACGCTCACAGTACAGCGTGAAAGCTCCGTCTACTGAGCCTTTGACTGCTCCAAAGCCGACGCGAGCAGCGGTGCAGCCGCCATCTCCCACTGGGCCAACGCCTGGAATGTGGAATCCGGATATGGGTATCAAATTTGGCGGAGCTTTAGCCCAGCAACCGAATGGGGATGTGCACAACCCTGCGTATCCGAATACTAAAGCAAGAAGCGGACAGTGGGATATAAATCAGGGGGTCAGATTTTCGTAGAGACGTAGCGATCGTACATAGCGGTTTTATACATAGCGAATGAGCGCCGGTCGTCAACATCTGCTCACGGGCTCTCAAGACATGTTGTGCATATATCTGTACAATATTTCGCTTGAAATGAAATGTTCGTAATACTGCAGAGTATGTCGATAGAATTGACAAAAATATTTCTTTAGCGCCCAGGTCAAATCATATCCCACTTCCACCCTGCCCTGTCTCTTTTCACAACAACAAACACCAATCATCCAACACGCACACATCATGGAAGTACGCTCTTTCCCCCACCTCCCACCTCTCCGTAATAGCCACTAACTCATCCTCCCACCAGCGCCGTAACTGTTCCCACCCCTCCCTCATCCAACCCCTAACAACCTACCCCACCTCCCCCTCCATCTCCGCCTCCCCCTCCTACCTCTACGGCGCAGCCCCCTCCCTCCCCACCACCCCCTCGATCCTCTCCCGAAACCCATCCCAATCGCGTCTCCGCCCCCCCATATCCGCTCCCCAAGCCGCCAACACAAGACCTCGCTCTCGAACTAGTAGGAAGAGCACAAAAAACTCAAATATAGATCTCAGCAATGGCGAAGACTGGCTTACGCGCACGGCATCGACGGTCACGATGATAGGGCTGGAGGAGAGGGGAGCGAGTTGGTTGGTTGCCAGACGGTCGAGTACGAGTCTTTTGTCTGGGGAGAATGGAGATGAAGAGGGGGATGGGGATGAGGCTTATTATTCGACTGGGTGGAGGGGGAGTGGGAGTAGGATTCAGAGCCAGATGGGCTCGGCGAGGGGGTCGAGGGAGAAAATTGGGAGTAGGAGGGGGAGTATGGGTGTGGGGAGGGAGGCAACGGATATGCAGGGAATAGGGAAGGGAGAAGATGTGGAGCCTGATTTCGTGGATGTGGATGAGGATGAGGAAGATGGGGAGGATGAGGGGGAGGGGGAAGTGGTGGATGAGGGGGAGATGAGGAGGATTGTTAAGGGCAGGATTGGGGGGTGGGTTGATTGGGCGGTTGGATGGATGGATTTTAGGGGGGAGGATGGGGAGGAGGAAGAAGGGGATCGGGAGGAGCAAGGGGATGAGGTTGGGGAGGGGCAGGGAGGAGAGGGAGATGGGAAGGAGGGGTTGGATGTTATGGAGCTGCAGAAGCGGCTGAGGAGGAAGAAGAGGAGGGATGAGGGGGTGGAGGATGGGGATGGTAGCAGTGGGGAGGCGGGGATTGTGACACCGCCGCCTCAGGGGGAGGATGTAGGGGTTTGGAGCGATGCAAAATGGTTGCTGGGGGTTGCTACGAAGGTGGTGCTTTGAGCTTGTAGATAGAGATCAATGAGTGAATGTATTCGATAGTGCATGATTACGCTGGTTAGAGGCAAAGAAGCCTCAACTCTCCAGGTCGAGCGAAGAAGTGGGCGTTTTCAAGACGAGATCTCAAGCAGGGACTCTGTCCCTATCAAAGATGCGTCTTTAGAAGCTTTCCAGTACCACGATCCGGAGCGAAAGAAGAGAAAATCGTGGTCCTCCAAGTATCACGTTCCATCGCACTAATTCTCAATCACTCCCCTTCCAGTAATTTCGTCAAGAAGCTGGTCTGAGCTCCAGTATCCTACCCTAGGCTTGCCGGCTGCTCCCAATGCATAAAGCAATTCCGGGCCCGTCTCGAGCCCGGGATTGTAGCTGTTCATCTTGCCAGTGGTATTAGAATCCCTAGTAGACCTGCAAAACTCCCGGAGCACGTTGTACGCACAATTATGAAGGTGTAAGGAGCTAAGAGGGAGTATATTATGGTTCTCCACCAACTTTGACAACGTCGTTAGCTCCGAAAAATATAGTCGACCAATCTCGGTCACTTACTTCACGTGTCGCTAGAATGAGTTGCATCATAATACTCGGGCGGGACATCGAACGAGCATTCCTTGACTGTACGCTCTGGTCCGGCACATCTTCTCATCAAACATACCCGAATAGCCCGTGAGTTTGGGAATTGTAACAACCCATGGGCCATGCAAACTCCTTCACTATCTTCTCAGCGCACACGCGTATCAAGGGCCAATCGATCGCCCATGTCTAATTCCACGACTCCCTTGAGTGTTTCTTTCAAGCTAAGTAGTTCAAGGGACCCCTTTGTCATCGTCTCCACCTTGGATCCATCCTGTACGCGCACCGCTGCCTGCAGGATGTATGTACCAGAGGGGTCCAGAAGACGAGCCTGAGAGATATCCTTTCTCGAGGCATTGGATGTTTCTTGAAATGGCTTCGCGGGTAGGAAGAGGCGATGGAGTAGGATCGAAGTGGACAAATGTGTAAAACGATACCCCGCCGAAAGGTACGTCGCAGTATGACTTTGAAGGAAATCAAAGTCAGTGAATACAAGGTCTCGGCGTAGGGCAATGTCACGTACGTATAATCGAGCGCCTTCATGAATTGCACAGGGTCACCGGAGGTTATAGGAATGTCGGCCATGAGTCGTGAAGTTATCTGGCGTCTTCCAGGTTGGACAACTTCGGGTAGGTCACGGTATTGGAGAGTCCAGGTCTGGGAGTCGCCTTCTGTAGCTGCCATACTTTGAATATCTCCTTCCAGAGCACCATGGGTCTGAAAACCATTAGTGACATTCATCTAAGCTAATCAAGGTAACACATACTTCGCTAGCATCTAGCATAATCACCTCACTCCCCTCTACCTTTGCATTAAGACCTTCGTGCCCTTGCCCCTTCAACATAGTAGAAGATGGTTCTGCCACCAATTGCATATAGAATAGATCTCCTTGATTTTGTGCTTGGAGAGCTTGCACTTGTGATTTTTGGATATCCTGAGCACCGCCTACTTGTACAGGTCTTGCAGATGCGGGGAGTCTGTTAGGCTTGAAAACGAGATGCTTTTCAAGAACCGTGACTGGTTGCATCGCAGCCACACCTGCCAGGATATTGAGGACCTGGTCATGGCGCGACGAGGGTACCTGACCAAAAAGAAGGAGTTCATGCATTTTGCAGGTCTTTTAGATTGGTAGAAGAGATGGACGATAATGGAGCAATCAAATTATCATGCAGCCTAGGGTGCTTTACATCACTTGTTCAGAAACAAATATTATGAAGAGTCAAGGAAAGGGTAGCTTCCAGAGCATGTATTATCAATCTGGGTCGAGGTCACTGGCTACGTATTATGAGCGTGACATGATCAACTTGGATCATACGGTGGAATGTTAGCTGTGGCTGGTAGGAAAATCAAGCTGATAGATCTCAATCCCTTTGGTTCGTAGGCTTGAGAAAAGTAGACGTAAGGGTTGATCACTGCAGGTCAAAGCTGTTGTAGATGGTCTTGGCAATGCCAAGGCCGGTCTCAAGTCTAGCGGCCGGAGTATCTATTCTCCGACTACTTACCACAGCCTCATCATCACGACCCCCATCTTTTACACAAGCGTTGCATTATCGCGTTGATAATGCTTGTGACCCGCCAGCTACAGCACCTTGAAGCGAAAGAAGCAGGATGAACGTTCGTGTCCGCCCAGATCAGTTGCGCAACATGAAGCGGTTCTTGTTTCAGTATCAGACGTGGAGTCCATGCTGATATTTGATTGACATCATTGGCTTTTCTTGCTAAGGTTACCATTATGGATATATCTTTGCGAGTGTATGGCAATTATCTAAGTTACCAGCATGTTCTTTTCGCCGTGTCTATGAAAGACTTGCACACTGGCCAGGGGTGATTGGGACGCGCTTATCAAGGGCAACCGTATGAAGCTGGTGGGGAGCTGAGAACGGATGGGGCTAACCGGAGTTTTGGACCTGAAGGGGCGACGAGCGTGAGACGAAGTAAAGCTGTGCATTTCTGGCAATAACGCTAGCTATATAGAATTTCCGGAGGATCGTAAGAGAATGGAGTGTAGTTCATATATCTAGCGCTAACGCTTGGAAAGTTTATCTTTTTAATACCCCTAGATATGGTAGCTTTCGGGGTTTCTAACCCTTCATTATATATTTGTCGCAATTTGATAGATATATAACAAACCCTTCTTTTTACTACTCTAGAGGAACCTAATATAGGTTGAACCCCACTCAGATACCCCTATCATGTGTGACTTATGCTTTAGTCTACGTACATCATCTCTTGAGA
This sequence comes from Cladonia metacorallifera KoLRI002260, assembly GCA_000482085.2. NCBI lineage: Eukaryota > Fungi > Ascomycota > Lecanoromycetes > Lecanorales > Cladoniaceae > Cladonia > Cladonia metacorallifera. The sequence continues at coordinate 136,728 of KI911130.1, forward strand.
ATCGTCAGGCATAGCGGTACGACTTCATTTGGACTGGATCCTAAACCGTAGCGTTTTTGCTCTTATCTGGGTTTTTGACAATACTGTATGGCTGTGAGATACGATATTGTAGTCCTCGTTTGAGACCCTCTAATGAGCATATCAGCGTGAGTGCCCTCATATGTGGCGCATTATCCCACGCAGACGAATGCTGGCAACTCACGGACTAATAGTTTCACATATTCAAACAACGGTTGTGCCCAAACGCTTATTGCAATGATCTGCCCAAAGGTCCAGGTTTGGACAAGTCCTGCACTGGCGGCAACTTTGAGGCTTTGCAAGTAGTATATCCAAAAGATAAAATAGCAGCTCCACGTTATGAAGTAGAGGCAATGCGAGGTGCAACTCGGTGCTTGAATAAGCAATGGTAGAGAGAAAGATGGGTGCAAAGACGGGTGGACTCGCGGATCTCTCGGATATTGGACCACGTTGCTCACGATCTTGAGTCTTTGCAACCACCACTTGTTGATCCATTCGTAACTTAAGGTGCTTCGAACTCCACAATAGTCGGAGAAGATTAATGCGAGGACGATGAGGGTAAATAGCAGTATGGGTCCCCCAATAGAACCTCCGCTCATGTTCATAGACGTCAACGTGGCATAGTTGGCCTGCAGACAGTAATTGGAAGGATCTCTTGATCCACACGCTGGGAAGCTCTCTGAGACTTGATTCCTCAGTCTCAGCAGGTCCGCAGGACCTGGATTAAAGCTTCCGGTGGTAAATAATGTGGCTGCAGATAGAGCAATAGTACAGCTTGATAGACTAAGCAAGTACCAAGAGCGGACTCCAACGGAATGTAGGGTCAGAAGCATGAAAGATACAGGAAGGAGGCCGCTCAGGGAGATACTTCCAATTAGCATATAGTTGTTGTACAGACCTTGTAATGACGCAGTGCCATCGTTAAGGGTTCCGGTTTTTAGCACAATCTGAGTTGCGATATCGATTGCAAGCATGAAAAAGCATTGAGCTTTGTGGAATTCGACCGTCGCAGATTTCAGAGCGGGTAAAAACCTGCGCAGTCTAGTCCGGTATGGAACTTTATCGCAGAGTTTCATCGCTAGAAAAGCTGAGAGAGAGATGCCGCCTTGAAGCCAGTAAGAGATGTAAACCTGGCATAAGTAAGCTTGTTCTCGTAGAAGACAGTGGGGTTTTGTACCCCAATACCACCAACATCTGCATTCAATGGGACCATAAGATTATCACAGCAACTTTGGAAGTTTAGGCTATACGCAGGTTCGTCGCCGTCTACCACCTGATACCATGGCCAAAAATACCAATTATCTCCTGGGTACTTATCAAGATACTGGTGGAGGCAGTCCTGAATTGTCTGATTTACTCCGCTAGCTAAGCTTTGAAAATCAGACTCATCAATATGTATAGAGAAATCTTCAGCAAGAGCTGTAGAACTGGCGTCAAGAGTTACGTTTGGGCCAAGAACCGTTAGGGAAGCCACCACCATACAATTTTGGAAGGTGTGGGGATCAGCAAACACCTGGTTGACGTCTTGACAGGCGGCCGTGCAATTTGGAATGCCATCAACAACACAGCCACTTCGAAAGAGTGTACCTGGTCCCTGTACCGTGTTTTCAGAGGGAAGATTTGTGGTGTCGTAGCCGGAGAAAGTCGAGAGCGCGTCCTGGACACTGAACAATGGGCTGCTATCCGACGATGCAAAGATGCGAATTGGGGATAGGACTGGGACCGGGACTGGGGTCGGGAAAGAGATTAAAGAAGTCATAACAATAACGCACGAGCTATGGATAAGTAAGAAGTATGTTCAGCGTCTTGGAACGTTTGAGAATTTGGGGACAATATGTATTTCTAGGCACCAGGCTGAAGAGTCTCAACGCGAACAGGCGGCAAGATCGGAGTTTCAGTACTGGTGGCTTAGATGCTGGTAGAAGTTTGCCTGGAATTGATTGTGGCTAAGTAAAGGGCTTTGAAGAGTTGAATGCATGGGCCGCAGACGTCTCTTGAGTTTGTATGGCGCTCTTGTCGAACTGTGCATGGACCCCAATAGCCTTGACGTATACCTCGCGATTCCACCACCTTTGGGTTTGGGTGATCTTCTGACTATAACTCTGATCTCTTCGCAAAGTCGCATATGCGTTGAGGAACTTAGTCCGGTACTGTACGATCAATCAATTATTAATTTCCCATCCTCTCCGCCTTTTGAAAACTTATCAAAATCTTTTGTTAGAATTCTGATGGACCACTAAAGATGTTTTTGGGAAACAAAGCAATGAGAGCTGGAGAATTGTCGATATCGAGTTTTGTCTTCACAAGCGCGCCATTAGAGAACCCTGGTCAACTGCGAAATCTGAGACCCGACGCAGCACCCGATCGCTGCTACCGGCAGCATACTTGTCCTTGACTTTGTATGATCCTGTCACTGTTTGGTGCACCTTTCTCGTGTTTCAGCTAACTTTAAGGGTTTCATGATTGACTGATCCGATTTCTTTGAGCTCGTTGTCAAAATAAAACTCCCAGTATTTCCCTTTATGGGTTCCATTAGATTGAGGTCTTGCCAAACTTCTGCACCAAAGCTGCATTGAAAATGACGCCACAGCCCGGGAGAGACTTTATTGAACGGCATCAATTTCAACGTCTCCCTACTTCTCTCTCCCGGAGTCGGAATGCTTTCTCAAGGCGCTCGCTTCAAACCCCAGAAGCTGTCTTCGGCAACGGCTTACGTTGGACAAACGAATCACTGACCGCCAGAGGTGAATTAGGCGAAGGGGCTGGTCCGTCATCCCTCTGTAGTCCGTCCTGATACACTGGTAGATCATTCGCGCCCATCATCCCACTGTTGTTATCATCATCTGGGGGTACATTGTTGTAATGTTGTATGCTCTGTAGAGCCGCTGGTTGGTTAATTACGATAGACGAGTACCGTGGAAGAGGGGCTAAGGTTGGCGCCGGCTTTCGACGCAGTGGACTGACGTTATGAAATATACCAGCGTCAGCACTGCCAATCTTGGAGTACGAGCCCGAACTGGCCGAAATGCCGTTTGGTACACCGTCTTCGACGGAACTTGTCCGAAAGCCTGAATGAGGACTGAAAAGTGCGTCATTGAGAGCACCAGTGTCAATGAGACCTGTTCGAGAACTTATACTAAAGCTGGAGGCATCTGCTCGGTCAGACGAAGCTACGGTGAAGGGATCGTTCTTTGCGAACGTCTCTCTGGCGACAGTGGCGGCTCGAGGCCGAGGAGGTAGCGGAGGCGCACTTCCTTCATCTCCTTCATCACTATCCTCGTTGTCTTGAAGGGTGATACCGGATACTCGTGTTTCAATTTCCAAAGATTGATTACTTTGAGCTTCTTCGAGGGGATCTTCGCGGTCTTCGATGGCTTCTGGCATACGAAGTGACTCTTCAAACTTCTCGTATGACGTGTTGAGCAGCGGTTCCAGGTGTCTCCAGTGCGCGATCATAGACACGAGGATCCGACGAACGATAGTAGATAATCTGAGATCTTCAATTGGATCCGGCCCACGCAGAAGGCTAGGTGCAAAGCACATAGCCAGATTGTCCGGCGTCATCTGGTTCCAATCCTGATATTGGGCAACTTTATACAGCAGTGGTAGCAGGTGCATTATTAAAATATGCCTAGAAGTCTCATCGTGGATAGGCGTCCAGTCGTCATGCATCGAGAGCATCGCTACCAGCTGTGCGGGTTCCAACTCATGGTTGGGGTTTCCATAGTATTTCTCTAGGTATTGATAGGAAGTTGGGGGGAAAATTGGCTCTCTTAGCTCCTTGTACCACAGTTTGACTAGGGCTGCCGCGGCATGAAGGTCAAAACCCTCAGTATGGTCCAGCTCCTCTACCCAAACATCGCCCACGCCCTCTCTTCGATGGCTGCAAGCTAAAGCAGTATTGCGCTCTTTCCAAACAATGAATTTCTGGCCTCTGTCATAGGCCTCTCTAAGAATTTCTACTGTCTGGGCTCGAGCACTGACGCGGAAGATACCGGCTATCTTAATATTATCTTCCATGAGAATGAAGCTTGTTGCCTCCCGCAACACCCTTGGGAGTCTGATCGAGCCATCGGCTGCTATATGGAGAGGATGCTTGACCGCGAATGCTCGTCGACCGCTCACGTAAGGGGCGTGGATGTCAGGAGACTTTCGCCGGTCTGCCATGTATGCTGATGGAGGGATCAGCAAGTCTTCAATTGGGATGTGCAGAGCAAGACCGCTCAGGGTTGAAACTGTTCGGTTCGATGGTGTAAGCTTGCCTTCCTCCATAAATCAAGATACAGGTACCTTACCATGAACAATTTTCTTCCTAAATTTTGGACTGACAACCGTAGCAAACATCTCCATCAAGACCCTTATCCATTTCTTCTCATGCACAATATACAGTGCATGCAGCCTCTTTCTTGTAGCCCTCGTCAGAACATGATAAGCTTGGAGGAACCATCCCCAACCCGGTCGTGCCTTCTTGTTTTGCAGAGCTTCATTCCCACCCTCCCCACCAGCAAAGAACACCAGCTCGTAGCCATGCCCACCAATCAACTCTTCGTCATCAGGTAATCTGGCTAGCACGTAGGGCAATAGAGCATCGTAATCTGAAGTTCTTGCATCTGGGAAAGCTGCTGCGTTGAGTATGAAGACGGGGAGATCGTTCTGGGATGGAAGAGGGGAGCGATAGAGAATGCGTGCTGCGAGGTTTGCGAGGGGTGTGGAGTAGTCTTTCGAGGTGACAGGTGGAGTTACGGAATTTAGGGGAATAGAATTGCTGCGTAGCCGATTGGCTATTTGAGAGCGCATCGAGGTGGTGCGGCAATCAAGTGGGGTTACCTAAATCTAGGAGCTGCAACTGTAGATCCTGAAGGGTTAAATAGCCAAGTACTACTCTATATTATGGGGTATTTGAAGATCAATGATATTTGTTTATTCAATTCTGGATGCCAGTATGTACACAAATGGGTGATTACAACAGACGGTGAACATGAGAATGGTCATAACCGGGCAACTCTCACCCAGGCCGCGTAAGCGGGCAATGTGTTGTACCAATACCTGATACGAGGATTATGGCTTGCTGCCACTCGTATGATTGCAGATGCAACCTGCACGCTGAAACAGAGTATCCAATGACGTCGTTTGGTATATATTAATAGATCAACTGTCTCTCCGGGATGCTTCTAGATTCTCAAGCCTCGTCGCCTAGTCATCCTCCTTGTCTCAACCATCCGAATAGGACGAGCATCTTCCGTTGCCACACCTACAGCCATCTCTTGCGCGACCCTTTATGTAGGCTCTACAACCCCGCTGATGCCTTTTCGAGGCTCCTCCGGTCCCAACATCTCCAGCATCTCCTCCAATGTCTCAAACATATCAACGTCTTTCCCAAGTTCCACGAGCTCCTTCACCTTCTCGATCCATTCCTTGTCATCGCGCATGTTGGCCTTTTCCTCCTCTTTCATTGCATACACAATTTCTAACATTGCTTTCTCCAAAGGGTCCCCTTCGGTATACAGTGCTTTGATGACTTGTGAGCTAAATTCATCCCGTCGACCGCCTAGTGCGATACTCTTTCCGATTTTTCGCAGTGTCAGCAAGGCGCTTTTCTTACTGCCAAATGAAGCATGGGCTGGTGTCTGTTCCTTAATCTTTGCGATTGTTTGAGATACAGATATCCCCGCGTCAATGCCTGCGTCATAGCCTCTTGAACCATTACGTCTATCATCTGGGTCGTTGAGTGCATGCCATGCAACCTTGCTCTGAAAGTCGAAGTCGATGATTTTAGTGCTTTCCTCCCTGAAAATGTCATCCCGTCTTCTGACTATGAGGGCTGCAGCATCAGGAAAGTACTGTGCTGTAGCGAGCAGGACCTCACGGACGGTCATCTCGTCGAACGTGTCGATGATGGACTTGTAGTAATCTATTCTTGCATTGCAATCTAGTTCTGCATTCGTGGGAGTCGAGGCAGCTGTCAAGTCACCATTTGTGTTCGCGCGCTGTCGTTTTGCCGATTGTATAGACATCGATACAGAGATTGGATGAGTGTTATGGCCGAGTCCGGAAGGGGAAGAGCAGAGACTGCGAGCACTGTTCAAGATCAGGAATGATCGCGTCGCTGACGGGACGCGTTGATTGCGCAATCATCCCTGCTCGCCATTCTCCAGTGTGGTATCAAGTTCCAGACAGCAAATCCACAAGAGCAAGAGCCAAGGCATACGCTTTGGTGAAGACCAGCAATTGGAAAGCATGACAAATTGGATCACCAAGTGTCATACCAAGTCGTGCCACGTAAAGTTTAACTGGTGTGTGATTGAACTAACGGCGCCAGTGCTATGCTATACAAATGAAGAAAGGTCTTCAACAAATACTTCGCTATGCAATGAAGGATATGTCATTCATGTCTAGATGGGGTGCTGTACACAAAACATCGTTATTCATTCCACAAGGGGAAGTTCAACATCCATTTCTGGTTCTCTCTTTTCGAATATCCAACCTTGAGTGGTCCTGAGCCACAGCTGATGATTAGAATACTCATATCCAGTGTAGACCCAAAGAACACAGAAGCCCAAAATGATGCAGCATATCAACATTCTGGTCCAGTTGACCGAACCACTAGCAGCCAGCGGCCTCTGGCCCTCTATTGTTCGATCCTTTTTCTGATTCTGACGTACCTCTGCAGGTTCCTCAGCGATAGTGAATGAACGAGCAAGGATGTCCTCTAGTCCAGTTTCCGCGTGATGGTCAGATTGTGGGAAGAATCTAGGGGATGTGAACTTCATAGGTGAGAAGTCAGTAACGGTCGTCTCTGCAATTGAACCTGCATCACTATCATCATCTCGCCCAGCTCGCTTGTTCGGAGTGTTGAAGAAGGCTTGTTTCTGTTTGGCTGAAGCCTTGCGGAAGGTTGGTTGGTTTGGAGGGTTACGCAGTCTGTGATTCTGGCTCACAATGTTCGGAGGGAGGCGCCCATGGAAAGGAGATTCTTGGCTTTGTTCTGCTTGTTGGGCCGCCGAATCCAGACTGCGGTAGATGCTTGTTGGCCGGAAATTGGTTTCTTGTGATGGAGTCCAGTCCATGGCCTCATCATCGTCCTCGTCTGGCGGAGGTGTAGGAGGTTGGTATAGCGGTGGCTGTTGCTGTACTCTTGGCGCAAAGTCATCGATAGAGAATGGTTTTGTTGAAGGCTTAGCCACTGAGTTGTAGAGCTCGCTATTGAGCTGGTTTGATTCCGCGATAGAGCTGGTTTGCTGGGCTCGACGAGCTACCAAAGGCTCTGGACTTTCTTGGAACAAGACTCGAGTACTGAAGTCCGTTCGAATGGAACGGAATGAGATTATGTTGAACTGGAAAAATGACATTAATTGACGAATGAACAGAGGGAGTCGAAGCAGCTTACCAATAGGCCCAGGAAAAGGGAAGATGCGTGTATGACTTCCACAACAAGATCAGACTTGTCAGTCGTCCGCGTAAGATACATGTACGAAGCACATCTGCCTCCAAGAAGGAGAATCTGAAGAAAATAGTAATCCCGCTTCCCAACAATTTGCCCCCCTCGCCTTACAAGACTCTCTTGTAATCTTGGATTCCATAGAATGGAGACAAAGCCCAGTAGCAGCGCAACGTAAGCCAATACGTCAGCAAGCTCAACGCAGCCTGGAGTCAGGACCGAACCCTGGAGGACCTGCGGTAGACAGCTTGACCTCGACAATGTCTCATCAATTTCGCGGATACCGTCATATACATGGCCTTCCTTGGATACCCAGAGGCCAATGCCATTCCAGACAGCTTGTCCAGCCCAGCTTGCAAGCCAAGCGACGCCCCCAAGGAAGTAGATGTAGCTCTTCCAGCTCGAACTGCGGTATACGATACGATCCTCTCTCGTCCTCTCCATCATTCTTCTCAGGTGATCCGTCTTCGCGGCATAAGTCGTTTTGTTAATGCGCGCCCTAACCCTGGGTTCGCAGTCCTCACAGACCTGCGGATAGCGCTCTTCGAGGCCCCGTTGGAACTCAGGAAATGCCCTCTCATATTCGTTGTAGTCGGGTGCATCTGGAGAAGGAAAGTAGGAAGCCAGTGATTGAGAATATAGGTGTTGATTCTTTATACATGTTTTGCAGAAGAGGGTATCGTCAGGCACCTCAAAGACAGGGGATGTAGGTCGTTGGATTGATTGAGCGTAGCGAGTTTTTGTAAGGGACTCTGATGGAGTAGGAGGGTCCGTGATCTCGCCATTCTATAGAGTATCTCGTCAGTCAAACGGCAAAGTAGATAAGATATCGCAAACAATCGTACCTCGTCGAGATGGTTGACCGCCTCGCACTTCTTACACTGCCAGCTCTTGACACTTGCAGTGCGTGTCCTATCCGACTTGCTACCACAATAGAAGCATACTAGGCGCCCTCGAAGCGATGGAGCCATTGCGTCGTAAAAACAGAGGAGGATCGAAGAACCTCTAGAGCGTTCTCGGGGTTTAGGCCACGAGCTCGGAGATATCGATTCGAGGTACGAGCTCTCGAACTAACAGAATATGTTTCTATCAATGCACGCTTGATATGTGATGTGACGAAGTAGACTGAACGGTACAGGTTGAGTGCTAGCAGAACCATGAGATAGAATGCAAGGTAAGCTTTATAAATCGAACCATACTGCGAACACTGCACAACAGCATTGTCATGTTTCACGAAGTGTCAATAGCTTCATGCAGTCACAGTCACCACTATCTAACCAGACCCTTGTCAATTACAACTCAACGCGATGACCAAGGACCCATCGGTTCGTAAAGAAGCTCACATACAACCAGGAAATTCACTCCCTCCACCTTCCCCCCAGATCTCGTAACAATGTCAAACCCACAACAAACATTCAACAACCCCCAAACCCACCACCTTCTCCACGCTCAACTACACCACCCCCTCCAGTCTAAACCGCACCTCCACCACTTGTTCCCTATCTAAACCACACTACCACCCACAATGCCCACCCTTCCCCTCCTCCTCGCCGCCCTCCTCATCCTCCTAACCTCCCTCTTCGTACGTTCACCTCCCCCCCCCTCCCTCCCCTTCTTTCCACCCCCTT